>JAPTYQ010000002.1:11057546-11075693 GCA_029814465.1 Ostorhinchus cyanosoma | reverse complement strand
ATATGTAAAGCACTTTGTGCTACATCGAATTGTATGAAAAGTGCTAAATAAATAAAGATTGATTGATTGATTGATATAGGGGTGCTAAAAACTGACGAATTACGCTACAATATATGTTTTACTACCAATGAACAAATGACAAATAACCTAAGAAAATGTTGTCATCAAACACGGACTTTGTTAAATTGTAAACAGGTGTATTTTTATTTAAGTGCAATAATTAAGTACATTTTACACCACTACATTTATTTGACATGCATCCAAAAAAAGACTCCTATGGGAAAATTCATTAAATTATCCCAACATATATTAATTATTTTTAAATAGCAAACTTAGTATGAAAATGTCAGGTCAGACTTTACTGCTTTTACTTAGGGGGGATTATTTCTACCCTGTGGTGAAAGATTTGAATACTTAATCCTCTGCTTTCATTTTACTACATTTAAGAGAGACTCCACCAAAACAATACAACACCTGTACATGTATATTAAAAGATCTTAAAAACAATGCTGCTGACATAGTGTCATAGATCCATTTAACTGCTATACTGCTGTATCAATACTTTTTATTAATAAATTTATATTCAGTGGGCGATCCTCTATAATGGTGTTGCTGTTATAGTTTATTGTCTGATAAACTGGGTTACATGTTGACAACCACTAATTAACTAAAAGGTAGTTTAAGTAAACACTGATTGGGGTGTATTTGTAACAGTGTGACAGTAGGTGGTATAATTTTTAGCACCAAACGCAGACGCAAACGTCCATCTTTATTGTCTTAACTGTCTCTCCTATATAACGCTTTTCCATATTATGCGCCTTTTTCGGTTTAAATGTGCCAAACCGGTTTTGAATTCGTAATCAAGACTATAGTGTACCCTTTCGGCTGCCGTACTCTGTCTACGTCATGAGGCTAAGCGGGCGGTGATTGGTCGGTTTCAATCCTCGCGGGCTACTTGAACAGATTGAAGCCTCTCGTCTTTACATGTTTCTGTGTAAATGGGCTGAGGCTAGCTTTGCTCAGTCTGCAGGTTGTTTTGAATTTCTGGGTCAATTTGTGAGTATGGCACCTAAATATCATCAACTATAACTTTCTTGCATCCTCCGTTTTTGCCTTTTCTGCTGTAGTTGTAAGTATCGTTGCCATTTGAACAGTTTTGTTTTGACTTAACGTTTCTCGGAGCTTCCTCAAAAAAGAAAGCAGTTGCTAAAGCTAGCCTCTCTCACTGCGGACCACGTTAATATTTTGTCCGAAAATCCACCTGCTTTTTCACCCGAATACAAGACTGCAATCAATAAGCTTAATCGAGCGGGGAAAAACGAGGCTTTTTTGTGCTTTTTATCTGGAGGAAACATGTCAGGAGCCAATAGAACACAAGGGAGCGCGGCGAATGCTGAGTACCACAACCAAGAAAAGATGTTGTCAAGACTCAGAGGTTCGCTGAAACCCCGAGCTGCTGCAACAGAAAACCAAGAAAACATGCCCCCGAAACAAGCGACAGCATCCAACAGAACCGTCCTGGGACCCCTACAGAACACCAACCAGCGGAGTAAACCCCAGAACCAGCGCGGCACAAAACAGGTAGGCTTGTGTTACGATGCTAAATAGCTTCCTTTAGCTGCAGCTTTGCTAAAGACTACTGTAGCTATCAAGATCCTTTGTACTTTTGGAGGCAAGGCAGTCGATGTATAGCCTTTCTCTATCTTATTATAACAAGCATATGTGTTAGCGTTCATCTTAATCAGTATTTTTAGTTACTCGGGTGCAGTTGCATTTTGAATGTATACGAAGCTACATGCATGTTATCAGGATTCCGCCATTTTGCAGTGTTCATGCCAAGCGTTTTAGCTCGTTACTATTACTTTTACTCAAGTATTGAAGGATCTAGGACACTGAAAACGTAAAGTATTTCAACTGTTTTTAAAATCCAATAAACTATCGTCTCTCACATGTGCAATACGTGCTTAATTCAGTAATCTGGTTCACTGCATGGATTTTAATGTGAATTTGCAGATTATGGGGTTGTTTACTAAGAGAAACTGTACACTTGACTGTTTGCTATTAAGAATTTTTATTAAATGACTTGAATTTCATTACAGGATGCATCATTGCCCTTGTCCTGTAAAAATGAAGACTTTGGCAAAGCCTGCCATGAGAAGCCCTCATCCAAGCAGCCCACTTTCCAGATTCATGTGGATGAGCCGGATGGCGCCTGCACCAAAAAACGTCAAGTGGCTGATGCAGTCAAAGTAAAGTCGATAAATGACGTTCACTTGGTGGTCGACAATGCTGTGGCACGACTCCGGCAACCTCTAGCCTCACTTGATGTTCCATCAGCAATGGATGTCAGCCTTCTAGGTAAATCTACACTGTAGGCAGAGGATGCACACATTGAAATCAATAAAATGCCTTGTAGTCTTTTAAATTTTGTCTTAGTCTCCTGAGAACTTAATGTCTCTTTGGTCAGACTCTCCCATGGACATGTCTGTGATTGAGGGCGAGGAGAAGCCAATCGATGTAAATGAAGTCCCAGAGTATGCTGATGAAATCCACACGTACCTCAGAGAAATGGAGGTGAGAAACTTCAAGCCTAACGCTGTATATTGAACTCCTATGCTTTGATTTGATGTGTGGTTGAGTCTAAAGTAACTCATTGCTGTTGCTGCAGTTAAAAACCAGGCCTAAAGCATGCTACATGAAGAAACAACCTGACATCACAAACAGTATGAGGGCCATCCTGGTGGACTGGCTGGTTGAAGTTGGCGAAGAGTACAAACTCCAGAATGAAACACTTTACCTTGCTGTAAACTACATTGATCGCTTCCTGTCCTCAATGTCTGTCTTGAGGGGAAAGCTTCAGCTCGTTGGAACTGCTGCAATGTTGTTGGCCTCGTAAGTATCTTAAAACTAAATTGTCATTGGACAGTAAGTGCTTTTCAGTACAATTACTTACTTATTTTCTAAATGCAGGAAATTTGAGGAAATCTACCCCCCTGAGGTGGCTGAATTTGTCTACATCACAGATGACACCTATACAAAGAAACAAGTGTTAAAAATGGAGCATCTGGTGCTCAAAGTGCTGTCTTTTGATCTGGCAGCCCCAACAATCAACC
The DNA here is from genome assembly GCA_029814465.1 of Ostorhinchus cyanosoma. Classification (NCBI taxonomy): domain Eukaryota; kingdom Metazoa; phylum Chordata; class Actinopteri; order Kurtiformes; family Apogonidae; genus Ostorhinchus; species Ostorhinchus cyanosoma. The sequence goes on along the minus strand of JAPTYQ010000002.1, from coordinate 11,072,580 downwards.
AGTTCCTCACACATTACATTCTCAATCACTCTGTTAACAAACAGGTGGAGAGCTTGGCAATGGTAAGCATTCAATAAGTTTGGAATGTTATTGTTGTACACTACAACATAATTTTGTTGTTCATAGTGACAAATATCTTGTCTTTTCAGTACCTGGGAGAACTCAGTCTGGTTGATTCTGATCCCTTTCTGAAGTATCTGCCATCACAGATGGCATCTGCAGCCTACGTAGTGGCAAACCACACAGTGACTGGTGGCTCATGGGTAAGTGCAACAATGGTTTATAAAGTCAAACAATTTCAGATTTGAATACTATCTCTCAAGGGAGAAGTTGGAACTTCATATAAGATGTCATGTCTCTTCAGCCTAAGTCCCTGATAGAGAAGACTGGCTACACTCTGGAAGACCTAATGCCATGCATTGAGGATCTGCACAAAACTTACCTCAATGCTGCACAGCATGCCCAACAGTCTGTTAGGGAAAAGTACAGGGGCTCCAAGTAAGTGGACAATCTCAGCTAAAATGCATCTACTACAGAGCTCTCTTCACATTTGAGATGACTTATCAAGTCTAGCTGTCTGCAGTCCAGCCTAAAATGCTTTTTTTTTTCTCCTTCCAGGTACCACGAAGTATCACTCATTGACGCTCCAGCAAAGTTGCTGCTGAAGTAGATCCCCTGTAGTGTTTTTTTTTTTTTTTTCTTCCCCTCATTTAATTTTTTTTTAATGTGGCACAGTTTCAAAGGACAAAGCCTGCTCTTCTTGGAGTACAGCTGTTGGTTTTTAAAGTAATTTTTATATACTTAAATCCAGTCTTGTTAAACTGGTAAAGCAGTTTTACAGGTCAAACTTTTTATCAGTCAGTATGCTGCTTTGCTCTCTAGTGTCAAGTCCACTAGACCCATGAATACACACTTGTAAAATTCTGTCCCTTTCATCCTTGTTAAGGGTGGGGTTGTTGCAGGTTTACCCGTTTGTGAGGCTTGGCCTCATGGATACAGATTAAAGTAAATCTTGTCTCATGGAGTCAGCTGTGTCTTTACCTTAATGTGTTAGAAGTCAACAGCATTATCTGCACTGTAAAATGGCTCTTGTAAATAAAATTCATTTAAGACACAGATTTCTAGTTGTTTTGACTACTGGACTCATGGGGGCAGCAGAGGACCATTTCACCATGGAGCTATAAACCAGCGTAATCAATAAGGTCTGTAACTCATAACTGAAGATGACTTGGTGTGGTATCACTGAAATTGCAGAGATGTAACTTAATTAGATTAATGATGGTGCTAAGATTTGAGGGTTGTGGGGTTTTTCAACCCTCTGAAGCTGCAATTGGTCAAAAGTGCTGTGACCAGTACTGCACTAATGGTAATACTGGTAGATTACAAGGCATAGCAATCCTCTTAAATGTATAAAGTACATACAATGGCTAAATTGCAGGCTTCTTGACAATGTCTAAAAGATGCTCCATCTGAAAGGGTTTTTGTTTTTTTTTTTAAGAGCCAATGGCATTAAAGGCATCTCACTCTGCTCCTCCTCTCATGACAAACTGGGAGGCTGGCTTTGTGCAAAGGGGCTGACAGGAGAGGGGAAGCACAGCCAGCTGCAGAAAGATTTTCTTTTCCACAGTAGAATGGACAGCTTCAACAGGTTACCGCTGACTACTCACATTTTGAACTAACTGGAGGATTTTAATATGGAAACAGATGGGAATTCTATAACATAATCAAGCTCTGGAATACCTGTTTGAACAATGACTTCTGTGGCTACAGCACAGCATCTGTCCAACCCCTGAGAAGTGAGCAAAAGAGTTTTAGGGGAAGGCGGGTGGCTGCCTAACCCCATGCCTGCCCCCAGAAAATTTCTGGTGGCGTCCACCTCGCTGCCACTGGCTCTGGGTTGGGGCTGGAACCTGAGCCTGTATGTGGGGCTGCTCCTTGGACTACTGTTGCTCATGATGCTTCTTCTGTGGGTGCTCCTCAAGCAGCTGAGGAACTCGGTGGGAAAAACCACCTTGCAGCCCGTTCGATCTTTCAGAAAGCCTTGCTTTGATCAGAGGCTCCAACACGTGCTGTGAAAAAAAAATGGGACAATTTCACCAAAACACTGCCAGGACTGTGGCTCTTTGGAATGCTTTTGCAGATTTATGTAAGAAAATAGTTTGTTTTGTATGGACTCAACTGCTCCCTTGCAGAGTAATAAAACCTGTTTATGTTCTTTATAGACATCACTGTCTTTTGTTTCTCCATGTTTTTACAGAGGCAAGCATGAAATAGTGGGTCATATCTTTATTCTAAGATTAAAACACCATTTCTTTGTGAAAAATGTTTAATTTCAGATGGATTTACACAAGCAAGATAAAAAAAAAAAAAATAAAAAAAAATCTAAATTGCTGACTAAAAGCAGAAGCCAAAGATTAAATCTGCATCCTAATTCATGCTGATTAAAGCAATGAATTCAGGAGGGTAATTTGCACTTCTCTCATCTCATTGGTGAATTGACAGAGGAGATATTGAGCATATGCTGCCAATAAAAAATGAGCACTGTGCCACTTGGTTTCCAACTCCAGTGTCAATCTCAGGGGACAAAGTAAAAAATGAGACCCTTAAGAAGAAACGACAATATCAAATGCAAGAGCCTTTCAGCCTAATACTGTTTGATACTTCTCAGATATTTATAAGTGGTTAGTATGCACAGGCAGGGGTGTTTGTCGAGACTTGCACTTGACTTAATGTTTTATAAGTTTTATCTTTCCAAAAGCATTAGGCTCTGAGGTGGCCAGGGCAACTTTGATTGAATATAGTCTTAGAAGAATCAATATCATCTTAGCCCTGAGGGGAATATGTTAATTACACCTTGGCAGTTCCTCATACAGCAGCACAATAACATTAACCTCCCCATGGTTCAGGCGGGGCTTTCATGTGATGCCTCAGCAATGTTAACATCGCTCAGTGGGTTTAAACATGTTTCTTTGGGGGACATAGACATTAGCCTCCGTCAGAACACTGAAATTTAGATGCAACCCCAGTTAATTGTTCTAGAATATCTATTTTTGTGGATTCCTGGTTCATTTTTAATATTCTGTCTACAGACGCTTGCAATCTATTTTACTACATGGTCTTTGGGGATTTTACCTCAACAGGCCTCAATACAGGTTATTTCAGACTAATAACTGTGCACTTGTCTGCTTCCTTCAGCAAGAGACCTGAAGCTTAATGAGATCTGCCATCACAGATAGATCCCATAACTGTGTGTTTCTCACCTCTGTTGTTGAGCTGAAAATTGTTCTTCTTTTCACTGTGGCCTCAATATCCTCCTCCTCCTGCTGTTCCAATAAAGATAGTGGCACAATGTCTTTGAATGCAGCGTATATAAGGCCTAAAAAAGTCAATATTCTTGGTGTAAGTGAACTCAGACATGAAGAGAGTCACAGTGTCTGGGAAAGTGTCCAAGGTGTTGGCGGTGTTTACCCTGCAGACTGTAGGGAGGGGGACGCTGGTCAAGATAAGATTGAAACCCCTGATGGTGTTTTGATCTTGAAGGTAAGAGAAGAGGATAAATAATGCTGTTGCTGAGAACAAAAATGTCTAGTCACCGCTGTTCACTTTTGGATGCATTTTTGACAGATGATTCAGCAACAGCTAAAACCCCTAACCCTGGATATTTAAGCTAAAGTACAGTACTCTAAGAAGCAACTTTTAAAAACTGTCCTGTTGAGCATATTTATATAGTGTCATATAATGATAAAAAAAAAAAAAAAATCTAGTGGAAAGTGTCAGTTCAACCAAACATCGCTGAAAGATTTTATTTTCTTTCCATTGATGCAATAATAATAGATTAGATTTATATAGTGTTGTTCTATTAACACGTACTCAAAGCATGTACAATGGATCATTTATTCATTCAGTCTCACTTTCTGGTGGTGGTCATAGGCACAGCTGCTAGTTTTTTTGATGCACCATCCATTGGACATTTTTCAAATTGTTTTATACATCGCACACTGCACATTTGTCAGTATGGATGCAAAAATCCTGCATGCAATGTTTTATACATCCCACTCAAACTTGTTCATTTATTTGGGATCTTGAGACTTGATTTTCTTGAAATAATGGCCTTTGGAGCCTCTGTACTGCATAGTGTGGTGGGACCAATGGAAAACCTGGATGAATCAAACAAATAATTCAACAAGGGAGTGTATCTATCTTCCCATGTCTCCATGATCAGAACCCCAAGGAGGCATTAAGCTTTGGATTTTGGTGTTTACATGACTCCAACCATGTGATGAGTTCCCTGATGTGAAGGTCTATTATATTCAGAACAGAAAATTCCTTTGACAAGTTCCCGCTTCAGGATGTTTCTAACACTATACGGAGATAACAGATTTTTTCAATTCAGGTTGCCATTATGTTATAAACCTGGAGAATGTAGGATCTTGCAAACATGGGAATGACTCCTCAATGAGTTGTTGAAAAAGAAAAACCCTAAATATAAAAATAATAGAAATGCCCACATGTACATTTAAAATATTTACGCCAAGCTGCTCTGATAATATTTCTATATCTTTACAGACTGTTAGTATTTCAAAAACCCTTATAGACTACTTTAACAATTAAACATATCCTGATCAATCAAAACAGACATATTTGACCTTATTGTGTGCAGAGCTCAGTATTCCAAACCCTCAGCCCAGTCTGATTGAAAACAAAGATAGAGTCCACCTGCTGTAAAACCTGCATTAATGTTAACAGGAAACAGGGAGTAACACTCATATGATCCTGTTCCATGGAGATAATTATGCGTTTAAATGATTAGAGTAGCCTTTGAGAAGCTGAAATGAGGTCAGAATAATGACCTGGTGAGTTCTCCAGAGATTATGCTAAAGCTAGCAAACACTAGTTAGCTAGGAGCTAGCATAAAGGCTAACGGATGGCTATGCTAATCTTGCAGGTAAGTAGGTGTACTTTCTTTAAAATGGCTGTTTCCTCTGTAATTTTAATACAACTGTTATGGTAACGTTGGATTATCATCTTAATTATATAAGATTAGAACTGGAAAAAAACGCGATAATAGATATAAGCTATGTTTTGTTTTAATACATGGTTCCCGCAGTGTCTTAAAAAGTCTTGAATTTTCAAATCTGCATTTAATACCTTTAAAATGTCTTTAAAAGGTTTACAATTGATACAGTAGGTCTTACATTATGTTGCCTTAAACTTGTTGTGTTTAATTGTGTCTGGGAAATGTCCAAGTAGCAAAGAAAGTACCATTATTTGACTGAGTTCCACCAGTTTCAACCATACAATTTATTCTGAAATTAGGAATCAGCTCTTGTTAACTTTGCAGCCCCCGATGAGAAATGACTGAAAGGTGGGAATCAACACATTGGAGTAAATATTTTCCTAAATTCTAGAAGTCACGAATTTTGGCCAGTATGGCCATAAACAGGCGGTGCAATGGGCATTAACTTCAGTTCTAAGTAGTCTTAAAAAGTCTTAGATTTAACCTGAAGGAACCCTGTGTTAACATTTTCAATGTGAAACTCTTCTCTTGGTTCTTTATCTCAAAGCTGTTACCAGTCTGAAAATATGATTTATATAGGCACTCTGAAAAGGCCCTTAAGGCCAGCTAATATTTGTAGAAATGGAGCCATCTGCATGTGATAACACCTGCCCCCTGTGCAGAGGAAGATGGCAAACAGTTGAGGTCGGTGGTGTATCTGGGGAGGCCTACTGATCAATGATAGTGCTTATTGTCTGTCAGTCAGTGCCTGGAAAATAGAGCTGTCCACAGTTTTCTATACCAGGCTGTCCCGAAGCGCAGAGCTCATGAATGAAAATGTCACACTGATTCAGTTTAGAAACTGACAACTCAGAGCTGATTGAAGTCAGTGAAGGTAACTGTCAGCAGTTTTTTTTTGTTTTTTGTTTTTTTTTAGTAATGTCACTTATCTCATTAAACCTTGCTGGGAGTATTTCAACGATGTTTCTTGCAATAGAACTTTTACAGCACAAGGCCTGTGTAACTATCTCTAAATGATTTATTTCATTCTCTATTCATTTAATGCACAACATTAATCAGTTAAGTATTTAATCTAAAAGGAAATTTGGACAACCTGTAAAATCCCATTTTCGAACTGAATGTTTTTAAGTTAAAGCTTGTTTGAGCAACCAATAATCTGTATGTCAATTATATTTCTTTATTAGCTCCATCATACTGAAACAGGAATAATTTCCAATATGCAAATATTGGTTTACCAGCACTTTTGGTCAACAAAACATTAATTATCAGAGCAGCAGCAGATGCATTTTTCTAATTGGCCAATTATTTGACCAGTTGTTGTATCTTCACTTTAGACATCCACTATTCATTATGCATTTATAGATATGAGGCTTTTTCTGCAATGATTTTCACAGACATAACCTTGGAAATATTTCCTTACTGTGTACAGTGTAATCCATGCCATATTCAGCAAAGGAGAATCATAACATACCAAAAGTGGGGATATAATTAACTGTGCAATAAACTATGCAATAAACTGTATTCTTGTTCAACCTGTAGCATGATCAACATACACACAACTGTAAATAGTATATATAGCTTTTTCAATTTGTCTTTATTTTTTGCCTTCTTCTCTTATGTGTGCTTTTCTTGTGTGCTTTTTGTGCCTCACTACTTTAATCTGAAATTTCCTCTTGTGGGACAAATAAAGGTATATCTTGTCGTATTAAAAACCATTAATGCTTGTAAACAGGTGAGCAAACCAAAACAAACCTCTGCCGTCAAAATTGTAAGTGTGAAGTTTGACATTGCAGGCCCAAATTTAATTCTTAGTTTTATCAAGTAACAAAAGGTGTAAGGTCCAAGCCATCAAATAAAACATGCTAAAAAATATACATCAGAGAAGCTTTTTAAGAGCTTTGTGAAATTGAATATGAGAATGTTTTTTATCCATGTAACTTGCACAACCTCATTGTTAGTGGTCTATAACAAGAAATTGCATTTAATTAAATCACTGTGTTATTAGCTGTGTGCTTAGAGTGTTTGTTTATTTGCCATTAAAGGAAATTGGCTTTGCATCAGGTTGGGATGCTGTGAGATGAAACTAGGAGCATCCGTAACTGGATAACCTTCGAGATGATGCTCACACTCTCATCTTCTCACAAGAGCTCACTTTAATTAAGGTTTCCAGGGAAGTAGACATCAATGATGATATGTGAGCTGCACCTCGGCGATTCGCTCTGCTGATCCCCTCTCTTCATTGTGTCCTGTATGCCATGACACATTTACCTCAAATTAACCCCATATTCAGAAATTAAAAGACAAAAAAGTAGTGGACAACACTTAATGACACAGCACATAGTGAATAAAATGGTATGTTTTTAATATTTGCTTTCGCTGTGGGAGTAATGTTACATTTTAATCATTCTGGATTAATTTTTTTCACTTTTTCTAACACTGCAAGATAGTATGTTTCATTAAATCCCTGGATGGTGGGTAATGGCAGAGGTAGACCTTATGCTGGCACATTAACTGTAACTTTATCATAAAATTACCATAACTTTTTGGAGAGAGCTTCCATTATCTTATCAGCAGCCATCTGGACACTAAGATGAGGACCATTTAACCCTCAATTGATGTTTTGATGTGTGACTGAATACATGAGTTTGTGACTGACACCGAGTGAAAGATAATACCGCATGTGTAGATGAGGATGTGTGTCTCATCAGGTATCCCATGAGACACTGCAGCCTCCCCAAGAGCCAGGAGGATTTTTAAAGGACAGAAGAGAGCCACAGATCATCTCTAGGGAGAAAGAAGCCAGACCTATAGGTAAGAATTTAAAGTAGTTTCCAATTAGATGTTTTTCAGAATTGATACAGTACAGCTGAGTTGTTGAGTTAAGTGAGACAGCTTATAGACTCGCTTTTCTACACTTCCTAATCAGGATAATTTGTTTATCTGTCCTACTTTCTTTCAGTCTTCCATCAGGAAAAAAAACATGGTGAGTTCCTTTCTTTGTTTTGTTTTCTTGTAAATAGAATTTTGTTGCATTTTGTAAGCAGCATCAGATTTCCTAAAAATGTATGCATGTGTTTGCGCAGAACTCAAAGCTGTGTACTTCAGAAACAGCATCTGGGAACAGTTAATGTTTGTGTAACGAAGTGTGACTTGTGAAAGGTCAGTGTCTTTTCAAGCCACAGTCAGATCTGTGCTGCGTGACCAGTTTTTAACAACATACATCAGAAATGGACCTAATTGCTGTACCCAATTTGCATGAAACCCTAAACATTTTATTTCCATATATTGAAATTTTAATGTCATTAGGTTGTCTGTTTTTTGAGCCTGCTGTGAGGCGTTGCAGCGTATAGATGGTGAGCCTCATACATAATCGTAAAATCAGAGAAAGGACTGTGAAAATGTTTGCATTCATTAGTAAAGCATTAGTAGAGCTCATTCTACTCACACTGGCACAAAGAGAGGAACAGCTTCATTTGATATCCTTGATTTGATTTTATTCCCTCTAGCTTGCTGAGAGACCTCAGACTGTCTGATGAGGATAAGTTGATTTAAGACGTAAAGTGGTGGCAAGAACTCAGCTTCATGATGATAGTGGTCTAATTTGTAACATATTGTATTACAATGCACTTGGAAACTGCAGGTATGTGCGTCTTTTGTATCCTCAAAGGGTTAGTATTTCATCAGACAACCGCTGGGAGTCAGAGAGACAATACCCTCTGATGCCGGATTCTTAAAAAGTGAAAATGACATGATTATTGATTTAACAGGCCTGCATTCAGTTCAGAGCATCTACATCACATTTATTTAACAGCCTTTATTTAAAAATCACATACATTAGATGTATTTTCTAGTTGTTGTTTTTTAAAGAAGCATTCCATATAACCTTTAAGATATCAAGTTTCTGTGCCATATTATCAGATCTGAGGCTGTAGTAAAGTAATGCTAACCTTCAACTAAATACCACTTTTAGGATTCTACACTGTTACCATTTAATCTTTAACCGACTGTGTTTACTGTTCTGTTTAGTGTTTTAGAAGTGGGTCTGCATCTATGGCCCATGAATATTATAAAATAGTTAGCAGCTTAATTATTTGTAGTGTTTAAAACATAAAGGAGTTACTGTGCAGTGAAGTGGGTTTAAAAGGTGTATTTGTAATATTTTCACCAATTGTTATCGCACAGCTGTTTCCAACTGAGACGTGAAGCTGTTTTGTCATTTTCTTCAAAAGCTGTCAAACTCCCCTGACAAAAACAGTGATTTTAACTGAAAATACCCCTTGCTGGTCTACCAGTGCTTCAGCTGATTGGTTCATTATTTCACTGTTTGATGTTGGTGGTTTAACATCTTTGTTTGAAAGTCAAACAATAAGAAATAAACACATCAAGACAGTAAAAGGGCAGCAACAGTTTTCTGATGTAAAATTAGTGTTTGTTTCTCCTCCAGTCTATAGCAAAACATTTAGTAGTTTCTATAGTGGGACTCCTGTTTCTCCAAACTGAATCCAATCCACAGAGTCCATTACTAGTCTTGTGTTTCTCCATGTTTCATTTCTGTGTCAGTGTTAGAGAAGGGTCTGATTGAAAGTTATTACTATCTTATAGGAGAAAACAACCCTCAGTCGAGTGTGTTTTTCTTTGCACCATTCACAGTCATCTTGGGTTCCATGAAGCACTGGATGCAGTAGCAACGTCTTGGAGAAATTCTATTGGGTAGAAGTTGTAAAGTTATCTTGATGAATTTTAACATATTGTAAAGTTTGTAATTAATCAAGATTTATGGTGGTCAATCTTTTGTTTTTTCGTTGTTGTTTTTTTAACACGCGGACTTTAAGCTATATTCTGAATACTGTATTTCACAATATATTGAACTGTAACTCAATAACTTGCCAATAAACACACCTCCTTAAACTACTATCAGCCTGATAGTTGTGGGTCCAGGAGAAGAGAATCACCAAAGTCTGAAAAAATTTTAAAACCTGGTGACATTGAATATATGAACAAAATTTTATGTTGGCATGTTTAGTCTGATCTAAAGTGGTGGATTAGCTAATTGATATTTTTACCTCGAAGCTAAACTGCTTGTGTTACAAGTTGTGGTAATTTGCTGTTTAACATTGAAATGTTGGAAACGGAGACAAACTCGTTCTTGGTCATGAATGTTGAAGAACTTAAAGGGTGATTTCTTTATTGTTGAAAAAGCGAGTTTCTGTAAAGCGAGACTGAATTAAATTTCCTAAAACAGCAGGAAGGATCAGGTTTGTGGCGGTGATTTGCATTTGTAGACAGACTAATTAAGCAAAGGAATAATGAAAAACAACCTTAACAGCGCAGAAGCAAAGACAGTGCCCTGTCACGTCACCACCTGCACAATTGTTGGAACAAGGCTAGAGCTGAGGCAGATATTTTATTGCTTTTTCCTCAGGTGACATTTTCCCCAGAGAACAATTCAAGCAGCTACAAGTGAGACGTGCCACCTCTTTTAAATTACCCCTCTGACAAAAGCTGCAGCCACACTTGATTTAGGTTATACTTTTAACACCTCAGAGTCAGGCTAGACCTTCAAAAACCCACATAGGTCCTTGGTGGCCCTTAGCGATATATTTATACCATTGATATGAGTAGTCATCTATGGCAATGTTCAGTATCTCGACATTTTTTATGGACAGAAAATGAAAAGTGTTTCTACTGGGGTTTGATGATGCCCTTGGACTGTTTACACCATTAAGAAGCAGAAAAAAAGATCCACTGTTGGGGCGTGGGGGGGTGGGAACAACTTTTATTTGGTAAGTTACTAAGAATTTAAGGTTCAACAACCTATTTCACCAGTTAACCGTAGATCATCCTCATCATAACAAATTGATTCAAAGTAATTCACCTCGGCCTCCAAGTATCCTGGATTTTCAGAAAATTCTTTATATAAAATCATCCTTTTATGGGACTTCACAAAACCCTAAAGCTCCACTATAAGTACTTTTTTGAAATATGGATCTCAGAGATAAGTATCACCATTCCTAAGTGCACTTTAACTCATGCCAAGTGCTTATTTTTCACTGGATCGGTACAGAATTTGCATCGCACATCAAGAAACATTGTGGATAATTTCCTTTTTTTTTCTCCATCTAAGTTTTTATTGAAATTTTATAAATACATAGTCGCCAAAAACATCAAAAAACAAACAAACAAACCTTGCTTTGGTGCAATCAATTTTTACCTGAACAAACAATCCTCCACTTTCAGATGTATGTGTTTTTCCCTTTCCTTTAGCCAAAGTTTGATTCTGTATCATGTTAATGACGGTAAATATCTGGTCGTCAGTTTTTCTTTGAATCGTTGAGTAAGAGAAGTACTTTACACTCATGACAAATTTACTCTCTGGACAATATTCAACACCTCCACCTTTGTAGAAGTTATTCTGACTGCCACAGACTGAGTTAATATAACTCCAGAGCTGAAAAACCTACATTTTAACTGTATTTTTTCCCCCCACAGGATTCATTTCTTTTCAACTTTTCTTTGTGGGGAAGTTTTAATATTCATTGCAGATTTATAAAAAATTTAAGTGTGTTATATTACTTATCATAAATAAGTGATCGTATTTCTTTTCTTTTTTCTTATTAGTATTAATTTCAGTCCAATCCGGCAGAAAAATAATCAGTTGGTGGGGAAAGTATCAAATTTGGCTGCGGGAACTTGAAAAATTCATAACTGATGTTAACTTAATGTGCAGTAGAGCTTTACAAGGTTCCGTGATCTTAAGGATGGGTTTGTTATAGGTTTTCAGAGATTCTAGATGAAAACTATTCCTTTTTAAAAAATAGAAAAGACAGTTTCACAGAAATCGAGATGGTTGTTCTTACCATATGTCTGTAGTCATGTTTGGAAGAGCGAGAGTAGATAATGAGTAAACATTAAAAAGCTTTTAACCAACTTGATTAAACAAGCCCACTGGAGATGAACTGCCACCATTATGTCTAGAAAAAGGCATTTAATTAGTTTTGAGTGTCTTTGCATGATTTTATATTAATTTGGAATAGGTGCTGCGACAAATACTTGGTGCTGGTGATGCGTAGGTAAAGATTTGCTTGATATTCTACACTGTCTCCAGCTTAAGTTTAACCCATAAAGACCCAAACATCCATCATCGACCAAAAGTATCTACTGATCTAAACTGTTGATCCACTAATCCTATTGATACATCTAAATAAGTGGTTTAAAATACAGTTGTTCATCTTTTCATGGTCATCAGATATGACCCATTTGGACGCTCAGTGGCTACGTAGTTACTGTGGAAACACCGTCATCTTCTATAACATTGATTCACCAGTAAAACCCATGGAGTTGGATCAATGACAGTGGATGGAGACACTGGGTTTATGTTCAGTTAATGATATATTTCATTGAAAAAGTCACCTTTTCTTCATTTTTTTCTGTTTTGATAGAATAAATCTAATTAAACATATGAAACTAGATCATTTTCACTGGAAAAAATGCCAAATTCAGAGGAGAATAGTGTAATAAATGGTGATAAATCACTTAAGAAAGGTTAAATCGAGAGGAAAAATTCATTTGGGAACTGACACAAAAGTCACAGTGGGTCCTTATGGGTTAAATAAACATCAGTGAGAAATATTTTTCTTTACATTTTATCTGCATTGCTCTCTCCCTGCAGGCGTACAGAGGCAGCGTAAGACCATTCGTCAACTTCAACGCCAAGCATGACGCTGAAATTCTCCATAAGGCCATGAAAGGAATCGGTCAGTGCTGTTCATTTTAACTGCTCTCCAGCAAAAAGAAGAATATTTATATAGTTTACTACCTGTGTGTGCCTTTCAGGTGATTATTAACTTTTTTTCAGAGGGCAGACGGCTGTGAGATGCCAGGTTTTTTCAACACAACAGCTAAATTTAGTCACTTGCTTACGTTCATAGTTAAATCTACAGTTGGGTTATTTGCAAAAACCATTGCAGTGTGTGGTCGTGCGTCATTACCGCTGATAAATATGGTAATGGTTTGTTTCTGAAAAAATAATGTGCAGTCTAATGCTTGTTTTGCTGCTTTCTGAATCCAGTCTAACAATAAAAGGGTCATTACACAGCTGTGAGGATAGCTCTTTAACTTGCATTTCTCAGCATTTACTGCACTGCAATCCTCTGGTAGAAGGGAAATAATTGGACACTTCCAACTTGTTTGGACTAATTATCAGAGAGAATGAGCATCACCAAATTAAAAACGTTGCACGCTTTGTAACCAATATTATAAAACGTCAATTATTTGCAAGAGTAAAAATCCCAGTACAAGTCTATTTCCACTAAAGCTGTAACTTCATAGTAACATCCACTGTGGAAATATCTGTGCAATATCAGTCAATGGGAACTTTTGAGTTAGTGTTACATTCTTGAAGATTTCCACTTTAATAGATGCCTGTTAAGTCATTGTCAATGGGTTTACTCTTTTGCAGGGTTTCTGCGGGTCATTAAAAAGCATTAAAAGTGAATTGTGAAAATGAAGGCCTTAAATGGCATTAAAAAGCATTAAATTCGATGTCCAGAGGCATTAAAAAAAGAAATACACTTGATGGAAAAACCCCCGTTGTTATTCACGATTTATTTAGATTCTATAAACATTTAATCATTTTGATGGGAAGTATAGTGTGATGATTGACAGGCAGAACCCTTTAATTGGCTATTGTTTATGGCCGATGCACGAAGTCACAACACCAGATGCTTGGAATGCAACGTGCCGTGAGCGTGCTCATACTGTGGTGAAAGAATGGAGAGAATATCAGCAAATGTCAGAAAAATGGGAAAATGCAAGTTTCAACATAAGTGATTGGAGGAGAAAATATTCAGAACCTGGTTAAAACCTGTAGACAGTAAACCATCACTTATAATATAAAACTGTATCTGCAATTGGACATGGGCATTCAATTTGTGCAAAGTGGCATTACAAAGGGCATTAAAAAGCATTAAATTAGATTTGCTGATACCTGCAGAAACCCTGTAAGTGATGGAGTTCATTGTTCACTGGGAGCACTATATGAAAATCCTTTTATGTATGGTGTTATGATCTCAGAGTCTGTGGCAACGTTCCCAGGAAAAAGTCATCTGTAGTGACATGTGCTCTATCACCATAGTGACCGGCGGGATGTGTGTGTCAAAGTGAGGCATGGACACACACACACACACACACACACACACACACACACACACACACACACACACACACACACACACACACATATATATATAAGGCAGGCAGTCTGTATACTTTACTGTGCCTCATAGATGTTAACAACCACCAACATTTTTAGTTTGTGTGATAGCTAACATTTTCATCGCCGCCATGAGGTTATACACTGAAGACCGTTATGGTGTAATTTTACTAGACACAGACACATATTAAACTGAGTGGAAACAAAAATAGTAACTGAATTCCCATCTGTCCACACACAGCTTTTAGTCCACACACAGGCAGAGTCTCACCTTTTTCTCTCACTCATTGAGGAGAGGGGTGAAGTGTCATGTTCGCTCTTGTTCACTGGGAAGTCTTGATCCAGAACGACAGGTGAGGAGTCTGAGTGAGGTGCTTCTGGGTTACCTGTCAAAGTGTAACACACATGTCCTCAGGTGAGCTCAGGAAGGATTAAAGCGTCTGTTGCTGCCAAATGTTTAATGATACCACAGCACTGCAGCCCATGGACTTTAATTAACTGATCATTAATAATTCTCACCAACAGGGGGCGCTAAAGAGACCAACTACAAATCTTTGACTTTGCTTCTTTAACACTATTTAATGTCTTTTTGTGTTCATTTTAATTTATGAGTGGATGTGGTGACTGTAGACTAAAAATTATTAGACCACCCTTGTTTTTTTTTTTTTTTTTATGTCTTAGTCATTTTAATGCCTGGTACAACTAAAGGTACATTTGTTTGGACAAATATAATGAGAACAAAAATACCTCATTGTAGTTGAATTTCAGAGCTGATGTCTATCCATTTTCCATGTTTTCTTGATAAA
>JAPTYQ010000002.1:11007537-11027518 GCA_029814465.1 Ostorhinchus cyanosoma | reverse complement strand
GTGAGCGTTATACAGTATTCACACATCGATGTCTTCATGGAGTCACTCTTACATTCACAACTGAAATCTGAAATTGTACAATAAAACTCAATTTTAGGGTGTTTCTTAACAATATCTGATTTTCTTGTTTTGTTGATTTCTTACTTTTCTCCACTACTTTTTTCTTTTCCTCTACACTTCTTCTTCTTCTTCTTCTTCAGGTAATTCAGCTTCTGTCACTGTGACAGACTCAGTCATTTACACTAAATCTTTCCAAACGGCCTGGTTTCTCCACTACTGCTCAACACAGCTTTGACGCAAAAATAAAAAAATGAGCAAGAATAATGTTAGAAATGTTAGTTGCAGCATTATATTGTGAACTACATTCATTAAGTTATTGTGTCTGAGCCTCAAGCAGAAACATTTGCAAAATAAATCCCCGTTCACTGAATGCAACAAAATACACATTTCTCAATTTGTTGATGCTTTTATCCATGAATGTGCTTTCATAGAATAATGCAGATGTAGCAGTACTGATACTCAATGAGGCAGACAGTGTACAGTTGGACGGCGTTTCATTCAGTGTCTTTTTATTGGACATATTCATTATTCTGGTGGAGAATAATCTGACAGTGCAGAGGGTCATGACTGAAATGAGCTGGGTTAAAGCAGAGATGGTTATGAAACTGATTTAATAATAGAAATTAAAATTGGAAAACTTCTAAACCATTATAGACAATAAGGTTTTCATTCTTTTTAATGTGGTTAAGGTGGTGCCATTGTGAAACTTTTTTCCCACAGCTTCTAATAGTCTGGTTCATCTTAAATCTCAGTTTTGTATCCTTAAAAATCAAGAGTGACCAGCTGTTCTCCCTTCGTTCTTCCTTGCATCATATTTCGTTTTATGTTTACAGCAGCTGGTGTTTTAAAGCCATGCTTGAAGTAAAACTCCACCTTAAATATACTGCTATATATTGGTGCTCATGCATTCGCTGCTTTCCTCCGGTTATTTTGTGACTGCCCTCTAATTTACTTTTTGTTGCAGTCACATATTTTGGTCTGTTTCATCTACCAGTAAGGGGTTTCCTTTAAAGCCCAGAATGCAGCCTGCTGAGTCCGGCCGTGATTTATTTCATCTGATGGTAATTTATTATGTTACAGCAGGAGATGAAGCTTAATTTATCAGGAAAAGGGAGAGTCATTTCCCTTTCTCCAAACACAGCATGTCCTGAGGCTTCTCTGTTCTGTCTGAGTGAAGTTGCCGTGGGTGGAGATGGTGGGTGTCTGTCTGTTAAAATGATTAGCATTAACATTTATTTAACAGACGCTTTTAGTCCAAAGTGACATATAATTAGAAAATAGATATATGTTATCAGAAGCTGTCAACTGAGATTATTTCCAGAGCAAAGTATTGATTTTTTTTCTGTAAGAGTGATGGTTATGGGCTGAGATGTATAGAAGCAGACATTTCATGTTACCTGAGCTAAAAAAAAAAGAAATCACATCAGATCTTTGTGCTTTGCCAGTTAGCTCGAAAAGTGCATTAAATTGGTACAAACTGAAAAGTATTCTCGCTATTTGAGTCCTGTTTTCCAGTCGACACAGTGGTAACATTAGTCTGAAGCCTACAAACACTGACATATTGTGTGACAAATGAACTGCAGACACAAGAAACCTTCTCCCTGTGAGAGAATAGCGAATATGTGCTGTTAATTGCATTTCACCAGCACATCACAACTGTCTGTTTTAACGGGGTTAATTGTTTCAGGGTAACTCTGAAGAAGTTTACTGGTAATTTAACTGTTGGAAAGAAAGGCAAACATTGCGGATTGACTTTTCTCTCCCCAGTGTTTTGGATAATTTTTTCACTGCTGAAATGATTTTGTGCCACATAAGCAAATGACGTAATTGGGATTTTCGTGAATGAAATCAGTAGTGTATGAAGAGCAGGTCACCAAGGGCATGTGGGAAACCCTGTCTAATGATAGGAAGCCAGACAAGGCCAATTAGCACATTTCACACCCAATGGCAACCAAGACCATTCTATTGAGTCTACAAGAAATAAACCACAAGTTAGCAAAAATACATAGAGTAAAAATAATTAAAGCAATAAAGCAAACTCACAGGTGCAACTCATAAAATAAACTGGTAAAACAGTTTTAATTTGAACTACCTCATGCCTTAGCACCTACAAATTTGTTCCACTTTGAAGTGACATGAGCTTCACCATATTGAGGTTTGACTTTGCAGAACAAGTGAACCTGAGACATTGCCAAGGTTTGTTCTGGGTCAGGAAAGCTGATAGCATCTGGACCTAAATGATTCAATGCTTTTTTTTTGTTTCAGGAATAAATCTGGAGCAGTGTAGAGTGATACATTTAAGAACTTGAGATACAGTAAGTGGTTGGTTCTTGTTCTAGGGTCAGTTTCACTTGCCTTCAGTAAGTTTCAGATCTGATCTTTTATCAGATAAATAGATGATAGAAGGTACAGATGTGTTTTTTTGACTGTTCTCAAATCACCCTAACATCAGTATATCACATATAACTTCAAGAAAAGGAGAGGAGGAGAAATATGTTCTGAGCTAATAGAAACAATGGTTTCTTTTCAAGATAATGGCTGAAAAGTTCATTTTTTGTCATTCATTCATTCAATTTCTGTTTATTTCAGACATGCACGAAAAAAAATTGTTTAGATGGTCAAGTGTCATAACGTGCAGTACACTGAGTGTCCACTAGGGGAGTCTGGTAGAAATGTTCAATTACAGCAGAAATAAACATGCTTAGCCACAGTTTTATACAAAACTGACTTTGTTTCCATAGTTTTTCATTACCAACAGTACTAGGTACCTGTGTAGAGGGAGGATTTTTTATTTATAACACTAGTTTTATCCAAAGACAAGACTGCATAAGGGTGGAGTGGCCACAGCGATTAACAGGTGAGTCCCTTCCATGTTGTTTGTACTGTAGCTATTAGCATTAGATCGGCTGACATTCGGAGGCCATGTTTATTAAATAAAGCTTATTTTTTCTCCCTGACTGGTACCAATGCAGAAGTTGTGTTATTGGAGTAACACTTAGAAAGCTGTCAGAGGCTTCTGTCAGAAAGTTTACTGATGGTTAATTACCTGCCCAGCTTAGCTGCATTAGCTAATGTTAGCATTAGCTCTCTTTGTATTATATGGTATGTGAGCTAGCCTGCTCACTAACTAATTTGCTTGTGTTAACTGACAGTAATATGTGTTAACGTTTATCAGTTATCTGAAACTACTCGGCGTTTATTAGACCACTTTGAGTCGGTGTGGTCAGTGTTATTAATTAATAAGTCTGTTTCATTCCTCTCCGACATGGTGTTCGTTTCCAAAACCAACAAGCGGCGGCCATGTTGTTTTTAATAAAGGTTTTTGCTGTAACTTATCCTGGTGAAGGGTTGCAAACTTTTAAAACGTGAAATGACCCTTAGTTATCTTTGAGCTAGTGCTTTGTGATATTTACATCACAGTCCTTCATGGCAAAACCAGGGTTTTACCACGCGTCCTGGAAAACCTGGAAAATTAGAAAAAAGGTCAGATGTCCTGGAAATGAGTGACTTATCCTGGAAAATTATTTATCCTCCCCCTGCCTTGTCACCCCGTGTGCCTAAACTGAGATGAAATTAAGGAAATAGCTTTTCAGTGATTTATCAAAAATAGACATATTTTTAGAGGAAGTGCAGGAGAGAAAGTAAAAAGAGACAGTTGAGTTTGGAATTGTCTAGTTGAACATTGTAACTCCAGTTTGTCATGTTAATGAAGTGCTACATTGTAATCTGTGGGTGTGTTTGCATTGTTCTATGATACATTTGTCATAATTCTTTTTTGTAGATAAATTACAGCCGTAGACTGCATTATCAAATGTCTGAGTAATAAACATAGAAACAATCTGGGTAAATACAAGTTACAACTGTAGATAAGAACACTTCCAAAGAATGAGGGGGACAGGAGAATGTATTAGTGTGTCACGTGATAACTTGTCTCTGTAGCAGCTGAAAATGTCTGGAAAATAATTTCAGGGAAAGAGTGGGAACCCTGAAAACTAGCATAACTGACATTTTAGGCCTGAATCCTGTACAACACTGAGGAGTGTATTTTCCTTGGTTTTTACTCTTCAGAGATAGACTACTTAAGTGATTGCTCTGGTCTAAAACAAAATACTTCTCATTTTTGAGTCACTAATAAAGAAACTGAAGTCAAAAGTAGTAGTACCCAGTAGTTTTCATGATACAGCACTGGGTCATAATGGGGAAGTCTATGAATTACTGAGAAAATGGGTTTTGCTCAAAAATAATGGTTGTCTCTGAGCTAGTAGTTCTACCTAAACACTCAGTGTACTTTACAATATAGTGACTTTAAAGATTTGTTGTAGTATAAGACTGGTCTCTAAAGCAGCTAAAAAATGAGTAGTGTAATTATAACGACTTTAAACATACTGTAGTTAAAGACAAGTATTTGTTAGCTGGCCACAACACAGAAAACAATCTACAACCTTATAAGGATTTACCACAACCACATTTTATTGGTGATCATGAGCAGAGGGAAAGTCAATTCTATTAACCTGATATTATTTCTGTATCCTGATGAGTGTAGTTAGTTTCAGCTGTGTTTCCACTTAATAAAATCATGCATTAATTCTGGATAAATGAGTTTAGAGGTTTATTGGTTGATCTTATAATGTGCAGATTGGTCCTAGATGTGCAATGTTGGGATTAGGAGTATTGATATTTTATATTGATATGGACACAACTACCTGACGGAGGAAACATATCAACCCAGAGGAGATTAAGCAGCTTTAACTGTCATGTGGAGAACAGGTAGGCTATGTGCTGCTCAGTTGGATTATCACCTGTATTCAAAGTGTGGAAAAGTGGAATAATAAAATTTTTCCATCTAAAAAGTCCTTACAGGATTTACCTTGTGAACATACAAGGTACCATTTGCAAATTGGATATCCCTTTGTCCCAAGTCACATTCAGTTAAATCAACATTTTGAGAAGCATTTATTTTTTATAATTAAGTATCAAACATTTTAAGGCAAAACTTCTTAATGGTGAAAAGCAACATTATGAAACAGAAATCTTAAAGTTCCCATGTGATACCGCTTAGACCAGGAGAAGTTTTGATGGTTTCACACAGACAATGTGGATTTAGAAGCTTGTCTGTGCCAAAGTATGCAGACTAACACATCCTCGCTCCCTCTGGTTAAATTACTGTGTCAATACCTAACATGCTCAAACTGCTAATCTCTTTGCACATGCACTCAGCAGGACTGTGCACACCGAGTTAGGAAACAAAGTTGACCAGGCCATGTCCAGGCTGTGGTCTGAATCCTTGAAAGCACCATTTTGTTTAAAGTAAATTGTTTGAGGTGATTGATGTTACTTCCATATAAAGTACAGGGACATGGGAAGGCTTACTGTATGTGTTAATATGTGGTAAACATGATTTTGTTTTGTTTCTTAAAGCCACATTTTTCATAACATACCAGTACTTTTTGGCAGATCCTCCTTCTATTATTCTGTTCCTTTTAGTTGCTCCCAGCAGGACATTCCAGTGAAGCAGAAGCCATAATTTCAAGCCCTGAAACTGATCGACCTAAATGGGATGCAGCCATTTTAATGACACCAATTACACCTGCATTTTTTCTGCCTCAACAAGTCGAAACCTTTACTGAGATTATGGTTTATTTCAAAAGAATTCTATTACTCCAAATGACACCCAAATCACTCAAACAATTAAAATAACTGAAAGAAAAGCATTTTATTGACATGAAAATTAACAATCTCATAGTTTGTACAAATACTAGAAAAATAGAAAATTAAACATGAGTAAATAAAATAAGCCTATATAATTAGTCAAGTATAAGATAAGGATTAATGTGAATATAAAGTGATACATTTACCATAGTTCTAGCTTTTTTCTCTTTCAGCAATCAATCCTTGATCATAGTAAACAGGAACGTACAAACTTTCGACCAGGAGTCACTGCAGTCTTCTTCTGCCAGCTTTTTGTTAGTCAAGTATAAGATAAGGATTACTGTGAATATAAAGTGATACATTTACCATAGTTCTAGCTTTTTTCTCTTTCAGCAATCATAATCCTTGATCATAGTAAACAGGAACGTACAAAAAGTCGACCAGGAGTCACTGCAGTATTCTTCTGCCAGCTTCTTGTTCCCAGGTTGACAGGATTTGACAGCTTTGGCTCTAGCTGGTGGAGTGAAATGAGGGACAGTCTTTGTTTGTGCTTTGAGTTGGAAGTGAGCATCTATTGCAGCCTTTCTGCACATACCAGCTTTTACCAATGCACTGCTGTCTTGACACAAAGTCATTTGCTTCTTAAGTGCTCTTGTGACTTGCTTCCAGTAAAGTTTAACATTGGAGACATATTGTGGACAAACAGACGGCCTGGCGACATACTCACAGCTGATGCTCCTGTCCCCCTTATTGCAGGTGACACCGAGTATGAAGAGATCGTTGCCCGTTGCAGCCCAAGTGCACTCTGACTTGTCTTTTGTCGTTAGTTTGCCCTTTATCGGCTGCACAGAGACAGGTTTGGGTTGGCGGCCTACCTTCAACCCTGATCTGCCTGTGTAATATCTGCTGCCCAGCCGATATGCTTTCCGTCCGGAGCTTTTTTGATGGCTGCCCAATATCAGCTGGTGAGAAATACAAGCCAGGACCAGCAGGATGGTGACATTGGTCAGGAAAGCCATGAACGCAGCACTGCAAGAGGATAAATTAGGATTTAGGTATGCAACCCTAAAACCATTTTACTCTCCTTCTCACAAAATCTATGATAATCCCCTATTTGACCTCCACTACAGACTGTAACCACACAATACAAACAGATATGTGAATACCATAAGAGTATGCAGTTATGACAATAATTATAAGTTCCAGATTGCTTGTTATCCTATTAAAAATCCAATTCATAAAAGAATTTTATATTTGCTCACTTTTTTGTGTTTTAACCTGGGCAGTAAATCTTAAAAATCATTTAAACAGGGCAGCGTCAACTTCATATTAGTATTCAAAACTGATTGCTGTTAATTTGGGCAAGAAAACAATTATTTTCTTTGTCACTTATTGTGTGAACTCTGTGACTAAGTGTTCAGTTGTTCGGTCTTTGAAAAGAAATTAATGCAACAAAGGAAACACGTTGATCAATGTTTCCCAAAGCTCAAGATAAAGTCCATGAATGTCTTGTTGCCTCACAGCTCAAAGATATCGATTATTGAGATATTACTCAGAGGAGTAAAGATACCAAAACATATTGATGTTCATTTCTTGAGAAATGTGCCAAATGAACTAAAAACTAATTATCCCAATAGTTGACAATTAATTTAATGGTTGACAACAAATCAATTAGTCATTGCCATTCTACCCTTAAACTTAATAGCATTTGAGTACAACTTGTTGATTCCACAGCACAACCATCAAACCAAAACAAACCAAAAAGTCTGATGTAGAAAGAATGTCACTGTAACCTCACATCATGTGAACTTCATGCTGAGTGGTAACAAGGTTATCAACAGGGCTGGCCAATATTCACTGTTTTTTGATGTTAGTTAGTCTTTGTAGTTTGTACAGCTTCTAAAATGGACTTTTAACAAAAGGAAAAATATGTAAAACATTAAATTTGCTTCTTACAGGTCACAACAGGCAGTCCCATTAATGTAAGTCAAATCTATCTGCGAGATTTGTAGCTGCAGTTTAATAGAATTATCAACCACTACTGAGAATGTCATTAAAACAAAATGGTGAAAATGAAAGGATAAAGAGAAGTTTATATGAGTAACCATGTTCCTATAAAAACTGTGGAGATGTAACTTATAGGAAAGTAGGAAAACTAAAATTATTAGAATTCTTGCAGAATCTTGTGGCATATGTACAATGTAAGTTTGTCTCGTCCCATTTGGAATATGTAAGGAATATTACAGGATTGCCTCAGGGATGAAAATAATAATAATAATATAATTGAGGGCAATCTGAGAATATAAATAATTTCAGTGTCACTCAGAAAAACCACTATGGCATAATACAACAGCATGGCTTGTGCATTATGTAATAGCTATAAGTCTATAATAACAGCCAACATCCACCACACACACTTAAAATGCACAGAACATTCACACAACTTTCACCTACTTGACATTACATGGTCTTTTATTTGTGTGAAAGGTGAAAATCATTTTCTCCGTAAAAACGGGGAAAAACTAATCAAACTTGTAAGAACTTGTAAGCACTTACCAGATTTATGTGGAGATATCAGGACTAAAAGTAAATTGTTGTGACAGATCGTGCCGTCTATCTGATGAATTCCCAACTGCTTTTGATAATTTCACTTTGAGGGGTCTCTGTAAAGAAGTGCAAATGAATCTGAGCTTTCTAGGACGTTCTCTGGACCATCTGTTAGTACAGTGTGCCAAAGATAAACTGCCTTGAAATATCTTGAAACAAGCCACATATCTAGGCACGACAAAATCGCTGAAATTCACTCTTTGAAAGTGTTGTACCAGCGGCACCCAGAGGCCAAATGAGGTATTGCAGCTAAACTTTAAAAGCTTAAAACATAGACTATGGTGGAATTGTAATATTTAGAAGTCATTTATATGATAAAGCTACTCTTTAGCCCAATAAATTTACATTAAATTACTGAACATCTCTGGTTTTCATATGAAGGAGAAGCTATTTAAACCACTCACACAAATATTGGATAAATAATGTTTCTTTATTGAAGAAAAACATTTCAAAATTCATATATATATATATTTTTTATCAAGTACATCAATACAGAAAGTGTTGCCTCTTCAGACACATACAGACTCATCATTCTTTACTCACAATGTCATATTCACTTCAAATTAAGTAATATTCACGATTATATACAAGTATAAATACATATAAGTAAAGTCAGATTCTCTCTCGCCTTTTTTTGGTCCTTTTATTAGTGTTAAAAATGACTCTGCATCTCCATGCTAATTCATTTTATTTATGTGTTTCATAGAAGTCTTTGTGAGTTATTTGGAAAGAAAATGTTCTTTCAGGCTCAAGTCAGGTAGTGAGTTCTTGTAGCTGTGACCTTTGAAAATGTGCGTGGCTCTCAGTGGAAGATCGTGCATGCATGGTTTATTAGAGACATTGCTGGCCTTCATTTTTGTGTGTCGAAATCACAGCAAAGCCATCCTTCCCCTGAAGAGAGCACTACAGTTCTTCCACCACAGATAAACACAGAACTGGAATTTCCCTCCGAGGGTCGCTGTAATCAGATGTCAGAAGTTATCTTCATCAAAAGTGTAAATCTGTGAAAATAGCACATGGGGAAAATGCCATATATAGTTTAATAAATGATGCATCTTTGTAGCCTAAGCAAAACAGCATAAAACTTCCGAGATTTAGTTGAGCCTTCATTTAAATACCTAAAGTGTCAGTATACTTAGACAAATAAAAATATGCTTAATAAAGAGGTGCGGTTTACCTGTCTTATTAACTCCGAAACAAACCGATGACGTAGGCACAGACGCCTTGCAGTGACCTCCAGCAGTACAGCCGAGCGATCCTCTTAGGGTGACTCTCCACTACATTTGGTGTCGGCCGAGGTCTGGTTTGCTGTGTGGTCTTGACCCTCGGCTGAACACGAACAGGCTGTCTGGACGCTGGTCTTGTTGCCACCCTAGAACCATCTTGCGGAGCTCTGGAAATTGAACTCGAGGAGAAGACCATCTGAGATTCATCACTCGCTGTCCTGCACATGTGAGGTTTGATAACTCTGGGTGCTTGGCAGGCATTGAAGAGTTTTCTGAGCCCCCACATCATCTGGACGAAGTAGTGACGAGGGTTTTTGTTGTAGGATCGGCACGTGTACGGCTTACCCACGTACTCGCACCAGTACGAGCGCTTTCCCTCGCAGGACAGCTTCAACTTGGTGTACTCCCCTTGACCGGTGATGATCATGGTGCATTGGTCCTTCGCCTTAGTGTTGAATTTGATGGGTTCATTCCAGATGTTCTGTCTCCTGCCGTCGCTCTGACCCTCAGCAGGCCAAAAGGAGCAGGCGAACAGCAGCAGCAGCAGGGGGGTGGCCTGGGTCCACATACTGTCAGACAGATGTTGAGGCTAAGAGGAGGAGAGTGAGACTGCTCAAGCCAAGGTCCCTCCAGCTTTTTATTTGCGAGGCAGACAAAGGGAGAATTCAGGTTCGAAAAAAACCCAGTCAGACTTCAGATACAGACAGAGGAGGACCAACGACACCAGTTATAGCTGTCTGCAGGAAGCAAAGGCCACATGTCAAACCAACCTGAAGGCTGATGATGATGCTTACAGTTGATGTTATGCAAGAAGTACATACTGTACTGCAACACGTAAAAGAAATCCCCTAAGACCTCAGTTATGTCAATTGTACCTCACAGAACACATTTTAGCCCATTTTTGTCACCAGAGGGTTTGTATAATCACACAAAACATTATTTTCTTCAAATTCCTTCTGTTTTTACTAAGTAGCTCTTCATTAAAAATGATTTGTCATACGTCTGAGAATATACTTGTGAGCACCCATCAAGTTCTTGCCTGTTTTAAAAGCTGCTTGGAGCTCACAGCCATGCAGCCCAACCTATCATTTTCCCTCCAAACATAAACACAATTAGATTGGAAACCATGGAGAATTGTGAGTAGAAATCACTCACACATGGCAGACCAAGTTCAGAATGGAGTGTAGGAAGTAACTGCTGTGCCAATTAAGAAAGAACAGGAAACGTCTATGGTGGTTTAGCATGGTTAGCAGCATAGATCACTGAAATTCAGAAAACTGGCTAAAAAAATGTGAATTTAGGCATCCATTACCTTTTATAAAAATGGTTGGATTATTGCGATAAACAGTACAGTTGTATCGTATTTGTGGGTGTTTATTTAAAAGGGATTTAATATTTAGTTTATTTCCTAATTCATCATTCTTTCAATGGCATATAAAATATAATCCTCAAGTAACAGAATTAAGGTAGATTTAATGTTGTATGTTGTACATTAACCCTTTAGGTGAGCCCCCCCCTCCAAAAAAAATCAAGATTTCATAAAACTGTCTGTTTCATTCAGTTATGTTGCTTGTCATAATATTGCAACTTTAGGATTAGCATCCTACCTGAGTTATGTGATCTTTGCCCCTGAATTTCATCTGTTTCATCAACTAACCTAAGCCTAGTTTTTAGCTTTGCTCTCCAGACCACTGGTATACATCTAACACTTGTCAATCCTAAAGTGACCCTATCATTTTCCTCCCAAACATAAACACAATTAGGCTGTAAAGACTAAAGAAACATGAGGAGCCAAGTTCAGTAAGTAACCGCTGTGCCAATTAAGAAAGAACAAGACAAGTCTGTTTAAGAGCGGGGGGTTAGTGTGATTGGTAGTCCAGATAGTCTGGGTAGGGTAGGATTTTATCTAAAGTAGCTTTGGTTTCAGGCCCTCATGGACAAAAAGGCTTTGATTGTGAATTATGTGAAGCAAGTAATCAACACAGGCTATTTAGTATATGTGGTGAAAGAAAAGTGGAAAAATCCTCATTAACTATTATCATTTTTCTAAGGACATCAATGAGCCACCTCAGTTTTAGGAACTGCACAAATGGCATTGATTCACATTAGCATAAGTGGCCTAATAGTCAGTATAACCAGTGATAATCAGGGCTATTCAGTCTTTATGTTGGTTCTGTAAATTTTTCTGTCACAGTTTCAAGATTGTGATAACATCTTTTACTCTCCTCTCTTATTGTTCACATAGTGTTTCCTGTTACAATGTTCAGTCCTCACCACTTCACATTGTGTGCCTTCCCCTGAGAATGCAGCATATTGAAGTATCTTGTTGCGTGGAGGCACAATATGCTGTTCAATGTAATACCTAACATTTCAATTCATTACAACCTTCCATCTGTTTGTTGCAGCTGGCGGCATTTAGAATAGAAACCGACATACACCATAAACTAAGAGATAAAAGCTCTTGAAATATAATAAGACTTGAAGCTATGTGGGCTTCTAGTGATTAAGAGAAAATCATCTAGGAAGTCAATAAAAAGAACACGTCAGCAGTAAGTTATTTGCTGGTTTGCATTCAGAGGATTTTCCTTGTGACTGAACATTATTCTTTTTAATTTGTGCATACTTTCCTCTGTTGTGGACTTGCTGACAGACTCTAAAGTTAGACTGGCTCTTATTTACAACTTATACAGATCGAAGTGGACAAAGATGGATTAACGTGACAAAGTCAGAACCGTCAGCCCAGTGTTCGATGGTTACATAAACGCAATTAAAGGAATTTCTCTTCCATTGCCGAACGCAAAGGAGAAATGTAAAGGAGAACAGTGGCCATAAGATCGATCATAGGTGGGTGCAGTGACGTGGGCACTGCTCTGTACATTAGTATTGAGGACGTGAGCCATGAGGCAAAGCTATTGATTTACCATTCGGTCTACATCCACGACCTCACCTGTGGTCGTGAACTTCAGCTGATGACAAAAACAGCAAGATTGCTAATACAAGCGGAAATGAGTTTTGTTCATAGGGTGAGCGTTTGTAGGGCGGAACAATGAGTCAGAACTTTTTGGAGAGAATGGCTTTTCTGTAGTTTCTTTTTCGTTGGAAAAATCTACCAAAATGATAACGTGATTTGTGCTTGTATGTGTACAAAACAAACATTATATTGCTTATTTGATGTGTAGGCATGAGCCTCTCTGTAGCACTCCGATACTTCATTTATTACACATTTTACAGCCATTAAAAAAATACAGATCCTGTAATTTGGATAATGTTCTTGACCCTGCAGCGATTTCAAGAATAAGTAAATGACTTGTTGAACCCTAGTGGCTGAATTTACTCTCCATGACCGGATAAGAGGTTCAGAAATTAGGGAGGAGCTCAGAGTAAAGTTTTTGCTTCCTTACACCAACAGAGTGGAGGTGGTTTGGGCACCTGTTGAGGTGGGGGGATGCCGCAGAAGGAGCTGGAGGATGTTGGTGAAAACAGGAAGGCCTGGGTATTTCTGCTCCCCCTTAAATGAACTAAGTGGTTTGGACAATGAACGGAATAAAAGGGAAATTTTCTTAGAACCACTTCTTCTGTTTTTCACTAGTTTTGCCTTCATCTGTCTCATATACAAGCCTATTTGAGCAGGGATAAGTTGGTATGTGGTTTAGTTGGTATTGCTTATTCACATGTTGTTCTTTGCATGAGAAAACCTCAGAGTGAAGCTTATGGAAGATAATCATCTCCTATTGAAAATAGCTGACCAGTAACGCAACCCAGAGGGTTCTGGCCGGCAGCATTGGCACCACAGAGGAATGTGCATGCTGTGTTAAATTCTCAAGATACACAGTGAGCAAGTACACTGACTTGTGTTACATGTCATTTGTTTTGGAATAAAACATAGGCTTATATGTACATTAACCATGCGTTGAGTACTGCGTGTGCAGGACATTCAGTCCCTAACTCCGTGTGTATGTAATGCCACAGCCCCACTCTCCAGACTTAATTTGTGTATTAATCTGAATAACATTTATTTGCCTGTAATATGTTCTTTTTGTGTTAACTCAAATTAAAGTGAAGGCATTTAAATGATTGTTTCAGATTATCAGTTACATTGATAGACATAGGACTGCATAAAAACTAAACACAGTTTCAATGAATAACACTGAAATGACTACAATGAATTTCAAAGTTTATTCACAATTTATACACTCTCTCTTTATCACCACAAATACTCTTCAGTGCCCACCATTGGAGCATCACAGTTCAAACCACTTTCCAGTGTATCTTATCTATCCTGATAGGAATCCTCCAGGATTTAGATTTGGATACATACTGTATCTAGTTTTAGCACTTAGTAAAAACCATACCTGTTCCTCCCAAAACAGATCACATCTTGACTAGTGGCACACAGATACTGAAAAATGTCCACCTTAACAAGCTGAAATGAGTAAATACAGCCAATGGAGGTCATTGTACTTCACACATTGTATATCACACAACAATTTTTGATTTATTTATTTTTTACAGCGAATCAATTTATTTTGTAGCTGATGTAGCTACATATACTGCAAAACACCTAGGCATGGGTAGGTTTAGCTGTTCAGCCTGGTAGTTTTTCATGACCAGAATAAAGCTTCTAGCCTTTTTTTTTTGGTTATTTATAGGGTCACTTATTGTCTTTATGTAATTCTTTAAATTGCCACAATGTATAAAAGATAAAAAAAAAAAAGAATATTAGTATTAGTGGCATTAAGTACTCCAATCTCGATGCTAGCATTAGCTGGTTGATCAAATAGCTATTGTCAGAGGTAATTACAAAATCCTGCTATGTATGGAGTCAAGTAATTTCTTGTCAGTCTTGTCACAATAAATGAAAGGAAATGAGCTAAAAGAAATATGTTGACTAGATCCTCATGGTTACAATTTGTTTTGTTGGATGAAGTATCATAACTTTGATGCTAACATTAGTTGATCAAATTGTTGGCATCACCAAATCCTGTGAATGCTTCTTCAGAAACACCAGTTTAAGAGGAAAAGTTGAAATCAGCTAAAATTGACTCAGTGTAAAGTCTTATTTAATACAATTTTCTTTTGCGTCCATCAGCTAGTTTATTCTGCAGAAAGTTAAAAATTCTGTGTTAGGATGGATATTTTTTTCACTGCGTGCATCATTATGAGCTATGTAAGCCAAAGCATATTTCTACAAGCTTTCTGCTATTTGATTGACAGAGCTCACGAGTCCAATAAATGGATTGTCTAATTTTCCACCATCATTACGACGCTGACAGCAGCCACAAATGCAAATGTAACCTGTAAACACGGAGGCGAGGTGGTGGGAAAACTGGATTGGCTTGCCAAATGCGTTAGTGATAAAGTTCAGCATAAACATCTCAGCTAACAGACATATGAAGCAGTAAAAAATAAAAATAGCTTTTGAATACATTCACTGGTTCAATAGCTTTTAAATGTATCCATAGCTACTATGGGGTTTTAAAAAGCAGAGACAAATTAAGCACATTATTTGATAGACCGCTAAAAACCTGAGACCTAAAGTAAAAAAAATAGGATTTGGCTTGAGAAAGTAATTCTCCACTGTAAAAGTATCGCCACTATGAAAGCAAAAAAGATCTCAGTAAAATGTCTTGTTAGTGACTCAACATAGTAACTTGTGTTGTTAGGTTGTTAGTCATTTAATTGCCTAGGGAACAATCTATACACTTGATAATTTTATCAGTAAGTATCTGATAAAACAGCAATGCTCTGATTTTAAGGGAAAAAGTCACCCACAGCACTCAAACACTGCTTCAAAAAGCTGTTTACTGCTGGTGATGTTAAATGAACGGGCTAATTTTGATGCTCGGTGTAGTGTTTGGCCAGACTTTGAGTTTCATTCAGGTATTTTAGACCAGTCTTTGGAGTCAGACTAGTTGGTTTCTATCTCAAACAGGTCTGCTCTGCAAGTTTCATAAAAATAAAAGGTAGCATCCCTAATACAGACTGATGTCTTGTCCACACTAACATGCATATTTTGCAGAACAGACATTTTTCTCCATGTTAAGGCGTCTTGTATGTACCAGAAATGTAAACTATAGGTCATACAGGTTCGTTAAGTCAGTGTATTCAGATTCCAGGGGTTGAAACCTCTGTCTTCAATGTCCAATATTATCTGAAGGTCAACAGTGTCCAGTTTAAAGCCCAACAGAAACACTGGATTATCTATTTGTTGTCATTTTGACATTATAGTTTGTAGAGATATTTTATAAAGTGTAGGTCATGTGGACATTTTTTTTTTTTAAAGGTGGGAAAATACTTAAGGATAGCATCAGTATTTGTGTGGACAGGGTGTACATATTTCCAACAAAATGTATTCTAAATTTTAACTACATTTACAGCAAATCTGTGAAACAAACTGCAAATAGATACATGTTGTCATAAACCCACTATCTTATTGGAGCTGTTTCATCTTTATCATCAAAAAATGTTTGCCAGTTATATAGTGTTTCATAACATAATGTTTTGTTAAAAAAACAAAAAACAAACTTGCATTGCTCCCAAATTTCTAATCTGTTCTGAATCATATAATAGTGTCTCAAACTCTCCCCTTCATTGTCAAAGCATTGGTCTGACCTTGTTTTTCTGCAGCTGTTCATGCATGTGTGAGTTTCATTAATGTTTCTTCTGTTAATTACATTCTCATTGGCTCACTCATGCAGAAATGCGACTATGCACGCAATCTTTTTGCATATAGCCTTAATTAATGCACCTATTTTTCTACATCTTTGAAGCATTAAAACTTTTTTTTGTGTTTTTAAAGTTTTTTTTCCCTCTAAAATGTCCCCAAAACATTTCCACTTGTTTTTTTTTGTTTTTACAGCAACAGCTAACCGACTAAGGTGTGTCTTTATGAAAATGGCCCCAGATAATTTTTCATAGGTCTAATAATAGATGATTCCTATCAGTAAGAATGAACTGTAAATTATTGTAAAATATCGTAGAGCAATAAAACACCAAAAATCCAAAAGCTCAAGTAGGGGCTTTGACATTTTTATACCCTTTGAAGCAGTTGCAGCTCTATTAAACCTTGCAGATTGATGATTTTTCATAGTGTTAGAGCACTGGTGGGTGGATTTTCCCCTTGAATAAGAGCATAATCTGTCATAATGTCAGGGTCAAACATACATCTGAAAGGCAACCAGTCGTTTGCCCCAAACCAGCAAAGATGACAAACTGTCTTACAACTATTGTAAACATTTTCAGAAGTGATGCTAAATTTCTTCATTTATACATCCAGGAACAATCGGTTTCTATCATTTCGCCACTGAATCATCAATTTCTCAGTCATTAAGGTACCACACATCCATCCAACTCACACAGTCTGCAGTTAAAAAGGATGGGTTTTTTTTTCCAGCCACTTCTCTCAGAAGCTGTGAGACAGAATTGACTTGAAAGTGACACATCCGTCTTAAATGCAGACGATAAAGTTGGCCCAACTGTCGCAACTTGCCTTAACCTTCACTTTACCTTCCAGCCACTGTTTTCTTAAGCTTAACAAAACAAAAACACAGAAATGAACAGGCATCACAGTTATTGTCACATCCTCTGGCTGAATGTATGTTCAGCTTTGTTTTATGTCCCAACAAATGTAAACGCAGACACAGCAGTCTTTGAAAAATGGAGTCTGGCTCAGATTGAAGAGTTCGATGTCCTGCAGGCAGAGTTTTTTGTTGTTTGTTTGTTCGTTGTTTTTTGGGGAGGGGCGGGGAACGGTGGATAGCAGGTTAATTGTACTTCTTGGATGGTTTAGTTGATCACTGAAGACAATATATCCCAAAGGATTCAGGGTGTCCTTTCCTTGTATTGAGCTTTGTCGGCTCTCAGGGTTTGTGAAACACAGCTGGAAAAAAAGCCAGGAAAAAGGAAAAACATTCTTAATATATTTGGATAAAGCTTTTTACACATCACTGCTGTATTTTTCCCAAATTTGGTGAATTTTTGTACATTTTCTATAGCCTGTCTTTCCAGATTAATTTGAATTCTCTGTAATATAATTGTTGCAACTCCAAGACTACAATAAAAACTAAAACCACTGCATCTTCACTAATTGAGCTTATTACAGATTGTTAAAGTGAAACAAATAAACAACATTTAATGTGACTTCATATTCTCTGTTGTTTCCAATACAAATCCACTAGACCTGAGGTTTTTCATTATCTTGTTCAATAGTGAGCTGCATTTTCTTTCAGGTGAAACTGCACAGCTGTAAATTCTAATTTAGAGGGCTTTTTAGGGGAAAATGAGATTTTCAGAGTCAATACAAAGGTAAATTACTTGTTAAATAGACATCTAAACCTGCATTCCTCACTATTGATCCAAGAATAGAAACTCATGTAAAGTCATTGCAGCGAATTCAACTAAATAACTTACAATGGTGTAGTTTAGTTCCAGTTTTCGAGGGCACTGAAAAGACAAATATTAAGGAAATATGAATTACATTATAATATATATGTAAAAAAATGAATATTTCACAGTATACTGTTGCGTTGTCTCTCTTTGAATGGCCCTGGAGATTATCGTGGCTCTGACTGGGTTGTGAAATGAAAGATATGTGAGTGCAGTCAATGAGGCTTTCATGATACTTGACTCAGGA
This sequence comes from Ostorhinchus cyanosoma, assembly GCA_029814465.1. Taxonomy (NCBI): domain Eukaryota; kingdom Metazoa; phylum Chordata; class Actinopteri; order Kurtiformes; family Apogonidae; genus Ostorhinchus; species Ostorhinchus cyanosoma. Next base: position 11,009,344 of record JAPTYQ010000002.1, on the reverse strand, counting down.
GTTTAAAAGACTCCACTGTGCTTTTTGTTTCAGAAGTACCCTACTTTCCTTTGGGAGTCAGATATCTCTTTCCAAATCTTCAAATTAGCTTGATTTGGGACAAAAATATTGCACAGTGTCAGTTATCAGAGGCAGATTTTAAATGATAATGGCCTAAATTTAAGCAGGAGGTAATGAAATGTGTGACATGTTTGAAATGATGGCAAAAACATAATACAGTTTTTGTGTTATTTTAATTTTGTATTACTGAGGCCCAGACAAGATGGAACAGGTGAATTAAAGCTGATTACAGTGCATTATAGTTTTTACAGTCTGAGTAGCACTTTTCTACACTAATAAACTGACCTTTTGCATGATATTAGCCGTTCAGACATGTATCTAAGTGTCTGTATCTATCATTGCGATTCCATTTTTTACCATGTTTGAATGTTACCCATTACTGTCCTGGTTTTTATTAAACTTGGTTAAAAGGTAGGATACAACTTTGATATTGTATTTTCTATTTAGTTTTTATTTTCCTTTCTTGAGGAGATTTATGACTGTGAGTTGAATTTCCCCCGAGAATGAAAGTTAATCTGTATATGACAAAAACAGGACCATAAAAGAATGGAGCAATTCCAGACAAGATCCTGGGATTTTTCTTTATGAATTTCACAAATATTTAATGCTAGCACATTTACTACATTCCAACTAATAGACCTAACTGCAGTTATTTGTCATAGCCTGATAACCATCAACATTTAGTGTTCAAAAAATGGGGGATAACACAAAAACACCTGATTTTCATCACAATATCTGCATCATTTTAAATGACTCCTCATCTTTAGTTGAACTGTCTGCGTATAAATAAACTATTATCGGGCTTATCCTATACTAGTGGCACAAAATGAACAGATATAGACAATCATATCATTAATTGCAATTGTTTCTGTGATTTCACAACATTAGAAGGCTTACTATTTTACTCATTACTAACTAATATTTACTGTGGAAACAGCTACAGCTACAACTCCACATTACTAAAGTTACACATTTAATGCATATAACTATTTCCTGTGTATAAACTACTACTATTTCACAGTTAATGTCAGATTTCCACACAGAGGACAACAATAAAAATGCAACAAACATCTGTGAATAAAACAGTCTCAGGGTATTTTCAGGCTAAATTGCAAACCAATGTGAAGCAAACAGTAAATAATTATTGCTTGAAGGATGAAATCACATAACAAAAAGAGAGGTTAGTAGAATAAGCACATGCAGCGTCTCTGCTCTACAGCACATGACTAAGCAATCACATGTAATCAGACATAAATACCACAAGGACATTTATGGTTTGTGAGTGGTTCCAAAATGAGAATCTCACCATGATGGTTTTCCTGCAATGTCACTGTGAGCAGAAAAGCACTAAAATAAGCTGTGAAGAAGTGTCAGCAGGTTAGTTAGTCAGGAATACGTAAGAAATCCAAAGAGAAAAGGTTTAAACAAAAGGAGAGAGGTGGATTTCATGATGATGCAGACTAAGACAGCTGTGTCAAAGACGAATGGGAGACTGAAAAGGGAAAAAAAACCATAATAAAATGGTGTTAGAGAAACTGAGGTGTGATTCATCATTGTTGTTTTCCAGTACCTTTCCGGAGCCAGAAAAAGAGTCAGCTTTCTGTCACCAGTCGATGTGCCTCGGAGGAGCCGAGGCCCGAGGGAACCTGTTCATAGTGTCATAGGTAGGGATGCTACACACACACACACACACACACACACACACACACACACACACACACACACACACACACACACACACACACAC
>JAPTYQ010000002.1:10941923-10953652 GCA_029814465.1 Ostorhinchus cyanosoma | reverse complement strand
ACTTGATTGCATAACCATTGTTTTTGATGACTTTTGATGGTCTAATAATTTTTTCCATGTCTGTATTTGTGAATTATGGCTCATGTACTGACTGATTCACAATAGTCCTGACATAATTTAAGACATAAGGATATAAAACAACATACTCGACAAATACTTTAGAAATGACCAACACATTTTGCTAATTGAAAATATCAGTGCAGTGTTTCTAAAACTTAAGTGATGTAATTTGTCCCACCTTGCTTCGGAATGAACAGAATTTTGTTTTTCTATGTGTACACTTTTAGCAATAACATAAAATCTCTGTCAGAGCATGTCAAATGTGAAACCAGGAATACTGCACAGACATCTGCAGCCTCCAAGAGCTCGATGAATTACACATGTGAGATGATCTGAATTCATTTCAGTTGTCAAATTATCTGTGGCAGCAAAAGACGCAATATAAACTCCTGCGGGTTACAGAGTACTAAATGAAGACTCTGAGCTGACAGACTCTAAAAGCAACATTAACGCTAAAAAAAAGAAAAGAAAAAAAAACAACCCACGAAGCAACACATTTTTATAAAACAGCAAAGTGGAGAGCACCGACTCTTTATAAATTACATTTTACCAACACAGCGCTGACTACCTACTTCCTCCCCACTTTGCTAAACTACTGTTTTCCATTCTTAGTGCCATAATTGTTGCTGTAAATATACATTTTTCCTGCAGCCAGTAATTCAAGTTGAGCTATCATCCAGACTCACAGTCTCCCTTTGTGACACATTTGCATTTCTACAGCCTATAAAAAGCATTTTGTGACTTAATCTTGTTAGGATAGTTTCTGTCCAAATTACTATAAATTAAAGGAAGTCCAGTTTTGTCTTTTTTTTTTAAACATAGCTTCTATAGGGATCAAACCAACTGTTGGGTTTGTAAATGACAATCAATCTTTCCTGTATTTTGCAGTTTGATGCCATTTACTGTAAAACTACAGCTTGGTGCTCAAATGCAATATAAAAAGGAAAGAGTAGATCAATAGACCGCACTGGCAGCTCTTGAATTCTGTTTTCTGCTCTTTCCCTGCTGAGAAGCCAGTGATGCATCTCATTTCTTCCTCATTACTAAGACTTGGCACTTTAGCAGACTAAGTAAGGAGAGATAAGAGCTGTGGCATTAAGATAACTTGAACTTTTCAGACATTTCAAGGTAATATTATAATGCCACCATCAGCTTAAGCTCCCATTTATCTGACAGACCGCGGTGAGGAAACGTGACAAAGTCAGACGACGGTAAAGGTGCAAATCAAAAGATCACAGGAGCAACGAAAGGGAAAGAAAGACTACACACATGGAAAGCAGCCACCGGGAGGGTTTTGGAGGAAGAGCTGCCACTTCCCATGTGCCACTGAGGCCATGTTTCATTTGGGGACATCATATTTGGGTCAGGCTTGGGTAGCCAAGCAGGAGAGGCGATGGTGAGGCGAAGCAAGCGGCTCTGTCCTGGTGAATGGATGACAAGTCATGCATCCTCAGTCTCTTTGTTCCGCTTCATCGGTGGCCACATTGGTTCCCGCTCCGAGCCGACTCAGGAGGCGTGCTGAGTCGTAAATGCAGATGTGTGGCTGTAAGGGGTCAACCTGCCCAAGTGGTGGATGACAACTCTAAACAGCCTTTCTAACCAATGTGGCGGTTAGCCTCGGTGTTGCTTGTCACACTCCTTAAAAAGATCCTTGTAGCCTTCAGTCAGTGCCAGAGAGACAGTTCCCCTGAGTGGGATGTGTCACCAGAACATGACTGAGTTACAACTGTGAGAGGACTTACAGGCTGTATAATGTGTCTCTCAATGACAGGCTGAGAGCCAAGTGTACTCCATCTAGAAGAGTAGCAATGATTGTAAGTGGTTCAGGATCAATTCCAATTTGCTTTTATCACATCAATGACTTTGATTAATACAGAGCTGCAATACAGAGAGCTTAAGTAACTAATTAACAGAACGTTAATAACTTAATTACTTCCCAAAAGTAAGGATGTGATGCTTATCTTTGTAATATTTAATAAGATTGGCAATTTAATTTAAATCAAAATGGTCGCATCATCTCTGACTGAGGGAAATTCTAATCAGCATTTGGCCTGCGCAGTATGATCTGCAATGTGGAATACTGCAGATCGTACTGTGTTAATAGGTTAATTGGTCAGTCTTAATCACTCATAAATGTGAATGGTTGATGAGCCCTGTGATGAACTGGTGATCCACTTTCACCCGCTGGTAGCTGGGATAGACTCCAGCACCCCTGTGACCCTCTCAAGGATTAAGCAGGTCAGAAAATGAATAGACAGACGAATGTTATCAGACACAGAAGGACATTTCATTGCACTGACTTCGCACAAAATTAAAAAAAATGTTGTAATAAAAATTTAGATAAAAAGATATGGGTGCTTCTATGAAACTGGTCCTGAAAACAGAACAGAGGGGCTAAAAATTCAAACCAGAGGTAGACGAATGTTATGAAGCAAGTTTAGAAGCGATTTGGGTCTATTTTAAAAATAAATATTTACTGAGATAAAAGGGAAACTATTTTTCAGATAAAACACATTTTTTATATTATTTTGATATTATTTTTATTCAAGAATCCACATGTAGCTCAGTAAAAAGAAGAAAATTATGCACTACTTTAAAAAAAATATCTCTTTGCTCTCTCACAGGTACATTTTGGGAATCATGCAAGGCAGAGTGTTTCACAAAAATGACCACTGTTGCAAAATCACTCACAATTTATTTGTGTTTAAATGGGCAGGTTCCGCATGTAACACCAGTGGACACAATAGGTTATGTGTGAAATCTGGAATGAGACTGAGATTCATGAAAAACCTGCATGTCTGGATTAGAAAAACCACCAGGATCCTCAAATTTAACACAGTGTGTTTAGTTATAGTGTTATATAAGACCATTTCAGACCATGTTTTTCAGATAAAATGCACTGACATCTAGGTAGTTTTTCCTCCCAATTTTGGTCCTATTTTTGGCCTCGATATTTTATTAAAAATTCATTAATTTTGGGATGGCTCAGAGCAAGAGTATAACTTTTTTGCATTTATCTGTGGTCATCCTTAGGTACATCCTAGGGGGAAATATGTCTAAATTTCTCCTTTATTATTAGGTCTTAAAAAGCTGGCAAAGTGCCATGTACTAAAATGAACCCAGTTTCATAGAAGCATCCATATATAAAAGCATGTTAAAATGTACATAAGCTAAATACTAAAACAGCAAAACACTATAAAGTGGGTTAATGATGACGAGTAGTGATTATGATGGCATGAGTTTGAATAATTTCACTACAGTCTTTACAGTATCTCTAGGTCATGTGTTGTTTTACTAAGTCCACCAAACACTGAAAACCAATGCCATTAAATAAAGAAATAAAATCACTTACATGCTTGTATTAAACCCACACGCTGCTTCCCAACTAATTAATCAGAACATTAAAGTTTAATTTCCCCTGATGCCTTCAACATGTTTCCTTTTAAACTGAACACAAACACGTCTTTAAATAGGAAAAATGGGTCTGATGACATAAATAATGAAATAATAATCTTTATATGAATCAACATTATGTATTTTGGTGTTTTGATGAGATTTTGTTAATCAAACTTGCAAAACTTGTGTTTGTTGTGCACATTCCGATTGCGATTAGCATGAAAACAGTCAGCAGTAATTAGCATATTTTTCTTTTTTTTTTTATATATTATATTAAAATTGAGCCTCACACTTATCTGCAGATTAGTCAATAATTAAAACTGGCCACAGCGGCGTCTTTACACCAATGCCTTTCATACACCAACGCAGTTTATCGACACCATCTATAATTAAAGACGACACTGAACTCTATTGTCCTGATAATCGTATCAGCCAAAACCCCTATTTAACTAAAATCTAACCCAGAAATGTCTCCTGCACAGTTCCTTAGTGAGCGTCAGCATGCCTTGTTTACTGTCTGCAGGTGGAGGTTAGATGGTGTGCTCTGATTGGTCGTTGCCGGTCACTGCTGCCGTCCATCAGTGTCACCTCAGAGACTTGGCCTGGGTGTTGATTAGCTGATGGTAATCTGAGCCAATCCTCTCTGCTGTCCAGCGGTCAACACGCCAGCCAGGCATCTCTGCAGACTACTTGTCCTTTTGTCCCCACAGTCTCAATGAAGTGTTCAGCCCACAGGTTGGAAAAGGAGGCTCGTGGCCAGAGAGTCACCATTCAACAATGAAAGGCTTGGAGTCTTGTTTCAGTTTTGTCTCGAAAATGACCTGGAATGTAACTGCATCCAGAACCCTACTTAGTCTTAGTCCACTGTATTTATCCGACAGTTCACTGTAGTTACTGAATCAAATTATTATACATGAGAAAAATAATCAACTGTTGAGTTTATTTCTCATTCAAGTATATTTTTCTTTTTTCTTTATTTTATTTTTTTACTTGTCTTGTCCAGCGTCATAACAGCAGAATGGTGGTCTGGCTGTGTTTTTGCACTGAACAAATTTGCTTTGCCAGGTATATTTTTCAACAGGAACATGTGAAAAGTGGGAGGAAAAAAAAGGATCTATTCAAATATCAGTATTATCCTTGTAAACGACTATCGACTTATCAACAAATAAAGATCATGTTTCACCAGTGACAGTTGCCAGTGTTTATCTATTGTGCTAAAACAGAAATTGTTTCATAAATGTGTCCAATACAAGTTGTACTCTTTCTGACGTTGTGTGATCAGAGGCTAAACGGTGGTAAATGAGGAATAAATGGCAATAAAACCATACAATAAAACAAAAAAATAAATTGTATCAGCATTGACTGATTCTTCTTTTAATGATCAACCCACAATTTCCCGATTGTTGAAGCAACAGTGGGACGGACTGCTGGTTATATCTGCATCTAGAATATACAGTAATCCTATTTATTTACTGTTCAGACTGGAACTGAAGTCATAACATCATTTGTCAGAGCTTTTCGCAGGTCCTTGCATAATATAACATGGTTTATGGATGTCTGTTATTATTTCTTACAGGTTTATTTATATTTGTGTGTTTAACTGTGCATCACCAATGCAATGCATTTCTACCAAACTATGTGTAACATACTACATTTGTACAAGATTGTGTTTACGGAATACATGCATGTGTGTCGATACACAGTCATTTTTGTGCATGTTCGAATTGGATGTTAGTCTATAAGTGTGTCTCGCTCATCTGGAGTTAAATGGAGTGTGTTCCTCCAGCTGTATGCAGCCAGGGCCTCAGCTGTTTACATGGCAGGGAACCGCAAAGTGCTCTCCACACACCCACATACGCACATTTACTCTAACTTTGCATAAATACTGTACATACTTATGGAGAACAAACTTCCACAGCCTGCTGATGGGTTTGTCATATAAATACTAAGGAAGGATATGAGACAATTAAATTCAATGCTTCATAAGACCTATTTTCAACCAAATTCAAGGCTGAGTAGACAAGTCTTTTTTTTTATGCAAGCTTTGCAGTTAAACAGGGTATAAACACAGAGTGACTATAAAAAGTATTCACCCCCAGGGATGTTTCCCCCTCCCATTGCTTTCTGAAATTGAATCTTGGTCATTTTAATGTGGCTTTTTTGACAAGAATTTACAAAAAATACACTCTAATACCAAAGTGAAATGGATTTCTACAAAGTCAATTAAAAATAAAAATACAGTGGTGGAAAAAAACTTTTTGGACACTCCATGCATTTGTGATAAATTGCATTATGAATCACTCTTCAGGCATTTGAGAGAAAGTATTGTTCCATTCTCCAAACCCACATGCTCCTCTGCACGTGCTCTGTTCTGTTGAGGTCAAAACTGGATGTTTCAGCAAGATGATGAAACACATCCAGGACATGTTGAAACTGCCAAGAATTTAGTTTTCTTAGTTTTTCTTGTAATAAACAAACAAAAAAAAATTTTATTTGTTTGTTTGTGTCTCATGCAGCCACACCTTTTGAAAAGCCAATTTTTCCACAATTATTTCACGATAATATTTGAGATTGTGTAAAATTTTAAGGACGTTAAAAAAAAAAACTCCACCACTGTATATGACATAAGTTATTGCATAAATCCTCATCCCTTTAGCCCAAATCAAATCTGGAAACTGCAATTTTACTCTATTCATCTTTGCAAAACCGCAAAGTCCAGCCACGAGTTCTGTTGGAGGAATTCTGAGTTTTGACTTGACCACTCCAGAACACTTAACTTTTTGTCTTTAATCCATTTCTCTGTAGCTTTTACGCCATATGCTTCAGGCCATTTTCTTGCAGCAAAATAAATCTTCTCCCAAGTCGTAGTTCTCTTGCAGCCTGCCTGAATCAGATTATCCTCCAGACTTTCCATATATTTCGCTGCATTCATTTTACCCTCTACATTCACAAGCCTTTAAGGGTTGAGAAACATCCCCGAAGCACAATGCACTACCACTACAATTCAAAGTGATCTCACTGGACTATAGAACCTTGGAGGCTGATACATGCCTTTGGGCCAACTCTAATGGGGATTTCTTTAATAGTGGTTTACTCTTTGTGACTCTCCCATAAACCTTTGACTGGTGTCTGTGGAGTCCCTCGGTTCCATCTCAACTGTTGATGCTTTTACCTCTTTCACAGGTTCCATCACAGGTTTTCGTGGTCATTCAGTTTTCTGCTTTAGACAGATTTACACATGTGCCTTATTCATTCCATCTCCAGCAGATTTGTTTTTTTTTTATTTTTTTTATTTATTTATATACATCCCCTGACACCTTCCAGACACAGATGTCTTTACATTGCAGTACCTTGAGACACATTCTCTGCACTCGGGTGGTTTTTACTTCATTATTTGCGACTCTACCAGCACCAGTGGGCGGGGCCTCTGTTGAAGTAGGTCAGATACTTCCAAGGCTGTCAATATTTTTACCATCACTTATTTCACATACTTTACATACATTATTATTTTAGATACACATGAATTACATGCAGAGACATACATTAGTTTATAGTAATACTTTCACTTTGACATATTTTGTAATTTCTTTGTACAAAAGCCAAATTATATTGAACATCATTACATTTATCTAAGCATTAAAAGTCTTCACTTCATAAAAGCACATGTGGTTAAGATTCAAGGGGGTGAGTAAGATTTGCAGTCACTAAGTTGCATATTAATACACTACTCCATATACACACAGTTACATGTGGAGATGTAAAAAATAATCATTAGACTGTATTAAGCTTCATTGTGCAAATATAAAGATAAAAAAATTATATAACGTTAAGTTGTAGACTTAGAGACTTGTAAGATCAGAAAAGTGAATTTATACATAGAAGATTTTGACCCAGTTTTACAAAAAAGAAAAAAAAGATAGATAAATTAATTGCAATGTTTATGGTGATTAAAATATAAAAAAAAAAATCTGATTTAAAACAATTAAGAAACTTCTACGTTCTAATACAAATAGAAGTGAATTTAAGACACTTTCAGAAGCTTTAAGCACCTGCAGAGATCCTAATTTAAGGCTCCCACATGCATTGACACCTTTTTTATTAGTGTAAAACACTTAAGCTGTCAACAGTTGGGAACACTGCTGAGTGTTAGTTTTAGAATACATGTTTCTACCCTTTAGCTTTGTTTGCTTGTTTCCTCTGTCTGTATTTTGGTTGTGTAAAGTTAAGCCTGATTCCCTCTCCATAGTTACAGGTTCTATGGTAACAGTGTTTACCTTCTGCAGAGGTGTTTTTTACTCCCAAGCTCATGGGAAGTCAGCCTCCAAGAAAACACACACACACAGACACACACTTGTTCTCCTCTATTAGAGACATTTCAGTTAAATGTCAAGTCACTTCTGTGCTAACATTTACTGAAAGCTGTTTACCAGAACCGGATTTTATGTAGCTATGGATTCACTGAAGGATAAATAAATCTATGGTACACACTGACCATGAACACATAAAGCTGAGTAAACATAATGTTACACATTGAGTGAGACAACAACTAAGCAGTTACAGGACTCACAATACTAAGAAAAACAAGGTAAAAATCAATAGAGCAGATGCTGACATGCTCTGGCTCTTATTAAAGTTCAGTGTGGATCATGTCTGTCGGAGCCTATATTTTCTATCATGACAACAGATACACAGATACACTACCGGCCAATAGTTTGGAAACACTCGATCTTTTATTGTTACTGAGCGACACATTCATGTTTTCTTGTTTATATGCAACAAACTAGGTAATCTAATGTTATGGAGATCTGGTTTTTCAAGTTTAACTTCATTTTCATCAAAAAGCCTCCCTTGAGAGCTATAACAGTTTTTATAAACTCTTGGCATCTGGACAGTTAGTTTCTCCAAACATTCAGTTGAAATACTTCCCCGTGCCTCCTATAAAACCTACCAAAGGTGTGTTTGGGGAGCTGGATTTCTTTTTTGAACTTTCTATTCAGTTCATTCCAGAAAAAATAAATCAACAGGATTCAGATAAAGTGACTGGAGGCCAATCCTCGATGAATGAGTGTTTCTAACATTTTGACAGACACTGTATTATCAGATCAGTGGTGCCCAGTAAAAGACTAAACTGCCAAATACACCCTTGGATACTGTTAAATGAGTAAGACTTAGAGTACATAAACAACCTTGAAACCGGATCGTCATAAAATTAATGTTGATAAGATGATACCTTTAGATATTTATACTTGCTATGGATAGATCTCAGTAGATATATTTCATTAATTATATAAAACATGAACAAAACACCACATGTGGGTAGATTTATTATTTGGCGGGTAAATCTTTGAGCGCCATCTGCTACACTGGCAGGTAAATGTTGATCACACAGCCAAGGAAACATTGTGGTATGCTCTTTGGGTATAACAGCACACCCTTACAAGTAGCTGAGCTTGAATTATTTAGTGTAGAAGCAACACTGTGGATATAAATCAGGCACATAACCTTTGTCACATTGTCTTCTCTCTATCTATCACTCCCTCTCCTCCAGCTTCACTTTGAACTTCCTAATAAAAACCTTCCCAGTAAACAGAAAAGTGCCAAAGCTATTATCTAAAAATACTGATAAGTTTTGTTGCATAGCAACAGAAATGAAGTGATGCTGGTTGTATGCTTTTAGCTCCTTTTCCGTTACTCGATATTCATGGCTATACCTTGAGAAAAGTGCCTGATCACAGCCTTCAGTACAATGACACTTGCCAAAGCTGTCAGAAGCTGTTGGATAAAATATATGATGCTATTAAGAAATATTGGCTGAAATATGTTCTTACTAAAATAAGAAGCATTTAGAGAATATGAAAGTCACTTATGCATGAGTGGTTCTTGAAAATTACTGTTGCTATATATTAATTCCATTTGTGTGCACTGGTTTTGCTGTTGTAAACCTTTACAGTTTATGTGTTTCTCAAAGACAAACCTGCCTGATATTTGAGATCTAATGTGAAATAATAATAATATGTATGGTGTATGTCAGTGACAAAAATAATCATGAAGAAATCTTTTGGCAGAAGATATCAAATTACTGAGTCACCTTTAAGGTGAGAATCCCAGTAACATATTATATTAAACACAAGACACACTCAAAGGAAGGTGGACCTGGTCAAATTATTAGTACTACAGCTGTGGATTCATTTTCTGATAATCAACTGAGAGATAAAGTAATAATTACAATTCTACCCAAAGCTTAAGTCTAATACATCCTATGAAAATGGAGGAAAGCCAGAGTTCCCCATGTTCATTGGTTTTACAACTGCTGCTAAATTTAATTCTTAACGTGGAGGTCTACTGTTTGTCCTCAGATAACTCTGTGAGGGAGAATCCATGTTGGCAGCAGCGTCCCTCTGTTCAGGAAAAATCCCAACCGGCTGTCGCCTTTGTTGCACCGTGTGGCGTACAAGCAAAGCAGAGTTCAATGAAGTTTTGTGATGTGGAAATGTATCTCGTGGCCAGGCTTCTACATTTATTTATTTTTTATTTAATAAGCCTGTTAGCAACGGGTGTTGACACAGGCGACAGTTGGGGCTTAGCAGGGAGAATATTAGAGTTTTGTTGATTCGGCTGGTGGCTTTGGGAGCAAGTTGATTGGAATATTTTTTTCTATTCTGTCTGTATCAGTTCTGCCAGTAACAAATCTGTAAAAAAATATCTCCATGTATATTTCCACTGAGAGTCTACCGAAGCATCTGTTTATCAGTTTATCTGCCATCTACTTATCTGTTCATTCATCCTCCCACTCCTCCTGGGTTATTCTCTCAATACCTTTCTCCATCTTTAATGACCCTCTGCTGCGTTTTTCAGGGTTTTTTTTTTTTTCATCAGGAGTCCTTCCCCTTATGTCTTGTTCTTCTATACCTTGTGCTTTGTCTTTTGCTCTAATGGAGAGCAATTTAGAATAAGTGAGGATGTAAATGCGTCAGTTCGGACACCAGCTACATTAATTCTCAGCCAGTAGTGTAATAGTGTGTCTGCAATTTCCTACCTGTCTCCTAAGTCTATCTCTCCGATGCTCACTCGTGACTGCAGATAGCAAAAACATAAAAACTCAGCATTATTAGAAAAATATTTGTCCATGAGAAAGCGAGAAGACTATGCTTATGCACAAGATACCATGTAACCTATTACAATTTTACATTCGATGCATAAAAAAAAACTATCTGTTACTGTATTGGAACCTGTATTTACATTTTCAACTGGCTATCAGTACTGGCTTCGTATCAACACTGACAAAACAAAACGATAAACCATCACTTTGCAGGTAGTTCTATATGATACTGCACTCTGCAAATATACTAGCAAACAGGTAACTCAAGAGCGATACCTGAATGAATGTTACATGCAAAGAGAAGGACAGGTTTTACATAAACAACAACATTTTACAAGCACTCTTTCAAAGTAGAGTTAAATATCATTTGCTTATGTTTCGTGTCATTTCCACATCAACCGGAGCTGTATTTGACAAATCTATATGTTAAAGACCTCCACAAAAAAAAATAAGTTATTGTCTTTTTAACAGAACTCAATATATCTGAGTTGTTGACAGGTTTTGAGCCTCAACGGAGCTTTCACAAAGGTCAGTCATCTCAGCTTTGTTTCATAGAAAGGATATTGTGGTTTTAGATTCTAATAACACAAAGATCCCTGTTCCCATCATGCACAGTGAGCCACTATCAGACAGAAAACAAATGCTACAGAGGTTGAAGAACCTTACATATCCTTGCAAATAGGAAATACAGGTTAAGTATTGAGTATAAAGGAGTTCATTTGACAGTATACAGGATTACTGGATTCATTTCTTTCAAAGGGGGAAAGGCAGTGACACAGTTAACCAACTATTATCACAGGGTTTTTTTTTCTTTTTTACTCAAACACACTGTTTTAAGCATTTATTATTTACAATAATGATAATTTATGACCAGATATTAAAAGTTAAGCTCCTCCTGAAAACAAAGGTGCAAAAAAGTTGGTAAAAAAAAGACATTTTCTGACGCTTTTATTGCAAAGAAAACATGAAGACACCCAGTGCGGCCTGTTATAATGCCAGTCTTAACCCATAAAAACCCAAACATCCACCATCAACCGAAAGCATCTACTGTTAGAAACTCTTCATCCACTAATTCTATCAATCCATGTTTGGATACACAATTGGTGTAAAATGCAGTTTGTCATCTTTTCATGGTCATCAGATATGACCCATTTGGATGTTCAGAGGCTCCGTA
>JAPTYQ010000002.1:10878558-10890933 GCA_029814465.1 Ostorhinchus cyanosoma | reverse complement strand
CTGATTCAAATGATCAGCCTATCGTCAAGCTCTGCAGAAAACTGATAACGACCCTCAGGTGTGTTGGAAGAGGGAAAGACCTAAAACATGCAGGATATCGGCCCTCGAGGACCAGGGTTGGTGACCCCTGCTTTACATCATTGAAATGTGACCCATGTCACAATTCTGCGTCCCAGGAGGAGAAGCAGAGGAAAACACATATTACTTCTGTAAAACCACAATGTATACCTGTGTGGTCACCTATTATGTCAGGACCTCTTTTGTGCACGTGGGTCACTTCAGGGTTGCATTCTGTTCATACTCAAAACTGATAGAAGTTGTATTTTGTGCAATATGAACAAGCACACAAAAAAATCGGATTTCACCAAAAAAATTTGAATTGTGCATTAAGACCTGCTGTCTGAATGTAGCCATAGATACTGTCTGAATTTGTTAGTTGTGGGACTACAGTGCATCCCTGTTCAGTAGAACAGCCCTGGTGGAACATAGTAAGGGAACATCAGTTTTTCTGTTCAAAATGACACATCAGGCAAATGTGTAGAGGCATGAATGAATGAAGACGATACTAATGTCACTGAAAATGAATCACTGAAGTCATAGTTGAATCACTGAGCTTTGAGCCTCTATGCTTTATGAACAAAATGAATGCGGCATTTTGGACAGAAATGTTTCAGATGTTTGGTGGAGTCAAAACACACAAACTAAGCTGTCACATACAATAGCAGTAAGAGTAAAACATTGCTTTTATGTGTAATAACACGTTTCAAACATGCGCAGCATTCATAATTACTGGCAATGGTTGGCAGTGGCAGCTTGGGAGCATGTTAAGAGGAGGGCTGACAAATCCATAGGACTGGTTATGTAGAATTTACTATGACAGGGATAACTGGGAAGAGCTGGAGAGAGCTTAATTCTAAGACATCTTCCATATTTCCCATGTCACTTCTGTGACTGGTCTACGTATGCGTATACCAGCCCTGCAGAGCAGAAACATTAAATCTGTCCACCACATGGCTACGTACTGACCAAATCCATGATTCATTGCCATTTCTGCCTCATTTCTTAAAGAAAACGAACCTTCTGAAACTATGCTTACCTCCAAAGTGACTGTTAGACATGTAAAAGTCCAATTACACAGTGATTTTTAGAATGAAACTCCAAACACTACTGTTGGTCTGATTAAGCAGTAGACACACATTAAATACTACACTTCTACATGCTAACTTGACAAGAAATTGTAAATCACAATAAGCCACACAGACTAATCCTTGACCAACTCACTAGTCACACAAGACATGGGAGGACACCAATTAACTATTTTAAGCCATCATTACCTTGATTATCTTAAATGGTGGTTGAAAAGTCATGCATTACAACAATGGGGGTTGCTACACCTTACCCGTCTTACTTAAAAAAGGAGAGAGACAGAGAGAAGATAAAGGAATGTTTACATTAAGAGAATGTTCTTTTATAGCTGAAGTGGATGAGGCTCAAACCCATTCCATAGCACAGTGACAGGGGGAAAAGCCTGAGTTCATGGAGATGTGGAAATGAGCTTAATCAAGTGTCTTCTTGTCTCCAGAATAAAAGTGCAGCTGATCACAGCGCTGTAAAAAGAGCGCAAATGAGATGAACATCTGGGTCTTATTATCCACAGCACAGAGACAAAAGCTGTGGTTGCATGGACAATATTTCAGTACTGACAATATTGATCAGATTCCAGCTTTGACATTTACATGCACATTAAATAAAATGATCTGATAAGATGTGAGTCTGCACACCCCAAAGAATTTGCTCACAATATGCAGTACGTCTTAACGTTTAAAGCATTAAATTATCTGTAAATCTTTTAGGTCTCCAACAAAGGACATTTTATCTTCCAGTCTAGTTCTGATTTGACTGTGTCCCTCTGGGAATCTCATCACCTAATGCCACTACCACAAGAGGTAAACATGAGCAGAGAGAAACAATCAGATTATTAGAGAAGGATACCACCCCTGTCAAAATGCATAATGAGCAGGCTAGTGTCTTCTGATGCAGATTATTATATATGTGGCATTTTTATTCTGGTTATGAGAATCCAGGAAAATGCAGCTAGCAACAGTCTTTATAACAGTTCATTCATTCATTTTATAAATGGCTTAATCCTCAACAGGGTTTCAGAGGTGGTGGAGCCTGGGGGGGGGGTGTAATACCGTGAACATGTCACCAGTTCATTGCAGGGCTGTCATATAAAGACAAACAACCATTTATCTTACATTAACACCGACGGGTGTTTAGATTGACCAATTAACCTATGAAGGTGCATGTCATACAAACTCCACACAACCAGATATGATTGAAACCTGGACCTTCTTGTTGTGAGGCAACGCCTGCTTTCATGATAATAGTTTTATTAATATATTATTACACTTCCGTAATAATTATTGAAGGAAATTTCAAGGCCATAAGTAACTTATAAAGCACACACTGCTCACAAAGGAGAAGATGTAGAATATACTTTTTAAAAAATGGACTGCAACGTAATTACCTGCCACAATGTCCAGTTCTTATGATTCTCTAAGGTTTTGGCTCCATCTAGTGGTCAACACTGAGGTCATTAGTGTACCACCAGTACAAGTCAAGGGTAGCTTTCTTTCCCCTAAATACAATTCAAAGAATAATTGCTCACATTGGCAAACAATATCAAAAATGATAAAAAAAAAAACAAACAAAAAATACTTTCTTTTCAAAAGAACTGAAGCTAAATGAGAGGGAGGTAACAAAGGTCACAGTGAATATACTACAACTAAAAGTAGGACTGCTTGCATATGACCTGTATAATTATTATCCCAATGTTGCCAAATCATGTCAGGGTTAATCAATAATATTTGTGATTATTTATAAAATGTGGTTTTTCGAGGCAGTTTTATTACTCAGGTGTACACAGTGCAGAGTAACAGCTCTCCCAAAAATGTGCAACACCCAGTCCTGAATGCAAAGCTGCAGCAGCCAGCTGGTGAAACAGTCTGCTCAATGCATTCCTCATGAGTCCTCCGGTCTGTGAGCATTATCTCATTAAACATATGAATATTATGTTTCAGTGCAGGATGCTCTTGTGCTGCATTGCAACTAGCTCCCAGCGTGTGTGCCTGGCAGAAAGCATTAAGACTGAAGTTGGGTTTTTACAATGCATTATGGAAGCTAAGAGACACAAACGCAGAGAGAAGCAAACTGAACAGAGATGCTGTTTCCCTGCTGTCGAGCAGTCGGGGATATTTACATATGTACAGGAAAGGTGAACAAATTAAAGGCCTGTAATATGGACTGCAAGAACAAAGACATTTGCACTTTCGCTCCTAGGGCTGTGAGAAAAGAATGACGTCATTCTTTTCTCACAGCCCTGTTTTGGAAGTTCTCATAGCTTGTTCTTGACACATCATCTCGGCAGAACTTTTTTTTTCTCCATATGGTTCCACCAACTACTGTGTGATTGACTGGAAATGTGAAATGGAACTGGTTGATGCAGAAAAGCAAAGGAGTTCTGCAGTTTTTGGTGAAGTATGAAATGTCTTGACCAGGTCTTTGTGCTCTTGCCATGTTGAGAAAACAAGCAAATTTCTCTGTTCTTGGGGAGCATTTACAAGCCTTAAGGTTCAACGATGGTTTTGCAGGGTTTTTCTTGTCTAGAGAATTGCAGTGTCCATCTCTGCCAATCTTTAAGCCACCACCACCTCTTGACACACTGTACTGCACTAAATTGATTTCCTTTGTGATTTCTGTTAAAACATCACACCAATGTGATGGAGCCAAAATTATAACCAAATAGACACATTACAGTAATGGAGAAGAGTTATCCTTGTAACGTGTCAAAATATTTACCACTGATGCCTTTTTCTTGAAGACCTTCAGTAAATGTTGCCAACAACATAATCAATAAAACTACAATCACACTAACATGAAAACCCCTGTCTTGAACTAGGCAACCAAACCCCAAACTGCTCGAGAAGAACTGTTTATTTACCATCAGTGGAAGCCTGGATTCATTCAGGATCAGCCCAATTTGAACACGTGCAGCTGTATCACTAACAAGCAGCATGTGATGAACGTGAGCATGCAGGCTCTGCTAACCTTCCCTGGATGGCTGTGAATAAACAAAACCCAAACCAAAGGGGAACCAACGGTGCTGCGTCGGCTTTATGAATGGAGCGTGATGTGTGGAGGCAGGCTGTACACATGAACAGGCACAATGGAGATGAAGTGAGACTAGTGAATGACTGTAGGGGGCAGAGGGATCACAGTGAAGGAGCCTGGACAGGTCTGTGGGAGCGTACCTGCTTCTTCTGCAGTAGGGGCATGTGCGTGCCCTGCAGGACGAGGAAGGCAAGGGAGAATCAAAGGCAGGAGGAGAGGCAGTGCCCATTGGGGAGGGCAGTTTAATACGATGGTCCACTTTCACAATAGATACTTTATAAGGACAGAACTATCAAGAGTCTTTTTATGTTCTTCAATCAGTTTTCTGCAAATCCCTAAAGTCCTAAAAACACCATGTACATGATTTTCAGACTCCAGATCTAAACTAACATTTTTTCCCCAATAATGGTCATAAGTTTTAGAACACCTCCATAGTCTCTGTAGGAAAGACCTACATTTAAGTCTGTCTTCCTTTGCTGATCATCACCTTTTCACAGTAATGATACCGACACTACTTTGTGCAGTGTAATATTTATACAAACAATGCTTCAGAGCAATTTTTACATCCGTCCTCTCTAAAATCTGTTTTCATACACATGGATGGGTTGAAGATCTATGCTACACTGTACAGACAAATTTCCGAGCCAGACTGCACTTTTATTTCCAAGTAATTTCATCAGATTTGTGAAACCAGATACGATCCTCCTATCTGAATGGATTTCTGTGGTAATGATTTATACATCCGTAACTACAAACCTAGATGACATTTCACAGCCTCATGTTCCATCGAGACATTAACGTAATATGAACTTATGAAAATAATCTTAATGTCTGCTTTAGGCCTTTTAAACTAAGAGCTATTCGGAAGTAATTCAAGGAAATAAAGGCTTGAAAGTTGATGTTTACAATTTCTAATAGTGTTATTTTCTTATTATTTGCAAATCCTCAATCTATATAAACACACTTTAGAGTAATGTGTTAGAGCAGACTGTGTTACTACACCCTCTAAACATTATCTACACAATAATGCACAGCCGGAAGTGGTATATTTCTACCATAATACCTTCCAAACCCCATAAGCACAACAAGCATCCCTGAATGTCTTGGCATTTCCTTCAAAATACTACATGGAGGGAATTCTAAAACTTTTATAGCCAGCAGCAGAATTCTGGTAACAGAGGAACCACCATTAAGATAACTTTAGTATCAGATAGATAATGCAAGATATTATGGAAAAAAGTATTCACAGAAGACCTATTTATGAGGCTCCTGAAAGACAACAAACAGTGGTATCAAATGAGGAGACGTATCTATCTGAGAGGCATTACCTCTGTGGCAGCTTTAGATGTTACTGTTATTGTGCAGCCCATAATGTATACATAAATCCACGTCTGTAATGTCAAGATTCTAACCTGAAGCCGAAGCAAGGCAGGGTGAGGAGGCGGAGCAGGGCCAGCAGCACCCTGAGGGGCAGCAGGGTGAAGACGTACAGGAAGGCATCCATGCACAGGAAGAAGCCAAAGATCATCAGCTGTAAAGAAAACAAAACAACCAAACCACAACATGTTAGTGTCATCCAGCAGGAATGATGGGGCTGTTTCAGAGCAGACATTCAGACACATAAAGGCTCAAAACACACAGCTGTAATTAGTGTCATTAAATGGCTGTGTTCCATGGAGGTGTATCAGTTTCCTTGGATTAATTCATGGTGGTTCACTGCATGGCCTCATGAACCACTGTTAATGATCTCTGCAACACCTGTGCATTAAGTCAGACTGTCTGCTGAGAAAAAGGTCTGAAAACAGCATCTGAAAACCAGCTGTCAGCCTAAATAATATCAACAAGATCATTTTAAATGTTACAGTGATCAGTGGAGAGTTCATTTTTTGTTTCTTAGTTTACAACAGAGACTTGAAGATGGAGCTGCGCAATTTATTGAGTTACAATGTCAGCCTGTGTTAGAGTAAATTGCAAACGGATGCCAGGTCTAGGGTGCATGCCATGCCACTGCAACAAACTGCAAAACAAGGTGACATTTCACAGCCTCATGTTCCATCTAGACAGGAGAAATATTTTTGGGGGGTAATATAAACTTATGAAAATAATGTTAATGGCTGCTTTAGGCCTGGTGATCTCTTGGTGATCTTTTGGATTCAGATGCTGAGCATACAGACATACTGTGCAGAAATGCAAAATGAAAATTGCTATTTAAAAATTTTTATTTTTTTTTTACATATAAATTAGATTTTCTATGTTTGAGTTGAGGGGAAAAAATACAGGATTATCATTAATTTCCTTGATAACCAGTCAGTAGGCTCTGAGTTATATCACACAGCTGTCCACAATAATAATAATATGACTGATCTATTAAATTGTTGCCAATTTACAAAGACCATTAGCTATAGAAGGTATATGTGAATTGAAAAAAAAAATGACACAGTAGGTTAATTATGGAGGAAAATACGAGTGTCACTCATCTTATGTATATTTTACGCCTGGAAAATGCCAAAGATAATAAGCACATGTGACACCAAGAAAGAAGAGGAAAGACTTGTCTACACCCAATTACACAGCAGTCACATACCTTCACCATTCCAAGAGCAGGAAAAGCCATTGCCTTGTCATTTTGAGATTTTTTTTTTCCCAAGATGCACATATAATTGGCCAGCTGATGTTCTTCTTAAATGTACTTCTAACTGTAAAAGCACGATAACACTATGAAACCTGATGGAAGGAGCTGGTGGGAGGGTTTGTTTCTTATTGGTGGACTGTGTTTGACTTTTCTTGGGGCTGTGTCAGGTCAGCTTTTCAGGCTTCCTCACATAGTCAAGTCACTCAGGACTCATGTTTACACACATTCCTCCTTTGCCCCAAGTGGAATAGGAAAATCTTTCCTAGAAGGGCAACATTATACTGAGCTGTGTTGGAAGAGAATCCACATCTGGACACAACCATTTAGATGTTTACAACCTGGCAATGAAGGGTTACATTCTTTGACTGAGGATATGAATATAAATATATATCATATATAAATATCAAACAAAAAACTGATATATAGAACTAACATCAAAAGTTCATAAATGGTACAATAAATTAACACTGTAGAGAAGCAGACCAGTAAGACTGTGTATATTTCAACACTGCCATCTAGTGACTCATTTAAAAACAACAAAAACTTATTAGACTCAGCGAGGCACAAAGCAATGTAAACATGTTTCGTGTAATACGCGTGTGTGTGTTTGTGTAAGCATCTATGTATCCAGTTTTGGACGTCATTAATTATTTAATTTAATGTACTGTCATATGACTTATGGGCACAGTTAACCATAAAGTTGGAATAAAATATTTTTATCTCTTACCCCTGTATATACAATAGAGGTCAAAAGTTTTAATTTATCCATTTATTATTAATATGCAAAAAAAAAAAAAAGGTAAATCGCTTAACTTTTCATCCAGTTTTTCTGTTATATACATACAAATTTAACATTGTTGATTGCAAAAACCTCACAGTAAATCATTACATTCTTTAAATGGCCCCTTGTTTAATCATCGTTGTAACCCAGGAAGCCCTATATTGCTATCACAATGTCAAGAAAATGTAATTACCAGAAGAAGACAGAAGGACCATTATACATTGTAAAAGTGTTGTTTAGAGAAAATGGAGGAGTTCTAAAACCGAGTCTAAACAGAGTTAATGACATTACTTTACAGTTTTTGTGCAACTCAAGAAAAAATAGTATAAGTATACTATAATTTTACTATGCAATTTAATTTTAAATGGAGAAAACATGGTGATAAAATAATTTGATAGTTGTTAGAGTTCAGTACTGTTACTGTACTTGCCGGGGGTTAAATGTTAGGACTGATTCAAAGTGAAAGAAGTTATGAGAGAATTCTTCTATGTAAAATGTAAGCCGGTCCTTCTGACGTTTCTGGGAATGACAGATGGGGAACTGCAGTGAACATGAGCAGATGTATGAGGTAGAGGCTTGTATTATACAGTACCTTTTCCAGTTCTTTGGGAATACGCATGCATGTGTAAACTCTCTCTCTGCGCTCTGTGTATTTTGCTTCATTGTGCTCCAGGAAGTAGCCTCTAGTGAGCTCTGCGCAAATGAAGCGTGACAACGACGGATCTGGAACAACAGCAGATCAACAGTGTTACCACAAGGCCATTGTCTGAAACAATTACATATAAACACAATGTGAGTGCCAAAAACTGTCAAAGTAAAACAGGAGGAAAGTTCTCTCAATGAGCAAAACTGGAGCTCTATCGTTTAATTATCTTTGCACACGAATACATCTTTGTAAGGAGAAAGAATGTAAGATACAGAGAGACATTTAACTACACTGTTTATGTGAATAGGCTTTTTACATTCTGCTATCTGGAAAGCATAACAAAACTTCTGTACAACTAAATAATATCATAAAATACTGTCTGTTCTATTAAAAAACATACTTAACTCATTCGAACCAACAATGCCCTCATTGTTGGGAAACAGTCTCTTTTTCTGGGAAACTTGATAAAGTTATCCACTTACAATAACACTATTTGTTTGCCTCTGAAGAACACAAAATGTAAAACATATAACAGCTTAAATATTAGGCTTTTACTGTGAATTGTCTTATAACTTTATTGTCTTTACCCCGATGTTCAGAGTTAATTTATGAACAATAACTCTCTGATTAAGTAATGCAAACTGTTTTACTGTTTGTGAATTTAAAATGTGTAGTTTTTTTTTTGGTTTTTTTTTATTGACTGGACTGATTTTTTTAAAGGTCAAAACCTCACACTCAGCCTTAATACATTAAAAAGAGTGCCTCAAAATGAATGCTAACCAAGGTTCCTACAGTTAGGATTACTGTAATTCCTGTTCTATGTGCAGCCTTTGTTGAACTGCCTCAGTCTCATGTCACCCTAAATGCCCTCATACTGTCTTGCAATGTTTTCCACTTGACTTCAGCTTGTGAGAACCCGTCAAACATGTCACTCTTCATGAGTTGAATACAAAGATGAGTTCAATGTGCATGAAACCTTCCATGACCTCACATTGCAATCTTCGAGAAGTTTATCTCACTGTTGGCAACTTGCAACAGTTTTTCTGCTAAAGTCAACTAAGGTCAAACAGGAAACTGAAACACCTGGGGTTCAGTGAGGTTACGGCTAAATATGTCGTCTGAGTAAATTTAGGGTCAACATATGTCAGGTTTAAAAAGACTGAGGATCTCCTAAACCTGAGCTCAATAACTTTAAATGCAGGGTAGTATTTTCCATTATACTGTAAATTCTACCTTTAGTTCATACAATATCTTATTTCACCTAAAGTGTGTTTAGGGTTGGTACTTTAGACTGCACAGTATTTGTTTAGCACTATTTGCTGTATCCTCAAATTACCTTCTCTTTATCTTGACTTAATATTCAAGGTTCATAAATAACACTAATAAGATGATATTCAGATTATTTAAGCTTATAGAAGTTTCACCTTCTTTGCCTCTGTGCATTTTGCATCTTTTACAACAATACAGTGCCTCCATAGAGTTACTCTGATTGTCTGTATAATAACAAATTAATATTTCATATCATTATTAACATCTGTCCACTGTTCACTTTTACAGCATTACAGAATTATCAATCCTTTCTTTGCAACTTAAAGTGTCAGCTTCTATTTTACTTTGGGTGCCTTGAAAAGCACAATAGACATCTAATCCATTAGTATTATTATTTAAATAGCAAAACATAAGGTACTATTTGAGTTAGACAGAAATGTTTACATGGCAGTGAGGCTGAAGTTCATGGGTGGCCAAATTCGGGGCAACACTGGAGAACATTTAAGGACATAGTGAAGAGTGCGTTGTTAGCTATTCAGGTAGAAATCATGTGGTATGTTAAGTTTACAGAAATTCAATTTGGCAAACACTTAATGTACACATTGCTGGACTTTAAGCAGCCACGCAAAAAGTTTTACACAGTGGTGGGATGTAAATAAGAACTGCTGTAGTTTATAGTGTAGTTTTATAGTGATGCAGTACAACTCTACTAATCAACCAAGTAATTCAGTATGTACAAAAACACTTAAAAATGAGCCATTGGCCATAAAGCCTAATTACTTTTGAAATGTCACAGTAAATTACTGATATTATTTGTGCGTTAAATTCTGCATTCAGTACTTCTACAGTGTGGTATTTCTGCTCAAGTTATGGATTTAAGCACTTCCTCAGCCTTAGGAAAACAAAATTAAAATTATTCATTGATTTCACAGTTGTTTCTTGCTTTAAAGGTTACTCAACAACTAACTCAACCAAGACAGCTGTATGTCTAAAACTGATAAGAGAAGGAAATGAGTGGAGTTGTAAAGTTTCGTCTGTAGATTACGTTGCTTGGATGAGTTCAGGGAAGACTTTATCAGTAGGTAACCTTAAAAATATAGACACTATAACTTGGCATATATACTATTTAGGACAAATATTCACGTTGATATCCTCATGAGACTGAGGAACGGAAAAGTTTTGGTTTATTTACATTACATAATTGTCTTGATTGGAAACAACATGATGCAACAGTTTTTTTCAGATAGATTTTTTTAGTCTTTTATAGAATGTCCTTTACAGTGGACAGTGTTTTTTTTATTGTATAAATAAAGCTGTAAAAGGCTTGCCCTTTACAGAGGACAAAAATACTTTGCTGGGTCTCAGGAGGACATGCCAAGTATGTTAAATTGGCTGCACATTGATGAACTACAACATTAAAATGCCCCTTCATGCAATATTATGATATAATAGAATACTGTAGCTGATATCACTGTTAAAGAAACCGGCACTTTTATGTCGACATATACTCATTTAGCTGTAGTTGATAGACTTTTACTTAGTTCATGTTTGGATTTTATAGCTGTTGTCCCTGTCGAAAACTGCTCCCCCTTCCTAAGTCAACCATGAAGAGGACAATGTGGACCAAATTCAAAATTTGCTGAGAAATGCTCCCTGCTAACCCTGGCTCATTATTTTTTCCTCCTTTCTGGCTGTAGGGTATGAAATTAAGAGTGAATTATTCAACTTCTTAACACTATCATACTGTAGCTGTGTAGCAATTAAGTAATGCATCGACATGTAAGATATGGCAGTTATGTTTGTTATCTGTTTAATATTAAAGAATGTGCAAACTGTAAGGTATATCAAACTTTCAAAAGTTAAATCTTAGACACACAAAATGTAAATAAAACAGATATTGCCGAAAACTACATCAGCAGAGGCTGGGGGTGCAGTTTTCGACAGGGAGCAGAATTCGGCACAACAATGTCCTGTTTGTACTGGAGTATTCTGGACTGTACTTTTACTTTACTTGAGTAGTACTTCTGTTTTTACTTAAAGCATTACACAACCCACAGCTACACAAGGGGGGATGATTAAATTAAACACAGACACAGTGTGGGAAGTTGCTAGCTAGCACTGTGTTGTTTTTAAGGTCCGTTTTCGTGAACAGACTGTTTATCAAGCTAACGTTAATGTAAAAGTGTAACTAAAACCACAGACAGCCGTGACTTATTGTTACTACACACAACAAAACACGACGCTTTTACAGCAACCGTGGAAAAAACGCGGGATAATAAGTGTGAATTGACACATACATCGGACTAACTTGAGGAATTAGCCGTATTCGGTGTGTGAACGCTGAAAACCGTTGATTAGCCGTCGCGTTACGTTACCGTCAGCGCGCGGACCGGACGCTTACCTGCGGACTGCTCCCGTTGCTCCCTCCTGACAGCGCTAATGTCGTAAAACCCCAACGTTTCTGGCAGTTCCGGAGTTAAACCGATTTTGGCCGACTTGTGTAAATCCTCCCACGGCCGTTTGTGCCGTTTCTTGAGCTCGGTTTCGGACTCGTTCTCCTCTGACAGCTCGGTCCCGCAGCGGTCCGCCATCTTTACTTTGGAAGCCGCCGCTGCCGCTGTTGCCGTCCTGTGCAACGTCATCACAGAGCGGGCACGCGGCGGGGTAAACAACGTCACGAAAACAACAACAAACCAATAAAGGCACGAGGAACATCAAGAATTTATTCTTTAATTCATTTTTAGTCATTTTCATATTCACCGGGTCATAATCATTATATTATATTATATTATATTATATTATATCTATCTATCTATCTATCTATCTATCTATCTATCTATCTATCTATCTATCTATCTATCTATCTATCTATCT
>JAPTYQ010000002.1:10772569-10788427 GCA_029814465.1 Ostorhinchus cyanosoma | reverse complement strand
TCAAAACACCCCCCTCCCCTCCCCACCCTCCACCACAGAATCACTGAGATTCCCCTTTTTACTCCCAACACACACACACACACACACGCAGTGACACATGCACATTCGCACACAAACACACCTCGTCGCTCGAACAGAGAAAACAGACTCGCGGTGAGAATCAGACTGAAGCGCACACATTCACACAAACAGACAGACACTGCACCACTCCCATACCTTCATTTGGGACTCCGCCTCTCCTTCTCTTCATCCTACCACCCAATTCAATAATACAGCCCCCCTTCCAAGCAGCCCTCCCCAGCCCTCTGCTGTCAATCTTTTATTCAACAGAAAAGCAGTCAGATCACAGCACTAGACTTATCCCTCCATCTCAGACCTCCACTCAGTTACTTTCCCCACTAATACTGTAAACATAATTTGGATAGAGTACAGGGCATAGTGTGTCTAACAGTTGAGGTGAGGATGGCTGTAAACATCATTAAGGTGTGCAGAGGTCTCGAACTGGCTATTAACATCACTATAAAATAGCGTGACAAACGACACAGCGGATTTCATTAACGTTATGATAAACAGTAGGAATGTCCCTCTATGCTTAAGCTTTTATGGAAGCTTTTATGTGGTCATATTGAAGATGATAGTGATGTTAAAACATGGATTTTAACCCTGTGAAGCCGGAACCATTAAAACATTGAGATAAAATTCCAGTTCTTTGAAACTGGATCCTTTATTGGTCCTTCTGAACAACCAAACTTTTTTTTTTTTTTTACATCAATTTCCATGTATGAGTTAAACATATTTTTATCATATTTGATCCATCAGGTCTCAAACTTCAAATATTATTATTGTTGAACAAACAAAAACATAATATAACACAAACATGTCTAACAAATTGGCAAAATTCTACCTTCTTCCTCATTAATGACAGTCTTGTAGTGTCACTGGAGAGGCAGCTGATGAATAAATTCATCCTCCTGGTGGATTATCTGTGTATTGCATGTATCTAATTGTATACATCGGGTTTTTCAAGAGACAGAGGGCTTCAAAGCTCATGTATCAAATATGATACGTTTGGTGTTATAGTGTTAAGAAACCATAACCATCAGATACAGGAACTATGGACAGAAACTACCTGGTAGCTACATCTGGTATAAATGTATCTTTTATCTGACAAAATAAATGTTTTTTATGCCTGGCCTCTGTTAAATAAACTTAATTAAACTAAACTGAATTACACATCAGGTCTGCGTGAACTGTGAACTGGGCCAGATTACTGATTTTTATGACATGTGTTTTGTCTTAGCCCAAACAAAACTAACTAAACACACAAAAAGCATAAAATAAAACAACCTCATTTTCATTTAGCATGATTTACACAGTAATCTACTCAGAGTCAGTGAATCCAAAACATCACATACACACTCACGGACCTGTAATTTGCAGCCTTTTCCAGTTATATAATAGCGCAAGTTGCATCTCTCTAATTTGGCTTTTAGAGGAATCATATACAGTCATGGAAAAAATTATTAGACCATCAAAAGTCATCAAAAACTATGGTTATATAATCAAGTACTAACTCCTGTGTGTATCATGTGACTAAAACAGAGAAAATAAAACATGGAATGAATAAAAGCACTGTTTTTTCAGTACAATGACATAGATACTGACGTAAGAACTGAAGTGATTTTGGTTATTATCAGGAAAACATGTTAAATGGATAGATATCAGCTCTGAAATTAAACTACTATGAGCTATTTTTGTTGTTTTCATTATATTTGTCCAAACAAATGTACCTTTAGTTGTACCAAGCATTAAAATGAACAAGAAAGTGAAGAAAGCAAGAAGTGGTCTAATAATTTTTTCTGCTACTGTATATAAATAGGATATGAGTTCTTTGTAAGTTCTGACTGAAGTATAACTTGCTGACATTGCTCATTATGATTTTTGCCTGTATGTGCAGGGCTTGTGTATGTGTATTTATAGAATTGCACATTAAGTGTTTACTGATCAGAAATTTCCCGCTTTTCTTCTCCGGCACCGAGCTTGCCCCTTGTTAAGCTCACTTCACAACCGAGTTTCATTCCTTCACACGTATTAATGCCGTTTCCCTGTGTTTTCATCCTGCTCATTATGTCCTCATGCTTGCTTAAAGATTATTAGCTGTGGTCATTTTACAGCTGCAATTATTGCGTGCTGCAATGCAAGAATAACTAGATGAATTGTAAATGTGTTATGAATCACTTTCCCAGTTTGCCCTGAACCAGCCCACTAAACATGCAGAGTTTTCCCTCTCTTGTTTGAACTACTTCTAAAATGAGCCTTGCGCTTTGATTGCATCATGGAGTGCAGCTTTCATCAGATGCCTCATAGATTGCAGAGCCAGACAAGGTAATGGGGCGAATGTTAAGGCCATGGCAATCGGGGGTATAATTAGATAGACTTACTGAATATTCGGTGTAGAAAACAATAATTGTCCTGCACCGATGGAGAATTGTTTTACATATAAACAGGGGTACACAAATACACACTCTACCTCCAAAGAAGAAAATGTCCCACTGGCAAGTACACATTAAAAATATTAACTTTTATCAAGGCAATATACTGTTATGGCAATACAAGGTTTTAATAGGTTTTATTTCCAAAGATGCTATAAAATATTATGACATAGCTGAGACTACAAATTCTCACTGCTCACATTTAGCTCTCGTCAGATCTTTGCAAGAACAAGACAAGGCAAGAAACAGTGCAATCTGTCCGGATAAGCTGCTTATGCCATCTTCTGACATGGTTTTTTTTTGTTACTGATACATGTAGATTACAATTAGACACAACAGACGGTCTGGTGAAGTTTAAGGCTGCATATCATTAGTTACACTGTGAGAAATTATTCACACAGCAGCCACATGCTCTGCTGGTTGTATTTGTCGACTCTAGCTGCCATTTTACGAGAAAACAAACCGTCATCTGACAGTCGTATATCATATTTGTCTTTTTTTTTGTTGAATACTCGTTCCGCTAGGTAAAATTCTAGGGTTAAAATGGGATTCTGAGCCACTGTAGCTAATAAAAAAAAAAAAAAAAGTGAAATTTGGATTCAGGTTCTACCGTGTAGCTTGTTTCAATGTCGGTTAATATTTTTTGTCCTATTTTTCCCACATATTTTTTTCTTCCTCAGTTAATCAACTAATTGTTAATCCACTAATTAATAAAGTTATTTATTTTACAAATGTCAGCGCTTGGGGAAAAATGCCCACAGCCCACAGTGACATGGTGAAATTACTTTGTTTGCCGTCAAAACCAAAGGTATAATATAAAAACAAATCAAACCATTAATTCTTTTCTTTATTTAATTGCATGTGTTGAAACTCACTTGTTTTATTGTTGGTGTTCGTTCTTTGTTTCCATTTTGTTAAATGGCTTTGAGTTCCCTGAAAAGCACTGGATAAATAAAATGTGTTATTAAGAATTTGAGTTTTTCCTGTGTTGACTGACGAGTAATTGTTAATTGTTAGGGTAGTGGAGCTTCTGAGCACACGGTTGCTAGTTTGAAGCTCAGAATCACAGAAAAATTGGAAATTGGCTTATTAAGTTGCATATTTTGCAACAGATTACAACTCAGAGCAATGTTTAGAAATGAAGGCAGAAGGAGAGAAATGCAGACAGAAAAAAATAAATGCATTAGCACTCGTCCCCCAACAGTTTTCAGGGATTTTCCAATATGATGCATTTCCTTTGAGAAGTCGAAATGAACTCCAGCTGGAGCCGAGTTACAAAACACCTGAACACAGGTCCATGGAATAATAAAAACAGATTAGGTAAATTGGCTTTTCTAATTTTTCTATTCCTGAATGTTATGAAATTACAGCAACCGAGAATGGATTACAATGAGTCAGAGAGTCCTTTAAGTCGTTCTCTCGTTCTTAAAACCTTTTTTCTTTTTTTTTTTTTATCAGGGAGCCTTTCTTGATTTTATTTGAGGTTTAATTTCCTTGAACTTAAAAGTGTGTTTTCTTTTCTTCTTCGTACCGTGTCCAATGCTGTATGAGTTTTATATAACAAATAGCTTTTTATATTTCCTATAAGAATGCCATTTTTATACTTTTTGTCAATTGTATTTTGCAGCCTTTGTGGCAAAAAGTGCCCTATGCGGACAATAAGATTATCACAGGAAGATTATATAATGATTGTTCCAAATGTAGTTTTCATAAAACCAAATGTATGACCAAAGATTTTACACTCTTACCTACTGTAATGATTTTGTCTGTAAAAGAATGTGTCAGTAAAATGAGAAATATAGAACCGTTAAATACACAGTTTAAAGATTGTGCTCTTAATTTGCTGAATAAGTCTGACCTCATGTGTCAAGGACCTAATAGAAATATCCTGTCTTCATAAAGACGTTTTTGGTTATGTGTTAACCATTTCAGTTGGTCTTTTCAGCGGACTCTATTTTTCCATCCAACAGCCGAGTGATTTACATCTAGCATGCATTTTGTTCCAAACTATTTTTCTGTAACATTTCATCCCACTCAGAATTCCTGTGTGTGAAAAAGTTACAACCTTTTGTTTTGTTGTAATTCTTCCAACTCTTCCACTGCGGTTGTTTTACCCACTGGTAACCAATCTCTACCTCCTACACCCTCACATCTCCACTGGTCAGTGTTATTCTGAACTGCTCTGTGCTAACTCCATATATCTGCACTTTTCCAAAGGCAAAGGTTATTTCAAACTCAGGCCAACAATGGCCACATTTACATTTCATGTTCGACAGTACCAATAAGTGGACAGTACAGAGGCTTTAAATTTTTAAAGAGTTTAAGAACCGATGATAACTGGCAAGACTTAACTTCCAGTGCCATCGGTGATATGTGTTAGTTATGCGTGGATTGATATTGAAATATCAATATCTCTGATACCAGATCTTTATACTCTAGAATCAATTCACAAATCAAAATATCGATACTTTTGATACTTCGCTCATTTGTGGTAATGTAGCCAATATCAGGAACACAGTGGAAAGTAGCTAAACTACTGGGATCTGGTCCAAATGAAACATGATTGGTGGGAACTACTTCTTCTTCCGCCTGGGTAAGTGTGTACTGCGTCAGTCATCTCTGACTCACTGAGCAAAAAACGGAACAGACTAAAGGGGAAAACAGTTAATATGTTATTGTTCCTTAAAAACTTGTGAAAGCGGGAAAGTGTCAATG
Organism: Ostorhinchus cyanosoma; assembly: GCA_029814465.1. Taxonomy (NCBI): domain Eukaryota; kingdom Metazoa; phylum Chordata; class Actinopteri; order Kurtiformes; family Apogonidae; genus Ostorhinchus; species Ostorhinchus cyanosoma. Next base: position 10,783,220 of record JAPTYQ010000002.1, on the reverse strand, counting down.
TTGGATGTTTTTGTTGAAGTGTTACACGTTTAGTATTTTCATGTTTCATGTTAACACGTTCATGTAAAGAGGTGATGACACGCACATCCAGTTGCTGAAATGTGTGCAGGATCCCAAAAGAAACAGTGATGAAAGAATTAGATAAGGTCCACACAACCTGTGAGCTCCCAAAAATATTTATCACCCCAGTGGAGACATTTGGGGTTAGAGCCCTTCCTCAGACATGAACTCATTCCTGTAAAGTGAATTAATAATCAAGTTTTAATTTTCATAATAGCTCTTAATAATTAAACAATAATTACTCTCATGTCTTGTTTTCTTTATTAATTATTAAGTCATGATTTGAAATACAATTTTTTTTTTTTTAAGATTTTCCAGACATTAAGTGCATTTGTACAAAGTATCAGTATCAGATCGGTATCGCTGATACCAGCCTGAATTTTACTCGGTACCGGATCAGAAAGGAAATCTGTGGTATGGAACATCACTAATATGTGTATAAAACAACAGGTAGAGAAATTAAAGGTAGAACTGAGAAGTGAAATGTGTGAATAAAAACACATTCATATTTCTCTGTGACTCACATGTGCCACTTGCATCATCAGCAAACAGAAAACATAAAATGTTAAACTACAGCGTCAGACCCAGTCAGTGAACTGCAGCGAACTTCTATTGCTTTTTCACTGACATATCAGCTCAACTCACCTTAACTCACCTCAACTTTACTCGACTTTGCCGGGCTTTGGCATCAGCGTGCTGCATTTACACTGCAGGTCATAGCTGGATGTCATAGTGACGCAACATAAAATATTGAGATATCATCTTAAGCATGGCTGTAATTATCAGGAAACAACAATGAAGGGTTAGGAATCAATGTTGTAAGATGGAATTTCAGAAATAAAACCTAATTTAAAGATTATTTTCAATTAAGAAATCTGTTGTTGATTTATCAAGATAGAGCCTACAGGTTGTTTTTTTTCCCCAAAATTCACACTAGATTAGTTTGGTGTCCCACATCACAACATAATGACACATATATGTACATATTCACACAACAGTGACTGAATGATCGATACTTGACCAACCAGTTGGTGATCTGTATGTGTTTTCAACATGTTTAATATCGCCTTAAATCATATATATATATATAAAAACATAATGTAATATATAAACCTACTGCCTGTATGTCCATCAGCGGTACATTATCAAAACCTTTAGTACATAATAATTAGAGAAAAGAGATAAGAAAAATCCTACTTGCTGAAGTTGTTCTGTTGCAGCTAAAATTAACAGCAGTGCAGTGAGCAGTGGACAACCGTTTACCAGAATATACTGTAAATGAGAATGAGTCCATGAGTGCACAGCTGTTATTGTCTGCCCATAATGCTGCTGACTTGTAAAGTGCAGAAAACAGTGTCCTATTCTGAGCCTGTCATTCTTAGCTCTTCTTTTGAGTCACATCTCTTGCTAGGTACATACGTATGAGGGCTGTGTTTTTTTCCTTGGTGATGTGATTGTGACTGTGTATTTGTGTGTCTGTTCGTGTGTGTGTGGAACTTATAGCGCACCTGAATGTGAATTGAGGAAGGCTTGCAACTGACGGTGAGTCATCATCGCCATGGTGTTAAGCCTCCCGTTCCCGCGGGAACAGGGTTACCGTCTCCACACCGCTGGGGATTTTTATTTTTACATTTGAAAAGCAAACCAGAGCCAGGCTCACAACAATCCTCCACTCCTTCTCTCCTCGCTCTCCCTCTTCTTCCTCCATGACTGAGCTGAATCAGACACACACTAACTTACAAAAACACACACAACGCAGATGCTGCTCATTTCAGAGCACCACGTCCTTATCTATGTCTGTGTGATATTCAATATGTTTCAGATATCAAAACACCAACCTATGCAGATGAGATGAAGGGGACAATATCACAAACTCAATAACGGCGTATGTTCTGTTATTCGGTGCACGAGACCACGTACAGACCCCCACACTGTAGTGCACTTCTGATCTTTACAACTTGGGTTCAAAGTGCACACAACTGTTAAGAATGTTCTGGGAAAACTGAGCTGCTTCCAACCATCTAAATAATTTTACACTTCTCCTTCATACTTGTAAATGTTATTTGCAGCCTCTTTGGTTTCCTACACCAAAATTAATTCAACATAGTCTGTTTTTTTCTATGCAGAAAAATGTACTGTGAGCTATGTGCAGAGTGGATAAAGGCCCACAGCTTAAGACCTTTGCGAGATATAATAAGAATTTCTTTATTTTTATTTCAGTCAGTGAGTTTTAAGAGAAAAAAAAATACATCTGGTATTTGGATTAAAGTACATTTCTTGGAGGGGATTTATAGCAGAGGTATATATGTGATATATAGATAGAGATAGAGATAGATCTGGCAGCGATACAACATTTTACAAACTAAGGTATGTTGAACTTAGCCTCGGTGTCTGATTGCTGATATCAGATTTCTCAGCTAAAGAAATGAGTTTCATGAAAAATATCACATCCACCTTGTTTAGTGTTTAGTAGTCTGCATTTTTAATTTGCTTCTGTATTTTTTTTTACCTTTTACCGTGATGTTCAGGTGAACAATTATCAAGTTTCTGATTAGGATAATTACGTGTAACTGGCAGATTGTATTTTTCCTGCACTAAACTATCTTTGTTATATCAGCCTTTAAAAATACATAGGTGTACCTCAGAGCTCGGGTAAATACTTTGGTTTTCTTTAAGTCTCAAAAGGGTCATATTTATTTAAACCCACTTTTATTAGTCTTTGATTCATTTATTTGTGTATTTGGACCCTAATAGCTCAAAAAGTTTGAATTTGAACCCTCCAGTTGCTGAAAAGCTATTTTAATAATCATTTTGGCAAAAATCAAGTGGATTTCTCCAACCTGTTTTAATTCTTGCTTAATTTGTTAAGTTATATAGCTAGTTACATCACGACATTTGCACATATAAGGTCAAGACTTCCAACAAACATTTCTCCAAGTTCGACATAATTGTTTATCAGCAGCAGTGGTTGTAGTAAAAACTGAAAATATGTCCAAACTTTGAGCCGATTACCTAAAATGATCAGTTGTTGGTTGTATTAACAAACACAAGTGGCTAAACGGGACAGAAAGCATGCTCAACAGCCTGGAGGGGGCGGGGCCTGAAGTGGGTCATGTGCACTTAAAGGGCCAGCGCTCAAAATGACCTTTCTTGTGTCATTACTCAGAAATAGGGCTGAAGATGCACCTGTGGAGTCGACTTAATGAAGAATTCAGACCCAAGCAGAGCATTTCCAGTTTATGTAGACCACAGGGAAAGGTTTGAAAATGCATAATTCCATTTAAAAAAGCAAAGTATCACTCCTTCAAAGGTGTATGAAACTAGAAACTCAGGGTATTCAGTCTGTTTTATGTAAAGGCTATCAGTTTTGGTAGGATAAAACAGAAAATATCAAGTTTAGTTGCAGATGAGAGGGATGTGGGTGGCTCTAAATAGTTTACAGTAACCTATGTCAATTTAAAAAATCTAAAGGGTAAGAATAATAACATCTAAGGAATTTCAGCCTACATATTATCGCTATGCTTTCTTACATGTGTATACACAGTGTTGTACCTTCGGCCTTTCACCAAATGAAAATCATACATCCTCTTTTGCAAATACTGATTATCCAGACGGGAGAGATTCTTGTCCTTCTAAGCCTGCCACTTAACAACACATTTTTACTCCCACAAACCTCAAATCAATCAATCCAGTTCACTGTGTAAACTAACACATTTCTAAATCAGACATAGTATCGAGTTGTTTTGCATCACTGCATTGAAATGGGCCAAGATCTCCACACGATGCCATAAAGCCTCAGATTATAATTTTGTACAAAAGCACATTTTTACGTCTCAATACAGATATACCCAATAATTTGTCTATTTTCATGGCTGAGATTTACATTTACATCTTTATTTAAAAAAGCCTGAGCCACAATAGAGGCCCATGATGAAATGTTCAAAAAGAGGTTACCAGTAGTTACGTGTGATATTGCATCTTTGTTCAGCAATCATGTACAGAATGAAAACTATTGTCAGAAGAGGGAGAGATACCAATTTTCTCACTGACAGAGCCTCAGTACAAACGAATGCAAAAAACAAAAAAAAAGGTTCGACTCAGTCATACAAATCTTTCCTGGAAAGGTCTCACTTGTAAAAGGGACCTGAAATGCCAGTAAATTTTACCATCTCGTCACATAATCGCACCAACAAAATACTACACAACACAAACTCAGGAAACTTGGTCCGCCTTCTGTAAAAGTTCCAAACTCTGTAACATTATGGTGGTTTTTCCCTCTCAGACCCCAATAAGTACAATAAACTCTCAGTGTTTGAGTCTAATCCACCACTGGAATTTAGTTACATGGAGTTTTATATAGTATTGTGTTATATAAACTGTATTGTCTTGTTTGTATGTTCGGTCTTTCTTTAAATGTTGAGGACCACAGATGGAAAATACTGTACCTCCCAGCTTAATTCAGCATATTTATGCAAAGTAATGTTTTTTACCTTTACTGAGTTTTCATTAATATGCATTGTCCTCATCACATAAATATATAAATAAATAAATGATTCTGCATAAGACCTGATGGATCCATCCTGAGTTGGGTTTCTAGTCAAATATCTGCATGAGTTAATCTGTATCATTACATTTATTAGTTCTTTGGTCATAAACGCAAATGCATACGTCTTTAACACAGTTATCAAATAGACCAACTGACTAGATTTGGATTTGGTTCAGGTTGTGTCATTAGTGTATAAACATTTATTTTAAAATGAAATTGGTATTGTCTGTTTTTAATCATTTTGTAGTTAACCCACTTTTCTTAACTTATTATTATTTATTCGTTTTTTTTGTGCATTGTTTATTTCCGGGGAGGTGGCTTCTATCCTCTCCTGCACAACGATGTTACTTGCATGATAATTTTTTTATTCCATTTTTTTCTTGTTGTTTACGATGTGCAAATAAACAAATACTAAAATGCTTTTATCACAACAGACAGGGAACTGACTTGTAAAAAAGTATTCATGGTAACCAATAGAGAGAGAAAAATAATATTTTGATCCTGGTAGAATTTCAGAATCATATATTTAATTAAAATTTTTCATTTAAAAGTTAAAGACTATGAAAATCGTTATATAGAGACTAAACACCCAAACTCATGTATCTGACGTCATTGAAGATGTCTCTGTATCCATCAACATGACCAGACTTCTATTGATTTTCACCTCTTTCAATACTTCCCACTCTGTTCTTGCAGAAAGAGATGAAATATGACACGGAAACAGCTGCTTAGGTGACGTGTATTGCCTCCACTGAGCCTTTTCACAAAAACTAGATGCTATTTTAATATCTTTATGACAAACTGGGACTTCCTTGACTTTTCAAACAATATTTTAAATAGATAAACATCATGTGTGCAGTTAACAGCACAACTCAAATAAGATCTAAAACATTTATGCCTTTTACTTTTTTCCAAAGTTAGGCCTGATGTGGCACAGCAGAGGGATGAGAATTTTCCTTTCTACATTATATGATGTAATTTATTTTCATCTCATATACTTTCATACATACAGTATCTTTTTTACCCAATATGCTAATTTACCAACTTTGGATAACTGTACAATGGTCAGGCAGTTTTACTCCATTAATGGATGCTTTTTTGCTGACAGTTACAATTGGTTTTGTTATTGCTTAGAAAATTATATGTATCTAATTACCTAAATTGAACCTAAATTTTATACCTAAACAAAACCTGTGGCATGCAAGTTTATTGCACAAAAACAGTGAAATTATTTAGGTTATATTTTCAGTGTTATTATAGTAATAAGTAAACTCACTAAGGGGATGAATAAAGTATTTATCTATATCTCAATTAACAGAATGAACAGCAAAAATGCATTCGATTAGTTTGGATAATTGTAGTTTGTCATTTACTGAAGAACAGGATTAAAAGAGTCTTACTGTATCTCTTTGGTCCATCTTCCAGGCAAAACGACAGCGTGAGAGTTGCATCTTCCTCGAAAAACTCTGTAGCGAAGGCGTCCCACCACAAACTGTCACTTTCCTTAGTGAATGAAAGGAAAAACAGGAGCAAAGGTTAGTACAGCTGATACAGAGGATGCATTTTGTTTTTATGTATTTCTGAAATGAATGATTATCTTGTACGCAGTGAATGAAACTGTGGCAGATCTTTTATCGTCCCATGCTCTAAAAGTCCACATGCCATTTCATTTTCTCTATTATTTAATATCCAAGTGAATATCCTTTGCTCGGGTTGTTCATAGCTTGAGCTATTGCATTTTTTTACATAAATTCAATATTGATTTATTCTGATAACAGAGGTATTGTGACCAGGCTTTTGGTCTGAGAAAAGACATAAAATAACATTGTTTTTACATATGAAATCAGCTTTGCAAAGCAAATACTCCTATTTCTGCCAATTGTTTTGTAGTTCTTTTCACATCAAAATTTTATGAGCTTTATTCAAAACACAGCTTGCTACAAACCCAAATATTTTGAGTTTACAAAAGCCTTCAAATGTCAATGTTGGGACAGTTAAGCGCAATAGTAGAAAAAAATAATGATATTAAAAACAATAACAAGACAGAAGAGATGAACAAAATGTTATAAGCAAAAAGAATGAAGAAACATACAAAAGTAAGTTGAGTTAAAGAAGTAATTTAAAATACTGGCTGTTGGTTTAAGCCTCTTACAGGTCAATGTAAAGTCAAAGCCTGTAACACCCTTTACTTTTCTAAACCCTGGACTTTGGAGGAGCCTCGCCTGAGGCTCCCACAGCACAAGTCTGAAATATCTTACAGATGTTTTAAAATTAAAAGCTACAGAAGCAGAGGCAGAACCGACAGCTTCTGCAATATCAGTAATATTATCAGTACTGCTAAATAATACTTGCATCATTAGTACATTAGTTGTATATGTAGTACTCTCACCTTCATGAAAGATAACTATTAATTATGAAATAATTCTAATTAAGAATTGACTTTTTCTGTTCATTTTATAAGACTATTGTGGTTCCAGCTTAATAACAGTAACTAATGTACCTTCTTCAGAGGAAGAGCCATGTTTTGGCATTTATCACTGGAACATGTAAATCTATATTAGAATTCTCGGTGCCCTTTAGGCTTTGTAGACAAAAACTCTGTTGACCACTTTGGACATAAAAACAGCTTAAACATACCATGGCTATTAGGGAAATACACAAAGAAATTAGTGGGATACCAATAATCAAAACAAACAGTGTATCATAGCTTAAACACAACTAAATACATGATGCTAATGCCAATAAATGCTCAACAAAATGCGGTTTGTTGAATAACAGAAGTCAACCACGTTAATGTATATGTAAGGTGGCACTAACTCTCCACTCAGGTGTCATTTAACTATAGACTTTTATTCTCGCAGATGCACGAATATAACAAAATATTCTGAAAAACAAGTTAAGGTTGCAGGCTAAGCACTGCTCAAACTAGTACTAATAACCCATGGGGATCCACGGGTTCTAGATGTGGAAGTTTTTATGCTGTTGTGTATTTGTGCATGTTGTACCGCATTTGTCCAGCAGTCACCACCAAAGCATTCTGGGCATAGCAACGTGATTGTAATTGTAAGGCTATTGTTTTTTTTGTTTGTTTTATATAATATATTTATTGACATTTTTTCTTAAAAACACACATACACTTGTAAATATACACACCATTATACCAAGTATGTAGACCTGTGCTTCACTAACAAAGGCACCTGCAATTGTAAGACTATTATATTCCAAAATTGCTAATATCTCCCAAAATATTGGTCCTATCAACTTGCCGTTTTCACTACTGTCTTCCTTGACCAAAAATTCATAAGTATGCCAAACTGCAGCAGTCAGCTCTTTCTGGATTGTGTGTGATTCCTGAGACACACACACGAACGCACTAACAGAGGCCACTCAATACAGATAGTTCTACAAAATACTAGTTTTACTGATACTGCTAGCATTAACAGACATCAGGAACAATAGTCACATGTCATAGGAGGGACAACAGTTGGATGAAATTACCCGTCTTAGAGCCCCCGACCTTCTGTCACACACAAATCTACTCAGATATCACTGGTGGGGCAACCCCCACTCCCCTGCAGTCCCCTCTTCACCCGCAGACATTTGAGTGATGCTAATTTTCGCTGACATGATATGACAGATTGCTACGTTTCATCCTACACCGGGCTGAGGGATGGTAAGCACTTCCCAGATGTTGACAATTAGCGTTGTCACCATCAAGCAGTGTCAAGCCCAGTAAGTGGCAACCGGGGCGCCCCGCAGGTCAGCGTGTTCCACAACCAAGGGACCTGACGCAAAAAGGAAGAGCTCTGAACCTGGACCCTCCGACGGCTGCTTAATCAATAGGTGATCATGAGTTATTGAGTTCTGATGAAGTTGTACTATACTGAACGGACACTCCACCATAAATCCATGAAACTGTTAATACTCGTCCCCTGTGGAAGATAAAGAGTAGCTAAATTGTTATGTTTTCAAAGGATTCTTTTAATTGTCATTTGAATATATTAAGTTTATTGGAAAATTCTACATTAAGGGATCTGATTATACGCTTCCTGCTGTTGTTACGACAAAAGTACACGTGTTAATAGGATTTATGCATTTGTTAATAGGATTTATGCATTGATTCTATTCTTCGACTGTTTCTCTAGGAATGTAAGACAGAAGACACAGCACATAAGATAAAGAAACGCCACAAACGAGAAAAAAACCCCACAGTAATAGCCCAAAATAGACCATGTTTTTCTGCAAACTAGAGGTCATCTATTATTCGCAAAACTAGAATTGCATGTTGACTCACTCAATGAGCAAATTTGTTCAGCATGTCTTTGAGCTATTTTCTAAATATTGTAATAATAAAGGCCCAAAATGATACAAATGCACATTTTTTACTCAACTAATTAGAACTATAACAACAAAAGCCATCACATGCTAAAGATAGGGAACGACTTGAGGAAACTGAAGTAATGGAAGTTAGTTATTGCCTTGAATATTCTCAAAACATAATTTTGTCCTCGACTAAATAAGAGTCAACATTATGAGCAAAATTAATGCTGCAGTTTCCATCATAATTTGGGCTAGTGGTGTCAGACACATCTCATTTGGCATTAAAAAGGTTGACTTGTAATTATACTACTCCCATTCGGTAAATTGGAGCAACTGAATAATGCCAGGACAGAGGAAACCTTCCCATGCCAGGCTGTTAATGTGCGCATGTGTTATATGAGCAGCTGCATGGAAAATGATTGGTAGGCACTTGTTTCACATCAAGATTATGGCAGAAAGAGTGAGAAGGTGACGCCAAGGTGGACAAGTACTTGGTAGTATTAAATATTCTATTTAATACAAATCTTTTTTTTTTTTTTGCTTTAACATCTCTATTTGAAACAGTGATGCACCAGTCAAACACACACCACTGACCACCTGCCCACTGGGAATGAACTGCGTGAGCTGGCAGTGTGTGTCTGCCTCAGTATGTGTGTGTGTTTTACTGACTGTGTCACATTGTGAGCATCAGCAGGTGTGAACAGCCAGCATGTGTGTGGTGTCTGTTTAGTGTGAATACATCTATTTTGGAAAGACAGCCGGAGAAGAGTGAAACCACAGGACAAAACAGAGGGAGAGGTAAAGACTGTGAGTAAGAGACAAACACACTTTGGTTCTACTCAGTAGTCTGATTGAGTTCAGCACATAATCCAGTACCGTGAGGGGGCGGGGCCTCCTGGGACTGACAGTCAAACAATGGGTGAATAAGACACACAAATGCCAAACGCACATACGAACACAGCAGAGCGAAGTGATCTGACTGGATGATACTGTCTAGAGTCTGTTTCTAGTCTTAATTAAACAAAAGTACTAACACAACTCAGAGATCAAACCAGATGTTGCAACAAAAAGATGAAATAGGATCTGTATATGGCCAAGTCTGGCATTATACATCTTTCAGTTATCCAACTGAGGAGTCACAGAGGTAGTTCAGAAAGAAGTCACCGCACCGAGGAGGGACTCCCTGTTTGTGATAGGTGGGTTTTGCCAACAACTTGCATCTGTTGAAGAGCAGCAGAAGGTCCTGAGAGAAGCCAACAGGAACTCAGATTATGACCAATTCTTCTAATCCACAGTCATCTAAGTAAATACTAGATCTATATTTTTATGTTTTTTTTGTAGTATAGCCTAGTAGATGTGAATTTTTTTTTATTTGTTTATCATATTGATTATACCATTTTTATATTATTGTTGTTGAAAAGCCCAAACCACAAACAGGAGTTGCAAACCACCTAAATGCTTTATACTCATTGTGCAGAAAATTGTATGTAGAACATCAGATATTCTATATGACCCCTATGTCTCACTGCTTTGACCCTGATACAAATAAATAAATATATATTTCACAAGCCATATATCTGACACTAAAATTGTATTTTTCAAACATAAATCTAGATAAAGTTATTAAGTTAAACTTGTTTCATTCTGGCAGCACTAATCTCTAACTAAAAACAAGCCTGAAGATAATTAGAATAACATAATGCTACCAGTAAAATAAGTTACATT
>JAPTYQ010000002.1:10758020-10772469 GCA_029814465.1 Ostorhinchus cyanosoma | reverse complement strand
AATGGTATGTTCTGTAAACGTTATGCCATTGGACAGCAGTAGCCTGTAAGTCTAATATACAAGTCTATAAAGTCTAACTTTAGTTTAATTATGCACATTACATTACAAAGAAGAGCCAAAATAATCTGCCACAGCCCTAATTCTCCACAGAAGAATGAGACGCGAGAAGATTATGGTTTCATTAAACAACAGAAGTCAAACAGCAAAAAACACTGTAGAAATAATGATAAATATGTCATTTCTGTTGATACTGTTTATATAGGTGAATGGAAACAATTATTAAAATTACTTAAAATAATCTCAATTATTTCAAACAACTGCAACATGATGATAAAGTAATGATCCTGACAGGTCTACTGGTACTATTATTTTATTTATTTAGCACTTATTAATCTACATCCATCCACATAATAGTTCCAAACCTTCAAACTACACTCAATTATGAGATAAAAATTGTACTGGTTCATTACTATTGGCACAGTTTGCAGTACGTGACTTTTCTGATCATAGATCTCTGGTTGTAAACTGTTGGATGGCTTCAACATTACACTGTCCCCTACACTGCCCATTTTGAAATCTGTCTTTAAAAAATAAGTAAATACAAATTATTCCTTGTCTTTTAGCTCGCTATAAGCATTTTCTTTATTTATTATTGTCCTTTTGCCTTCTACACATGTCCTTGCATTTTTATAAGGTTATTTTTATGTTTCTTTTGGCCTTTGTGTTTTTATTATGTTGCTTTTATGGTTCCTAGTATTTCTGAATATACAGCACTTTGGTCAACTGTTGCTGCTTTTCTAAATAAATCTGGATTGGATTGGAACATTGGATGGCTTCCCTTTATGGGGCATTAAGCCAAAACCCAATCATTACCGCTGGCACTGTAAATCTTTTCAAACAGGTGACAAATATATGTATAAAAAAAACCCACTTCTAACAAAAGCTGTAGTTTTTAGCAAACCCTTGAATAGGACTACTTGTCTCCTGATAGAATGCGATCATACTCCCATGTTATGGATGTTGGTCTGTTTCCAGCCACTGAGTAATGCTCTTTTGATCCAGTGGTGTCTAAATATTCATGACACCAGTGAATGTAGGCCTACATAGGAGTGACTCGTATGATATTACAATGCAAATCTCACTCATTTATATTAAAACATCTACAGCTGGATAATACTCCAGCACTTATGTTTCACAAAAGCTTAAATTATGAATAAAACTCGGATGGCAATAGTGGCTGTGAGGAAAAAACACTCCTATCTAAACTATATATACTTATTTATGCTATGTTAGAGTCAGCTAAATTAAGTTTTCCAAGCTCAGTGGTTAAACAGAGTATGATTAGAGCAGCTGTGCTCAAACAAAAATGCCAAAACAAATCCTCCTTTTGTTGTAGTTACCTACTCATCAATGGCAAAAACTAATTTAGCTGCTGCTCATGCTAACACAATACGCCTAATGCTAATAACAGGAAAACTGGAGCCTTCTGCAGTCACAAAATAAAACTTCCTAACCAGCTAACATTTAATGAAATACTTTTTCTCTCTATCTAAGAATAAATACAGTGCAGGTACTAACTGAACCCATTTCTACTTAATTAAACACCGAATATAGCCTATTATTTTCAGTTAGCTTTTTAGACGTTAGCTAAACAGGCTCAGCCTGAGACTTAGCTTGTTTTGCAATCATGCTAGCTTAACTACACAAAGACACATTAAACAGTAAAATTATTCATGAAAAGACATTCTAATAAATACAAAAAATTCTGTTAAAATAAATACTCACAAACCTTGCACTCTTATTAGCCAGGTGTAAAATATGTTTTAAGTGGACATTTTCCTTACTAAGCCTTCAAAATAAAAGCACTGACATAATAGATGAGAAACACCAACAAAGGTGAAGAATAGAATCGAACAGAATAGAATAGAAACAGATAAGATATAATAAGTATTAGAATATACCTACAGACACTCATTCAAAAACTCCTACTATGATTCTTTCACATAAGACACTAAATGTTGAGACTAAATAAATGTTACTCATTTTATTAATAAGAAATGTGATCACTTTTATTCATTACTTGTGTGCTCAATCAGCTGGACTTCCTCTGCTGCGAAAACGGATCCATGAGGAACTAAGTCACAATCTTGACACAGACGTCCTGGATTTAGTGTAAAAAATGAATTTTCAGGTGCCATCACCCCTAGACCTTCCATCCCATCCCTGTGTTTTAGAGTTTGCCATTCATTAAGCTTCCACTTACAGTTTTAATGGAAAATGTTTTACTTAAGCACTCATTATTCTATTTTAAAGAATAGTATCTTTCTTAAAATCCCTCTTATTCAGTTTTACAGAGCTGGGTTAGTTAACCCTCTCCCTCGTTCTCATTTATATACTGTTTCTCTCTCGTCCTTGTTCTCCCTGCACTTCTTCACTTCACTCCACTCTCTAGCATGTTTCTTCCACTTTCATTTAGCCTATTTTTTTTAATTATCACTTTCCTAAAGTGCTTTTATGTTGTTTCCAAGCATTTTCCTTTTTACTCAATATTTTTTGCTCTAACTCAATATAGTTCATTTCAGCAGCATACTGATATTTGCCTTGTGCCTATAACCGACTAAAAAAACAGCGCTAAATTTTACAAAGAGCAGAGTTGACAGCGGTGTGTCTATTGTCTTGTCTCCATTAGCTCTGCTTGGCTCAGCTGGGTTCAGCAATAGATGATATGGTTTAGTTTGTGTCTCTGTTAAAAAGCCTCCCACCCAGACAACAGAGGAATCTGAAAATAACAAGAACATTTCATGTGCTATGAACAGCATTTAGTTTCACCATTCACAACCATCACGGAAAATAGCACTTGGCAGTTTCATTGCTCCTCTACAAATCACTTATTTTGTAAATTAAATAAACAATTAGTAGTGTCTGCTAATAAAGCCAACTAGTGTTTAAAACTTTTAAATTACATTCAGCACAAAGTTCTGTTTAGAATCAGTAACCATTAATCCTCCAAACTGGAACTTTTGGGCAGCTTTCACCAGTGTCTTGCCAAGTACTGAAACGTGGCTGGCTGAGCAGCAGACTGGCCAGGTTTGGCCCGAATCTGAAGACAGAAGAGAAGCTGGACTGGAGCCAGACGGACCAGAGAACAGCTAAAGCCTGGCCAGTGGACACATGCCATATGAAACCTCTGGCTGGAGCTGAAGCCAGCACAGAAGACGCTCAATGTGCTGTGGGTGCCGTCTTCAGTTTCAGTATTTCAATCCTGTGACTATCGTAGGAAATGTTAGGAGCGTTACTTTTATTCTTCAACGCACAGCAAGTCACCGGAGTGTAAATGGTATTAGGCATATTTAGAGTAAATCAGAACACAGAGATGGAGCACGGAGATGAAGTTGTTGTGGTGGGTCAGGAAACAGAAAATGACTAACAAAACTAAAGAAAACTCCATTATTTATTTACATTTAATCAGTGATCTGCTGAGCTCCTGCTACTGTCACCATCTTGTCAATTCTGTGGCTTGTTTAATATCTGAATGACAAAAATATATTTTGTTTATCTTTTTGATATTTTTCCACTTGTTGCTGCGTATGCATAAACTCCACACACCTCAGGCCTCATTGCTTGCTCTGGGTAATCCACATCGCTCTAATGGTAACGGTTAAACAATAAACTAATCATCAACCGGCAGAAAATGACGAATTAGAGCTGAGACCTTTGTTACCACGGTAACAGTCAGTTATATTGTGATATGAAAAGAGGAGTTGACGCTTGGCCTTGGTGGAAGTGTGTGCTTTCGGAGCGGCCTTCTTGTTTACAGGTTTTGGAGGACATGCAGTATCCAATCAAAGAGGTGCCAGTCCCAATCTGGAAGGTCCAGCTGGAAGCGGATCTGGGTCAAATTAAGCTCTGATATTTACTATGAAAAAGAATCCGGCTCTATTGTGTGCCCAGACCTACTCTCAGCCTCCCTCTCTTTTATCTCTGCCCATCGTTCTTTATATCCTCCCTTTCTTTGTCTGTCTCTCATCCTCTCTGTCACCGCTCGCTGACAGACAACGTCCTGCCTTCATTTACGCTCGTGGACTCTCTGACAAACCACGTGGCGTGACGATGTTTGTTGTCAAATGCTACAAATCAGGCGGGCTCCGAGGGACCTGAGGTGAACCGACATGGTCGCAGCCGTGACGGCCGTCAGCCGATAAGGCTCTATTGATTCAAATGGATCGCACCCCATCTGAGGGGGATTTATCAATGTGTCAATTGGCCACTAGCTAACCACAAATCACCAGCGCTGGCCAGGCCTGGGGGATTTACAGGAAATCCAGAGGATTGGAGGGACAGCATAGGGAGGATCCTCAGTAAATAGCAACAGAGCTGAGGGTTAAGTCTTCGCATAGAAATGTCCATACAGTATGAACAGGCAGATGACACAATGTGGAAGAAGAAAACACAAAGAAGAGTGTATGAAGATATAACCTTCAACAGTGTATGGGTCTGTCAAATCTATCTATCTATCTATCTATCTATCTATCTATCTATCTATCTATCTATCTATCTATCTATCTATCTATCTATCTATTTGTATACTTATGCTAAATGCACCTACATGTTTCTAATTTTCTGCAAACAGGATATAATACAAAAAATTACAATATAATAATGTGAATATCAACCATGTGCATAAACACTTCCACTCTTTTCTCTCCCTCACCTTTTTTTTCCTGTCCATCTACTGTATAAGCCCCTAATGTCGCTATGTTTAATATAAACCTTCTTCCCAGCAAGCTTTTGTTAGTCTGTATTTTTTCGCCGTTGCTTCCAGCCTCTTGTGGTAGAAAAGCCTCCAACAGTGTAGGCGTGTCTGGGGCCTGACCTTGGAGAATTACCAATGTCTGAAACCCCATTCAGCTGCTGAATAGCATGTAGCCCGGCTGACTGGTGGGCCACGGAAGTTTTACTGTTGTCAACGATTCAAACAGCTTCAGGTTATGGAGGAGCATATAGCAACTTAACAGAACCAAAGACTCTCTAGATGTTTAGAAGGATCTTTAGCTAGGCAGCTTTTATTTGAATACACAGCGAAGGCCACGGACAGATGAAACATCTTTAATAGACATCTAATAAAAAAAAAAGCTTATTTCTCCGCTGTCTGTCACACTTCATTTCCCAATCTTCATCTTCGTTTTTGTGCACTGGAGGACACTTACTCCCACACATTTTACATCTGAAATTTTCAGGTGATGAGGTAGTCAGTTTTAAGAGTAAAAGTAAAAAAGCAAACTCTTATGTTATCTAAACCGAAAAATATTAAACATTATTCAGCCTTAAGCATACTGCTGCCGAAACAATGAGTTCATTCATCCATTAATGTAGCAACTGGAAATAGGTGGAAAATGCTTGCTGGTTTTATAGCTCATTTACACTGGTTCGTGAATAAGGAAAAATAAAAGAAAAATGTCAGATATTTAATGGGGTTTTTTAATTATTATTTGGATGAAACCTGCCACACAAAGGTAATTAAATGGGAGTTGTTCAGTATTTCCTTTCATGTTTTATAGATGGATAGAAAGAAAAGTAATGGAAAATGAAAAGTAAAGTGACAATTCTCAGATATTTACTTTTGTTATATAATAGTTTACATATTAAATAATTTTGATTTCGATGGAACCAGGAACAACAACAATTTTTCAATATTTTTTGCTGGAATTATAGATTAAATCAGAAATGGATGCTAAAAATACTGCATTGGCAATGAAGCAAGAAGAATACAAAAAAATCCCAGAGGCAAAAGTAGAAAACCTAGATCCAAACCAACAAGGTCTGCATTAATTACAGGGTTTTTTGGTCGATAAAGTAACAGAACCGCTCCTTTAGACCAAACCTACCACACAAAGGTAATTTAAAGGGAGTTTTTCAGTATTTGCTTTTATGTTTTATAGATGAATAGAAGGAAAAATAATGAAAAACGAAAAGTAAAGTGAAAATTCTCAGATATTTCCTTTTTTATATAATAGTTTATATATTAAATAATTTAGATTTTGGATGGAACCAGGAACAACAACATTTTTTCCAATATTTTTTGTTGAAAATATAGATAAAATCAGAAATTAATGATAAAAAAAATACTGCATTGGCGATGAAGCAAGAAGAATACAAAAAGTCCCAGAGGCAAAAGTAGAAAACCTAGATCCGAACCAACAAGGTCTGCATTAATTACAGAGTTTTTTGGTCGATAAAGTACAGGAACCACTCCTTTAGACCAAAAAGCAGTTTAATTCTGTCAGCGTTAACTAATGTTTGATATCATGGTAGGTTTATTCTCTATGGCATTAAGTGTTTTTATACAATGCAAAGTTAACATGTTGCTGCATTTGGCCACCTTACAGCCACCAGCTAAGCATTATGCAAATGAGAGGAAATGAATCCAGGGGGAAAAAGTCATTGCCCTTGAACAGCCTCCACACACTCGCCAGGAATGAACTTTCTCCCTATAAATGAAGTCAGGGAAGAAGTTCCCACGTTTAATTGCATGTCTGCCAATTTACTTAGGCAGCATTCCCATTCTGTCTCTTTTTTTTTTTAGAGCCAGAAGTTGAAAGCAGCTGTACAGAAACAGATCCAGACTGTGTTGTTTGTGTTACAGGATAGATATGGTGTCAGGGTTGATACACAAATGTCATTTGTCGCTTGTTTTAATGCAGGAAACATTACAAGAGAAGGAGCTGCAGAGTGCATCCAAAACTGCTGGCTTTTACCCAAAGGGTTGAACCTCAAAACAGCGATAAAGTCAGTGTCTTGCGAAAGTGCCCTTGAGCAAAATACAGAATACTTATGAATGGTGAATAGTTACTTCCACCTGGTAAATTTCTAAACTTTATCTCCTCACTGTGGCACTAGGGGTGTGTATCGGCAGGAATCTAGCGATACGTTACAAATCACAAAACTAGCATCATGATACGAAATATCGCAATATTAATAAGGCAATATTTTTTGTTTCTTGTTTTTGTTTCGTTTTTGTTTCCTGAAAAATTTTAATGACTCCAGAAATATGCACATTTTATTTGAGCAGAACACGATCTAACGCTATATCACAAAAAGTTCCTCAGTAAAATCTTAAATTATGTTTCACAAACAATAAGGTTTACAATCCTGTTCAAATGTTCATATTCTATTATTTGTGAAGTGGATAGTCCCTGAATCATCCAACATCAGAACATTATTTTTGCGCCATCCCATCAAAGGACGTAACATCTGCCTCTTTCAGCCAGTAAAAAAAGTGCTTTACGATGCCTGAAATAACCACTATGTAACAAAACAGTGTTGAATAATAATAAATAAAATAAAAAACAAAAGGGACAAACAAAAATGAACCTTCGCCATGTCTGCATTTGAATAAATACCTAAAAACGTCGATACAGTACTTTTTAGCATCGATATAGAATTGTGAAATTAAATATCGCGACATATTGCAGAACCAATATTTTCTTACACCACTGTAAGGCACATAGTCAGACCTGGAACAAAATAAATTAAATTAAAAGAAAAGAAAATGAATTACGTTATTAAATTAGTGCCAACTTCACAAATGCATTCATATTATGTTATCATTATTATTGTTTTTATAGTTTTATTGAATCCTTTTGGCTTTTAGTTGGACAACACAAGCATCAGCATATCCCATTTATTTTTATTTTTTTTTGTTTTTTGTAGACTAATTAAATATTTTATCAAGGATCATACCATTCCAACTGCAGTCATACACATATTGTTCAGTTTTTCATTTCTACTAATAAAAGACAAAAAACAAAAAAAACAAAAAACACACAATTCAATGTGTACTGGTTCGATAAACAGCCAAGGAGCTTAAAAAGCGTCCCACCTCAGTGGAGACAAACAAAAATTTGTCAATATTACTAGGCAAGACACACAAACGGGGCGCCGTGGTAAGTGACAAGAAACATCAATAAGTAAGAAAATGATAAAACAACAACAAAATGCATGAATGGCAAAGCAGGGAAGAAGTGAAATTACTCCCACCACCCTTGAGAAATTAAAATTTTAGGTGAAAGTGAGGATGCAGGCTGTGATTATTCTACCTATCTATCTCGTACATCCCACCATGGTGCTAATTAGACCAATAAACAATCAACACATGACACACTGCCTCCTACTGTCTAACAAGAAACTAAAT
This sequence comes from Ostorhinchus cyanosoma, assembly GCA_029814465.1. NCBI lineage: Eukaryota > Metazoa > Chordata > Actinopteri > Kurtiformes > Apogonidae > Ostorhinchus > Ostorhinchus cyanosoma. Next base: position 10,764,278 of record JAPTYQ010000002.1, on the reverse strand, counting down.
CAATACTGGATTTCATCAGATATTGTTCAGTTTGAGAGAATGGTTTGTTGTTTCGGTCACTGCGGTTGCTGTTTTGTTTAACAGATCCCGTACCTGTTGCTTCTTACGCTGCAGTAGAACTTTTCTAATCAGTTTCTATGTTTGTTGATTACTTTTTCTCGATTCAAACCTCTACTCTTTAAAAATGACACTTTAATACCTATCACTTGTCTTGCAGCGTTTGGTTTTTATCAAGTCTTTTATGACCCCGTCTTCTGGTCAGAGGTAAAAGTTCCACATGTTCGTTTTAAGACGAGGGAATCGATCGGTGGCACTTCTTCTGCATTTACACTGAAAAAGACAGAGGATACGTTTTAGAGAAGCCTTATGTTCGAGTCTTCCAGAGTTCATGTCTATATTGGTCTTGTGTTTTGTGTATTGTTGTTTGCGTCACTGTAATTTTATTTTCTGAAGCAGTTTTATGTGTGAAAATTAAGCGTACTCACTTATTTACAAGCGTATGAATCAGATGCATTTCTGTCCAGCTGTTTTTATTTGTGTTTTTAATTTGTGCATTGTTAAAGTGTTGAAATGTAAGAAAAAAAAAAAGGAAATGGAAAGGAAAACCCTTTACCGCTTATCAATAATCACACTGGAAACTGATTTAGTGAATGATTATATGTGTCTAGATATGGGGCCTACAAAGGAAGCAAAAATAAATACATGAATAAATATGTTGGAAGTGGCAGAAACCAATGTGAAGCACTTTTATCTATGAAAATTAGGCGTATGCACTCATTTACAGGTGTAAAACTCAAATGCATTTGTGTCCAGCTGTTTTTATTTGTGTTTTCAATTTGTGTTTTAACAAACCTTTGTGAATATGGTAAAAATGAGAAAAAAGAACAAGTAAAAACTTATCAATAAGGACACTGGAAACTGATTTAGTGAATGATTATATGTGTCTAGATATGTGGACCAATAAAAAACAAAAAGAACTACTGAATAAATACAAACTGGAAGTTGCAGAAACAAATGTGAAGCACTTTCATCGTGAAAATAAAACTCATTTATTTACTTGTGTACCACTAAGGTGCTCTTCTCTAAAGCTGTTTTATTCTTATTGTCAATTTGTGCATTAAATTTTTTTTTATGGGAAAAATACAAAAATAAATACAAATATTGAGGATAAAAAACTAAAACAAAAAACCTTTACTGCGTATCGATAAATATTAACTGCAAAATAGTGCAGTGGAAACAATTGACTGTATGTGTCTTTATATGTGGACCAATAAAGTGACATACAGTAATTAACATAACAAATAAAAAGAAATGTGTATTAATGTATGTAGAAGCTGCAAAAACAAAGGTTTTGACAAACTATGGAAGAGTAAGACAACGTTGTATGATCTAGAAGTACTTGATTGCATAACCTTTGTTTTTTGGGGTTTTTTTTACTTTTGATGGTCGGATAATTTTTTCCACGACTGTATAGTCCCTTCTTTCTTGAGTCATGCAAAATGTAACGCAATTAATATAGATAAAAAATGAACGATAATGAAAAAAATGATGACTGTATTATGCTTTTTTTGAATGACTTAATGTGTAATAAAAACCCTTTGAACAAAAAAAAAAGATATTTAATTGTGATTAATCGAAATTAATCCACAGCAGCCCTGTGATTCAGTTAATTAAAAATGTTAATTGTTTGACAGCACTAGTATGTATTTCAGATTCGTTAGATCTGTGAATGTTACAAAAAATACACTCCTTGCTGCTGCACATATCATCACAGCATCGTCATCATCATGTGCAGTAGACACATCTACAAAATCATTCAATCATTCCTTTTGGGTCAACCATTTTACAGTTAATTAAAAAAGAAAATCTAAAAAAAACAAATGAGAGGGAAGATATGGTTGCATTAAGAAAAAGGACCTTGTAGAAGCCAATAACGTAATAACGACCAAATAATTTTTTTACCAGGCCAGTAACGTAATAACCAGCCAATAATGTAATACATTATTACGTTATTGGCCAAAGGTTATTACATTATCAGTTCAGGACTTTTATTACGTTACTGGCCAGTTATACAGTTATTGGCCAATTACATTTTTAAAAATGGCAAATTTATTACATTATGGGTCATTATTACGTTATTAGCTTCTAAAGACTTCTTTTGGTGTTTGGTTTGGCTTTGAGTTTGAGAAAAGTTTGGTTTGCATTAAATATACATTTTCTATTCAAATCAATCAGTTGTTGTAGAAGGATTCCTTCTTTCAAAGTAAACCTGCCCTAATCTGGTGAAAACTCCTTTATTTTTTTCAGCATCATTTACTGTATGTGCTGCAGAAACAAAACAACACCAGTATTTTCTGTATCATACGTCCCTTCAATGTAATAAAGGTGATGTTGATTTGTTCGTTCTATTTAATTAAGTCCTTTCTATAGGAGAGCAACAGTCTGGTCAGATGATGGACCTGGGCTTTGGAAACCAGCGTATGACTTGAGGATTGTGATTGTATATTTATTACATAAATACAAACCAAATACACAGACAATAGTTAAGTTAATCTCACAGGAAAAACAGTAAACGACATCAGAGTGAAACAGCTGATCGGCAACATGACGAAACATCCAGAAACGAATGCAGAACAGAATCTGGCTCCTGGTGTAACCGACCTAAAGAACAGTGTTCCTCCCACTGGATTATCTACCGCTGGGTGAGACAAACCTTTTTTTCTTTTCTTTTTTTTTTTTTGCTTAATGATGAAAGATTAATATTTTTCAGCATAAAGTAAGAGTTCCGCTGCTTTCCTACAGGTTGAGGCTAAGCCGATCACTTCTGAAAGGCTAAACTAAATCTCCTTTGACCAGTTAATTGTATGGCTGAATGTAAATGAGATTTGGCCTCTATGTTGTTGAACACAGCAGAGAAGGACAGAAGGGAAAAGGCAAAGGTTAGGGATGAAATTCAGAGAATGGAGACGAGCAGTAAACAACTGTAGATTCAATTCACCAGTGCTTTGTAATAACAGTTAACTCTTTAAGCCCTCTTACAAAACACAAATACCACATAATGCATGATATTAAAAGGTAAACAGAGACAGTTAGCATAAATTATCAAATAAACCTTCATAGCAGAGGTCTCAAACATGCGGCCCGGGGGCTAAATCTGGCCCACTAAAGGGTCCAGTTTGGCCTGTGGAATGAATTTGTGAAATGCAAAAATTACATTGAAGAAATTAAGAATTTTAGTTCAGGTTCCACATACGGACCAATTTAATCTGCAGTGGGTCGGGTCAGTAAAATACTATCATAATAACCTATAAATTCAACTCCAAATTTTTCTCTTTGTAAATGTCATTTTACTGTATTTACACTAAAACAACACAAAAACACGAATAATCTGAACAAATATGAACAACTGAAGTGCAACTTTACCAATATTCTGCCTGTTATTAAATGTTTTGAATATTTGTTGATCCACTGTGATCTGTAAGTTGTATTGTACATGTGTAAATGATAAACTGAGACATAATATTGTTAAAACTGCACTGGAAATTTCAGTTTGTTCATGTTATTCACATTGTTTTAAAGGATAGTTGGTAGATGTAAACATTTTCATCGCATAATTTTACTTTTTCTGCTCTAAAACAAAGGAAAGTTTGGAGTTGACATTATTGATATATTATTATGTTATTATTTCACTGGTCTGGCCCACTTCAGATTAAATTTGGCTTAATGTGGCCCCTGAACTAAAATGAATTGGACACGCCTACTTTATAGGAAGTCTATAAGCTTCAACATGAATGACATTCCATCACAGACAAACTGAAATGTGGACAAACACCGTCATAATTATAAACAGATCATAATTATCCACTCAAAAGGATTTCATGAGGACACAACATAGGTTTTGAGTAGAACACTGACCCGATCATTAGCTAATTATTCTATTTTTTTTGTACTTACATAATTATAATAGCGATTCTTCTACACAAAAATGCCAATAAGCTGGAGCTGATCAATGTTAACTTTATTTAGCCCCTGAGGGAAACACATCGACTCAAATCTAAAACTAAAACTCATTGGTACATTATTCACACAACAGTCACAATTAAGACAGAAACACAGAAACTTAAGATAAAGGCATTTTCCAGTTCAAGTGTGAGAATTTCCTGCCTTTCTTTGCTATATCTGATTAACTGAACATGTTCTGTCCTGTGATCTGCTTCATTAGAACTGTGGATATCTTTTATTAGGACTGTGTGATATGGTTAAACATATGAGACGACAAAAAAATTTATTTAAATGCACATGTTCTATTGTTTATGTCCATGTAAGTGTATCTTCCTCCACATAAAGATGGAAGATCCAAAAAAAGAAGGAAAATATAATGTACAGTCTGGTCATTTAATTAGCGTATCTTAAAGGAGTGATATTTAGCTTTTTTTTATGCATTTTAAAACATTTCCCTGTGTTCTACATAAACTGTAAATGCTCTGCTTGGGTCTGAATTCTTCATTAATTTAACTCCACAGGTCCAACTTCAACCCTATTTTCAGTAATGACACAAGAGAGGTCGTTTTGGACGCTGGCCCTTTAAATGCACATTGACCCCGCCCCCTCGAGGTTATTGACTGTGCTGCTTTGTCCCGTTCAACCAACAACTGAACATTTCAGGTAATCTGCTCCAAGTTTGGACATATTTTCAGTTTTTACTACAACCGCTGCTGGTGACAAACAATTATGTCGTACTCGGAGAAATGTTCGTCGGAAGTCTGGACTGTATATGTGCAAATGTCGTGATGTAACTAGTTAAAAAATATGACAAATTAAACAAGAATTGAAACAGGTTCTAGAAACCCACTCAATTTTTTTTGCCAAAATAAATATAAAGAAAGCTTTGCAGCACCTGGAGGTTTCAAATTCAAACTTGATGAACAATTAGGGTCCGAATACACAAATAAATGAACCAAAAACGAATAAAAGTGGGTTTAGATAAATATGAGCCCTTTAATATATATTCCCATGATACTGACTACATGAGCTGCATCTGTAAAATAATCCTTTCTGCATCTTGTTCAACTTTCAACTGGACTCACTTTGGACATTTCCAATAATCCAACTTGTGACCTCTCTGTTACCGGACGGACTCTGAACACACCGGGAAGAGGGAACAACAGGACATAGACGGAGCGCAGGCCTGTCTGTCCCCCCTGTTATCGGAGCGACACTGCAGCCTGGAAGGAACCATGGGAAAGAGCCAGGAAAAAGGTGGGTCTATTGTCCGAGCATCCTGCTGGATCTGACTGACGCTCACTGTTTGACCAGAGGTCTTCTTTTTTCTGTTACATCCTCCCAGAGCATCGCATGTACAGTATGACATTACAGGGACACCGGAGTGAAAAGGAGACGAGTATGTGAACGTGTCCTATCAAAACATACGGCTGCTTATTTACTTCTGTCAAATATTATATACACTTTACGTGCTTATGTTAAAGGCAATTTACTACTGAAGCTTTATTTTAATTCAGATATTAAAGGGCCACATACAGCCTAATATGATATAAAGTGGGCCGCAGTAGTAAAATAATATCAATAATAGGATAAGAACTTATTAATAATGTCAATGCCAAAGTTTTCTCTGTGTTTTTGAGTGAAAAAAGTAAAATTCCGTAATGAAAATGTTTACATCTACAAAGTGTACTTGAACATAACATGAACAAATATGAAAACCTGTAAATTCTTAAGAAAAATAAGTGCAATGTTAACAATATTACGCTTTAGTTTATCATTTGTACATGTGCATCACAACTTCGAGATCACAGTGGATCTACAAATACACACAACAATTAGTAACAGGCAGAATATTAGTAAAATTTTACATACATTTCAGGTTATTCACATTGTTTTTGGTAAAAGGCCAGTCTTTTTTTTTTATTATTGAAAAAAAAAATCTATATTTATAGCAGCTGGCCAATATATTGGTCTACCTCTATCTCAAATAGGCCAGACCAGTAAGATAATAATGAAATAAGTAAAATTACAGTATGATATCTACAAACTATTGTAAAAAAAATTAATAACATAAACCTGAAATGTATTAAGAAAAATAAGTGCAATTTTTACAATATTAGGCCTCTGTTTATTAATTACAAATGTGCATTACAACTCTTATTATTATTATTATTATTATTATTATTATTATTATATTATTATTACCTTTATCTAACCTGGAAAAAGCTCATTGAGATTAACAATGTCTTATATATA
>JAPTYQ010000002.1:10747096-10757920 GCA_029814465.1 Ostorhinchus cyanosoma | reverse complement strand
AAACACAATGAAAGTCAGTTTTTCAACCATACATAAAACACTGAAATAAGAATATACCTCTAAAACACCATCATTATTTTCAAAACTTATAAACCTGCAGTGGATCTAAATGTACAAAACATTTAGTAAAAGACATAATATTGTTAAAAGTGAATTTCCTTCTCTTAAGATGTTTCATGTTCAGATTTGTTCAGGTTGTTCACATTTTTATGAAAGGACAGTTTGTAAATGTACACATTTCCATGTAATTTTACTTTTACTCACTAAAATTGGAGTTGTCATTATTTATAGTTTAATATGATGGTATTTAAATGGTTGATCTACTGGACCTGTATGTGGAACCTGAACTAAAATGAGTCGAACCTTAAACCCCTGGTTTAAAGTTATATTAGTTCATAAAACTTCAGGTTTTCCCTCACAACTACAGGAAAACTAAGTTCAGCAACAGTTAATGTAATGTGCAGCTCGAAAAAGGGATACCACTGAACTAAACTGAATTTTCTCCATCTGAGGAACTCATCATAATTTCAGTCTAATAATTGACAAGAGTTGCAGGAAACAGCAAAATAAGTGTCCGGATAGTTTCTGTTTTAAGCATGTGTGACTTTCAATTAATTCACCTTACGGTAGTAAAATAAATGTGCTGTTGCATTTTGTCTGTTTTTGTCTGGTTTTACACCAAAGAGCAGCATTTAGACAGAGTGAAATGTAAAAATATAGACAAGGCCGTCTTCTAATTTAATGGTAATGACCACAGTTTTCTGAGGATAATGTTACTTTCCCCCCGTCTTTTCAGAACTATCAGCCTTTCCACTCCTTTTAGCGTTATTATTCTTTAATTTAGTGGGAGGATGTAGGCAGGGAGTTAACTAAGGGAAGCAGAAACTAATGTGATTCAGTCCTTTCACTGGCTGGCAACATTATGAAAATATAAAATGTTTTTGTTTTTAACGTTCTGTGTTGGCTGTGAGCTGCATTTTAGGACTCCATAAAAATCAGATGTCTATTCATTGTCAATAAGGCTGTGAATCCTAATGACACCGTGTTATGGACTGAGTCACTGAAGAAATAAATAAAAATGCTGTTTCAGTCAGTCCTGAGCAGACTAAATATGAAAGTTAGTTTGGACTTGTTCTGAATTATTTTGATTATTACTGGAAAGGAGCACACATGCAAAATAAAGGAAGCAGCATTTAATGACTATTAATTTTATCTGCATATTTTATAATTACACGGACAATGGAAAAAGTAGCTCTGCAAGAACACTCCTATAAATCCTTCAGTTACCTAATAATAAATATAAAACATTTGCAGCACTACAGAGGCTGTTTAAAGCCGAAAAAAGCGTAGATTGTGCTCTTTAACCTTCTTTATAGACTAAGACTTTTTATATGTTTTCATGATTGATTTCAATGCCTTTCCCTCCATTTTCCTTTTATTGAAAAGTGATTAAAACACAGTAAAACCTAGTCGCTGTTGTTGTTGTTTTCCCTGATGGTAGATAAATCCAGCAGAAATGGTTCAGATAAGGGCAGCGCGATGTTCAACACCTTTCTGGTAATTACTCTCAGCCAATTTCACAGACGCACGCTGCAAAACAGGTCTGAGTTACAAAGTATTTAAACATCTTACTTAGACCGTATGAAGTTTAGCTGCAGGGATAAAAAGAAAACTACACTTAAATACTTTTGTATTATCGATAGATATCATATCCAGTGGTGCTAATGAGGTAATAAAATGCACAAACAGTGAGAAAAGCAATATTTAGGTAATTTTTGATCAGCATTTCTCTTAACTTTAGAGGCTTAAGACGTTGCAGTTTGAAGTTACTGTTTTGTTTTGCTTTCATTCCCTTGATTGTCATTTATTTGCCTATTTTTAAATTGTCATATACATGATTGAAATAAACATATCAATCAATCAAAACGTTGTCATTTCCTGTAGGTGAAAAAAGGCACGTGGTAAAACGCGTGGCTCAAGTAGGGCTGGGCGATACAGGGAAAAAAAAAAATCACATCATGATATTTTTTTCATATCAGACGATATCGATATGTATCACGATATAAATCAAATCACTACTTTTGTCAAGCCTAAATTTTCTGTTGCTCGTAACTTAGTTGTGAAGACGTCAGATGGTTATTTTTTTAGTTGTTTTCTGTCAGAGGTTGAACATGACAGATGTACTGAAAAACATTAACAACTGTTTGGGATCAATGAAACAGGCTCACATATTTAAAACTAAACTAAAAGTTCGGACCAGCAGCAAAAGCCTTGGTGTTTTAAAAGAGAACACAAATAAAACAGACCATCTTCACTCTCTTGTGCAATAATCCTACCTCTGCAAATACCTACTGCAACTTGACAGCCATGTGCAATAGCCGTACGTGCAATAATGTGACGCTCTTGTATTTAGATAACTTACAATTTGTACATATTTATATTCATTTCAACTCATTACAACTGCACTTTATTTTTTAATTTTAATTTTTTTCCTATAGCTCGTTGCAGCCCCCTGCAATTTCACTGTGCTTACAGCATGTCTGTTGATGTACAATGACAATAAAGACTTCTATTTCTATTTCTAAACAAAACCAGTGTATATATGTGGGGGTGCGTTCCATAACTGTGCAACTGGCATAAACCAAAAATGACAATTAAGGAAAGGTGAGTGTGTGCGTTCTTCACATAAACTACATGTATTTGTTGGGTACACCTCCATATTGTATCGACAGTTCACACCCTACTCTTCAGTAACCCGGTCGCCCCAGTTCTCAGTCAGATTTTCTCCTCAGGGAACACTCATTATCTCCCAAACCTTCGAGTGTGCTGCGGCTGCTCTTACACCTCAACCTAACTAGACGTGGCTCTAGTGTGATTGGGTCGGTGCAACGCTACTTAATTATGATTGGCTATTCTTATGTCTGTCAAAATATGTGTTAGCGTATACTTTTATGTGTGTGAACGTGTGTGTTTAGACGTGTTTCTAAAGGTAGAACAGATGATAATTAACTCCTAAGCTTACACACGTTTTCCATCTTAATCTTAACATACTAACCAACTATTTCAACTAGAAAAGAGTAAAACATAAACCTGCTCAGAACAAACTCATCATTAATGTTTACCGAGCTAAAACAAATGAATCCTATGTTAAAACCTTAATTACTAACTAATAAAAACTTCTGTATCTGAATTAAAATAATTCACATGGACAAATTAATTCTATCACGTCTCATATTTCTATTGAGGTAAAGTTATTTTGCAATATACCGTATATTATCATTTTATCGCTCAAGTCAATCAAATGTTTGTTTCTTGTGTTTTTTTGATAATAAATATGAACTTTTGTGTAGATTCTAAACAGGTCGTCAGATCACCGAAAATGTTCATGCTCCGAGTATTAACCGACTAAACTCCAAACTTATCACAGGTGGTCTTTTTTTCTTCTCGTCTCATATAATGACAGCAAACTCTTCACTCTCCCTCTGTGAAGATGTATCACTCAAACACAGGAGACTATTCACTTTTCAGGTACATGTGGGATTAATAAAAACATTCATTTGCAGCTCTGATGTTGTCTTAAGCAAAAACATCCTTGGAAAGCAGATTCACACCAAAATAAATCTCCTGTTGTGTTCCTTGTGGCTCATTTTAATCCCTTTCTGTGAACCTTACAGCTCAGTGCCAACTTGACCTCTACATCATAAGCCTATTCATGTCAATCTGACATGTAGTGCTGATGGGAACAGATCCACTTTGCCCCTGACAGGAACAAGGGATTTTGCCATAATGAACACTCCAGTTCCTCCAGTTCACAGTCGAGCCGATGAGTCGGGTCTGTGGGCCCATTTGAATAATGAGAATGAGACTAACTATGTGCAATAGACACAAGAATCCAATGAATGAGCTGCCAATCACTGTTACTGATTGCATGTCTATCCGCTGAGGAAGACTGTGACCATTCGACCCACTGTGAGCAACGACGGAGAGCTTTCTGAACACAGCCCTTTGGGTATTATTATGGCGCCTCCATTAAAATGCTTTTGTTTCCCTTCTGTTTCACCCTCTGTGTTGCAGTTTTACTTACAGTGTTATTCTCTGTCCCCGCTCCTTTCCGCTGAATATTAATGTCTTCTATGCTAATGGCCTTACACCGGCTGAGGTCGACCAAGCTCCTCCTCTGAATGTTAATCTGCCGCCTCATTTGCATACGCTTAAGTGTCAAATTCCCCCACAAATCATCGCAGCTGCCTCCGTACGCCGAGGCCAGTGCCCCCCGAGCGACAGCACAGAAACAATGTGGTCACACCGTATGCATAGCATCAAATCCACATCAAAGCCTGTTTAGATTGCCAGGTCACAGCGGGTTCACATTGTGTAAAATGAAGGTAATGGGATAGCAGTCAGCCTGGTGCAGAAATACAGCCAGGCAGGTAATAAGTATGAATGGAGCAGGTAATAAGGTTGGGATAGAAACAGACCCCGAGTCATCATAGGAGCAGGACTGTTTAAGCTGCTGCAGAGTTGCCAGTTCAAAGGTGACTGCTGATTCGAGACAAACACACGACTCGTTGTGTTGTTGTGTCTGAGCCGGTGAAACGCTTGTTTTGAGAAGGGGACGAAAACCCTGCTGACGAGGAAAAATCGCAACTAAAACACGGGGAGTCGCTAAGCCATCGAGGAGGATAACTGGTTTAATGAGGAAAATGTGGAAATGTTGGGATATTTCCATTTACTATGTAATTAGTTAAAGGGGTCATATTTAGCTAAACCCACTTTTATTAGTCTTTGGTTCCTTTATTTGTGTATTTGGACACGAATAGTTCATAAAGTTTGAATATGAACCCTTCAGGTGCTGCAAAGCTTTTACTTTGGCAAAAAAAATCCACTGGATCTCTACAAACTATTTCAATTCCTTCTTAATTTGTTAAGTTTTATAACTAGTTATGTCACGAAATTTGCACAAGTAAGGTCATGACTTTTGACGAACATTTATCTGTCAGCAGCAGCGGTTGGAGTAAAAACTGAAAATATGTCCAAACTTCGAGCCAATTACCTAAAATGCTCAGTTGTTGGTTGTATTAATGAACACAAGTGGCTGAACGGGACAGAGTCAACAACCTGGAAAGGGGTGGGGCCATGTGTATTTAAAGGGTCAGCGCTCAAAACCACCTTTCTGGTGTCTTTTCTCAGAAATAGGGTTGAATTAATGAAGAATTCAGACCCAAGCATAACATTTACAGTTTATGTAGACCACAGGGGAATGTTATAAAATGCATAATTCCATTTAAAAAAAGCTGAATATCACTTCTTTAAGGTCAAATGTATCTCATAAGACTGCAACTAACTTTTATCAGTTAAAAATCGAGATGAGAATGATAAGATGGCAGAACACAGAACCATGTTACTGCCAAAAAGTTCCACAGAAATATCACAGTTGGAGATATGCAAAGTGCTAGAAAACTAACTCAATAACTTGTACTTGTTTTTCATAATTTGACTTGTCCTGTCAATTTTTATATGTCGTAACTGTGGAGTATTTCATGTTGCCTTTTGGCCAGGACTCCCATGAAAGAGGTTCTTTATCTCAATAGGATTTTTTCCTGGTTAAATAAAAAAAAAATTTTTTAAAGAAAGAAAAAGATGGATTTTGGTAGTAATTGGTCATTATAGCTGTCAATCATCCATGAACAAGACCTGTGATTGGCCAGAATCCTCTGTCACAAGTTTGGAACAGACTCAATAGGTGGTGCAGAAGTCTAGTTTCCTTTCCCAACTCCTGAATTATAACAGGCTGAAAGGTTATTTTGGAGTTTGACTGTCAACATTCTGGGTTTAACACAAATGTCAAAAAAGCACTATGACTACTTCTACTTTTAACAGGGAACAACAGTGACTTCTCCTTCTGCCTTCATAGGTTTTATATAGAACAGCAAAGCTACATAATGACACAGTATTCATGCTTTGAACCGCCTGTAAAAATAGAACTTCATTTTTTATCAGTTTTTATCATTTACTTGATTCGATGTCTTTTATCCTAGTTTCTCATAAATAGATGTGCACTTATCTGATCTGTTATATGTGTAAATTTCTAGTTTATGGTAAAATAAAGTGGATGTGATTGTATTTTCGTTAACAATTAATACAAAAATTTGACTTATTCTTAGATAGGACAAACGAAAGCAGGTGCAAAAGTGTCACATTTGACTAAATTAAGTGATAAATTCTTTATTAAAAGTGACAAACTGGGTCACAAACCAAAATGGGTGGCAGAATACCATTTATGTGGATCTGGAGTTAAATTCATAACAATAATATTTTATGTGAATTCATCTTCTGAATTAAGAGAAGATAATAACATTTTCTGAATGAGTTCATGAATGTTGACCTTAACCCATAAAGATCCAAACATCCACTGGCGTCCAATATCATTTAAAACATTAAAGAAATGTTGCTCCACTAATACTAACAATACATATAAATAATTGGTGTAAAATGCAGTTTATCATCTTTTCATGCTCATCAGATGTGAATGTGGAAACACTGCCATCTTGTACAACATTGATTCACCAGTAAAACCCATGGAATTGATATATTTTACAGAAAAAGTCACTTTTTCTTCCATTTTCTCTGAACTTCAATTTGAGTTTTTATGGACATCAATCATGATATGTACATAAAATATAGGAAAATACCTGATTTTCACTTAAGAATGCAAAATACAGAGCATAATATTAGAATAAATGATGATAAATCACTTGAGAAAAGTTCAAAATAAAGAAAAAAAAATCCTTTGGGAACTGCCACAACAGTAGCACTGGGTCTTTATGGGTTAACAAAGCCATGTAAAAAGTTAAGGTGATGCAACACAAATATTACATATAATATTCGACAAGGTAAAAATGTCATGAACATAACGTGTATCTTTTTTGTCTTGAGCATAAAAATCCGAGAACCACGGTGGCAGAAGATTACTTTTGATCTACTTATTGACAGATTTATTTACACATTCAGCGTCAACAATCAATACCTCTGCTTTTCATTCCTCCTTTGAGTCGTAACAGCTCAGTATAGAAAGTGTGTCCGCTCAAAAGTACATTACCAACACTAAACAACCTCTCCAATACATTCTACGTTGCAAAAATTGAGTCTTCACTGAGTATAATAGGACACGAAGATAGATTTTCCACATAAATATCACTTTTCAGGTATTTAAAGTGATTTGAGAGACATTAGATGGCGCATACATTGTCCACTTACTTTCAAGTCTGGGCAGTATCTATAAGAAGTAACTCAAAAGGAATAGTTCTCTGCCTAAACAAACAGAAAAACACCTCTCGGTCTAATTCTACCCGCTCGTTATTTTGCTCCCAGATTAGCTGCATACGGTTGAGTCTTACACTATAGATGTCACTTCTACTTGCAGGGACTATAGCTTTCTCTGAGGGTAAGTCTCCTCCAAAGTGTCAAGTCCTTGAGTCCTCCGCCTGCCAGCGCAAGTGGCAGTTGCACCACCAGCCAAGCAAATTCAAAAGCACACTCATGAATAAGACAAATGGAAGGATTTCTAACAGAGGAGAGACTTCAGTCGACTTCTTCAACAGTTTTCTAAAAGGTGGTGTCATACTGGGGCTTAGTCAGTTCCCCCATCGAAAACTACTCAGATCGGCGGGAATGCAAACTAGTGACTCATTTGCTTCGATGGCCTGCCAGCAAGCCGAATGTTAAGTACACTTGGAGCTATTCTTATAACAATGCCAACCCTTTCACAATATTCTACATGGGTGATAATTCTGACAAGGCCGGTGTTTGCAAGCATGAAATCATTTTGACTGGATGAGGAAAATATAGTAACAACCCGTCGAATGACCCACTCTATTATGCGATTTCTGAATAAGTTCAATATACTTTTCAGTCTTTCACTAAGTGATTAAAGCTTTTTTTTTTTTTCAAAGGATGACACCGAAAAAGCCCCTGCTCCTGCTGGTTCGGTGCGGAGTTCAAACATAATGACACCGCTTCAAAATAAAACCGCGTTTGTTAAAATGATACATCCGTGAAACATCTGCGATCAGATAAAGAAGGATATGGATCTGCAAAAACTGCTAGCAGCAAACCCTTGATGAAATATTCAAGAAAGTATCCAGCAGGACAATTCAGCTATTTTCTTCTAATGGAATCCAGATTTTTTCTTTTTTTTTTTTTTCGTGCAGAACATCCCAAACTTCCTGTTTTGAAACAACATCGGCCTGACCCTGCGCTGATACTGACACAGTCTTCTTTCTGTGCTGAATTTTAAAGGCGTCTATAAGGAGACGGAGTCAGTGATACAAGTAACAGTAGGATGACCCTTCAGACACACATCATCATTACAGGACGAGCCGGCTGACCTCGCTTTACAGGAAGTAAACAGCGTCTCTTTCATGAGGGATGTACAGTGTTTCAGAGTAAATTTACATGTCTGTCTTAATCAGAAGGAAACACATAAACACATTATATATTCAGCTGTGTAAAGCCAGTTTTCTATTTCAACCGTTCTCCTTTTTTCTTCATTTTCTTTTTTTTTTTTTTGTACATGCAATACGTTTTGTGTAAATTGATGGCTACAGTTTTGCATTCATGAGGATAATTACTATATAATTTTGTTAAAAGCGCCAACTGAGCTGTATAGCACATCTGGACGCAAACAAACTGCACAACTCGAAGCATTTATTTCCCTCTATAAGATGCTATTTCCTTCTCATTAAATTCACCACCTGCATTTTAATCAAACAATAACCATATCACTAAAGAGAAGACAGATTATACACTCATGCTGTTAACAAAAATGGATGAAGATGCTACTGCCTGAACACCAACAGAGGAAAAAGTAATTATATTATTATGTAATTATATTATTTAGTCCGAGGAGATGAAGGCAATCTTTAAAACAGATGTGAGTCTGTGTAATGTTTCTGAGTGCGTTTTATACTGCGGCTCGTACATGTATGTTTGTTTGTGCTCTACATATGTCTGACAGTACATGAACAGTGAGCACACGCATGTCCTGTCATGCCCGTATGTGTGTATATGTGTGTGCATGCATGTGCTTGAATGTCCGTGAGTGTGTGTGTGTTGTGATTGCGCGCTGTGTGTCTGGGTATGTGTGGTGCGGGAGTTGAGGTCCACTGGGGCTTAGACCACTCCATATGAATAATGCATCAGACTGGGCCGTTGCATCTCAGCAACATTGCCTTGGTCTGCTTAAAGTTGCAACTCCACTTTCGGAAAGTCAGCATCTGCGAGCTGCTGCAGTAACTCAGCAGGAGTGAGGCTTGAAAAATAACATTTCCAAAACGACTGCAAAAATGTAACCGAAAGTGTTTATTGGAAGTAATTTATAGAAACCACTATTAACGTGCAGTATTTAATTTTTTTTTTTCCTCTGTGGGAAAACGTCAGTGTTAAAGCAACAAAAACCGTCCATGAAGTGAACTGAATGAAAACGTCATGTAAGGATAACATGACATGTTGGATGAACTTTTCATCTGCAGCTTTACACGTTTGTGATCACAGAACAGATGCAGGAGACAGATGCTTGCCATATAATTCACAGTGGGATCAGTCTGAATGACACTGTACAGAACACCACACCGGCTTAAATCACCCAACAAGTTGAAACATCAGGAAAAAAAGTGACACCAAAATTTACTGCCCCTCATGCAATTATGCGTTTTTTCAATCAGGGTCACTTTCACTGAAGGAAACGTCCCCCACAGACACAGAGGTGAATTACAAGTTGAGGGACATGAACAGTCACAGCAGAAACTCTTCACAGTGGGTATGAAATGTGTGTCCGTGTGGGTTTTAAGAAGCAAAACACAGCAATTAAACCTGTCAAAACATGTCCATAGACTGTTCAAACAGGCAAACAGCATGACTTTAAGACTTTGTATCTGTGGCAATTTTGATTTAAATTAATATTAAGATGTAAAAAAATGAAAAGAAAAAAACAAACAAAAAAAAAACCTTAGACTGACTAAATGATGAGTCTGAAAATCTGGATTCCATAAGATTTTCAGTGAAGTTCAAAGTGATTCAGGGAAGTAGTGCCAATTTAAATCCGGTTGGGTTAACTTCACTGACATAGAGTCATGCATTTGCAACAATCTGACCACGTGAAATCAACTTATCCACGTGAATAAACATCAGATCTGAGACGGCGCGTGCACTCAAACAGACGCTTTAAAGGATGGGATGTCTGGGCTGTTTACTTTCACCTCAGGAATGTTTGGCACTTTGGCATCTCATCCATACTGTACCCCCACACTGACAGACCTGTGCGCCCCTGAACGCCCCCCTCCCCTCCTCTGCTACCCGGTACCGGACTCCTACATCCACTACCCTCCCACATACACACACACACACACTCACACAAACACACACACCCCTCTTTCCCAGTCTCCGGTACCGCGACCTAACCGGGACCGTGCGTGCGTGCGTCGTTCTCCGCCGGTCGGCTCACCTCTGTGCGCGCCTGCAGCCGCTTGTTCATCTCGTAGATCCGATACTCGGGCTGGACCATGTAGGGCGAGTGTCTCCTGTAGAAGGGTCCGAACGGAGACGAGTAGAACGGGTCGTGGGTTGGGTTGGACATGGTGGATCCTGGCGTGGCGCACGGCGCGATTTCAACATCCAGCGGGCACAGCAGCGCACATGGGAGTGCGATGCTCTCCGAAGACCCCCAGTAGGAAGCAGCCGCTGTCGAGGCTGAGCTGCACTCTGCAAGTTGGCCTGCCTAGTTCTCTGCTATAGCGTGGTGGTGGAGGAGGAGGAGGAGGAGGAGGG
>JAPTYQ010000002.1:10733301-10744509 GCA_029814465.1 Ostorhinchus cyanosoma | reverse complement strand
TTTTCTTGTATTTTTAATATTTACTTCTTGGATTTTTTCTAAGGAACCAAATATGGTAACTTCATTGACCTTGATTTTCTATATAACAAAAAAACAGCTAAAAAAATTTGCTAAAGTACATGTTCCTTTCACCTTACATGTGTTTTTCTTGTATTTTTATATGTTGTTCTTGGATTTTGTATTCATTTTTTTGTCACTTATGGGTAAAAAGTCAAATATGGTAACTTCATTGACCTCGATTTTCTACATAACAATAAAAAGAAATTGGAGACATTTCACAAAACTAATAAAGTCTGTCTTCTAATAACACACTATGATTAAAAGTCTGAATTTCAGAGTATTTTTATGTGTACTATAAAGGGTTAAAGATAAGATTTGACTGTTTTTGTTCTTTCTCAAGTGATTTATCACCATTTATTATGATATTAACCTCTGTATTTGGCATTTTTCTCTTGCAAAGTTGACATTTTGTTTCTGTTTTTATATTTTAACTGTTTTAGTTATTTGATTTTATTGTTTCTTATTACTTTTATAAATTTTAGGTATTGTGCTTTTAGTCTTCTGTACAGCACTTTGGTCCAATGTGGTTGTTTTAACCCATAAAGACCCAGTGCTAGTTTTGTGTCAGTTCTCAAATACATTTTTCTCTCTATTTAACCTTCAAGTGATTTATCACCATTTAGTATAATATCTTCTGTATTTTGCATTTTTCACTATAAATCATGTATTTTCCTGTATTTAATTCACAGATCATATAGATGTTCGTTAAAGCTCAGAGTAAATTCAAAGGTTATGATATCAAAGACAGAGAAAACTGAAGAAAAAGTGACTTTTTCAGCAAATATATCAATAACTGAAAGTAAAAAAAAATGTCTCCATCCACTGTCATTGATCCAACTCCATGGCTTTTACTGGTGAATCAGTGTTGTAGAAGATCACTTTGTTTCCATGGTAACTATGGAGCCTCTGAATGTCCAAATGACCATGAAAAGATGAATGACTGTATTTTACATCAATTATTGACATGTACTGATAGGATTAAAGGATCAACAGATCTTAAACATTTTAGTTCAGTTGATGCTTTTGGTCGCCAGTGGAGGTTTGGGTCGTTTCAAGTTAAAGTGCTTTATAAATAAAGTTGAATTGGATTTTTCAGTGAAAACCAGGTATTTTCCTGTATTTAATTGACTGATCGTGTAGATGTTCATGAAAGCTGAGCGCACATTCAAAGGTTAGACGTTCAAATCAGAAAAAAATGAGGAAAACATGACTTTTTCAACCAACTTTATCATTAAGTGAACAAAAAAACAAGCATCTAAAACCACTGTCATTTGTCAAACTCCATGGGTTTTACTGGTGAATCAACATTTTAGAGGATGACGGTGTTTCCACGTTCACTACAGAGCATCTGAACGTCCAAATGGGTTATATCTGATGACCGTGAAAAAACAACAAACCGCATTTTAATACTGGATCAATATTCTACTTACAATAGATGCAAGACTAATGAGAAAAGTGCTATCTATCTATCTATCTATCTATCTATCTATCTATCTATCTATCTATCTATCTATCTATCTATCTATCTATTCATTTATTTATTTCATAGGATAAAAGAAAGACAGGAAACAGAATCTCTTTTTATATGTCAGCAAATTAACCACACTCTGAATGAAAAGAAGCAGAAAGAACAATCTTTTATTTTCTGCTCCTCTTTAATACAATACTTATGCATTTAACAGTGATTTCAAACAAAATTGTGAAATCAACCTCTTAATACAATATCTGCCATCGCATACTGCAGTAATTCATCATTTGAAAAAAAAAGAAGAGATGATTCTTTCATTTCAGCAGCCAAACACTTTAGAAAGAAAAAAAGAAACTGAACAAAAAAGAAATGCCTTTTTTTTAAATAATAAGAGCATTTTTTCCCCCTATTGATATACAAATATAATATAATTTTGCTTTTTTGGATGGAAGTATATTTACTAGCATCGAGTAGGAGATCTGGCACCTGGACCAAACCATATCATGAAATAAGGAAGGGGAGGTGGGGGGAAGAGCCTGATTGGATTATTAGTTTTATTTATTTATTTATTTTCCAAAAACAAAACAAATGCAAAGAACACATTTGTGTAATACTGCCCTTTGAAGCAAAAATTTTCTTTTCTTTTCTTTTTTTTTTATTTGACTAATGTGCTATTTTCTAAGCCCTTAGAATCATCCTATCCTCACTTTTCTCCCCCCAGGATCAATGATCAAAATACTTGCAATTAAAATATCAGTTGAGATCTCCAACCTACATACCATGTGCAGAAACATGCATGTATTCAATACTTTTTTATTCCCTATGTGTGCACAGATCACATCGTGTCTTGAAAACTGAGCGTTTCACAGCCGCCTCCTTGCCTACATCTGTGATAACAGCCTGTACCTGCCTACACTGTCTGAAAAAGCCCTCATATTCACTCTCTACATCTTGCCTGCTCTTCTACAGCCACAACATGTGTACAACATCATCTATTATTGGAGTCAAGACAAAGCACAACACAGACTTCAACACTAACTTCACTTAAAGGAGTCATATTTTGCTTTTTTTTTTAAAAATGGAATTATGCATTTTAAACATTTCCCTGTGGTCTATATAAACTGTAAATGCTCTGTTTGGGTCTGAATTCTTCATTAATTCAACTCCACAGGTCCATCTTTAATCCTATTTCTGAGTAATGACACCAGAAAGGTCATTTTGAGTGCTGGCCCTTTAAATGCACATGACCCCGCCCCCTCCAGGTTGTTGACTGTGCTGTTCCGTCCTGTTCAACCAACAACTGAACATTTTAGGTAATCGGCTCGATGTTTGGGAATATTTTCAGTTTTTACTACAAACGCTGCTGCTGATAAACAATTATGTCGTACTCCGAGAAATATTTGCTAGAAGTCTGGACCTTATATGTGCAAATGTCGTGACGTAACTAGTTATAAAATGTAACAATTTAAGAAGGAATTAAAAGAGTTTGTAGAAATTCACCCAATTTTTGCCAAAATTAAAGCTTTGCAGCATCCGGAGGGTTCAAATTCCAATTTTTTTGACTATTAGGATCCAAATACACAAATAAATGAACCAAAGACTAAAGTGGGTTTAGCTAAAAATGACCCCTTTAAGCAAATAAGTCTGAATGAATCTTCCATAGTGTGCACTTGTTCTGATCAACGAGCATCACATATACAATCCCACATGAATCCAAAGTTTTCAACACATATATGAGTAAACTGAATATTCTGGATTAGAACTTATGCACAAATTAAAGGAAACATCCAGTACGAGTTGACGCTCACACAATGACAACAACGGGCTCATGTATACGTTTTCAAAATGAATCAAAGTTTTCTCAAATTAGAAACATGGTCCAACGTCCAAACTGCAGAAGCTGCAATTTTGAGTGTGTCACAGTATACCATTACAACTCAACCTAAATTAGCTTTGGGTCAGATATCTTTATTGGTAATTATAGGAGATATCAGTATTGACATCCGTTTGAAACAGAGACAGGAATTAGGTCATCTGTTGATATGAGTAAACGAGAAAACATGTTCTGAGCTTCTATGTGTCTTGAAAAGGAAAGAATCTACATTAAAATGGATATATTTATGTTTTTCTGGTGTTTCATTAACCCATAAAGACCCAGTGGTGCTTTTGTGGCAGTTGCAAAATGACTTTTTTCCTCTATATTTAACCTATCTTAAGTGTTTTATCACCATTTATTGTAATGTTATCCTCTTTATTTTGAGTTTTTTCAGTGTAAATCATGTATTTTCCAATCTTTAATTCAATGATCATGTATTTGTTCATAAAAGCTCAGAGTAAACTCAAAGGTTATTATATCAAAACAGAGAAAACTGAAGAAAAAGTGACTTTTTCAGCAAAATATATCATGAACTGAAAGTAAAAAACAAGAGTCTCCATCCACTGTCATTGATCCAACTCCATGGGTTTCCCTGGTGAATTAATGTTCTAGAGGATGACGGTGTTTCCACGGTAACTACAGAGCCTCTGAACATCCAAATGGGTCATATCTGATGACCATGAAAAGATGAAAAACTGTATTTTACACCAATTATTTACAAGTAATGATAGGATTAGTGGATCAACAGGATTAAACATTTTACATCAGTAGACGGTCTTGGTCACCAGCGGCTGTTTGGGTCTTTATGGGTTAAGTACAGTATAGCAGGTTTTGAAGGATTTCCTAAAAGAACTTATCAGTGTTTTTCCTTTTTGGTTCAAGTGTTAACCCTGTAAAGCCTGAACCATTAAATCATTGACAGAAAATTACAGTTATTTGAAACCGGAGAATTTATTGGTCCTTCTGAACAACCAACAAAATGTTTTTTCAAATACTGTATCATTTTCCATTTATGAGTTTCAAATTCGAATCATATTTTATCCATCGGGTCTCAATGCTCAAATGATATATTATTATTTTGGAACAAACAAAAACATCATAAAACACAAACATGTCTAACAAATTGGTAATTCCTTTTCAAAATTAGCTAAATTCTGCCTCCTGACAATCTTTGAATGTCACTGGAAAGGCGTCTGTTGAACAAAATTCCTCCCCCCTGGTGGATTATCTGTGTATTGCATGTATCTAATTGTATACATCAGGTTTTTAAAGACAAAAAATGCATGTATCAAATATGATACGTTAGGCGTTATAGGATTTAACATGGGTTTTAAAGCGTCATTTCATAATATTATATTGATCACGTTGCCTTCAGTCAATGCTGCTCATGACAGAAGCTCACACCTGCCTCGTAAAGCACCAACGAGCATGATTTTTGAGGAAGGCGCTTTAAAGGAAGGCCTACGTAGACGGGTTGTCACTTTTTAACTGGTTTTAAATATTATCTACCTAATATTTTAACATGAAGTGTGTGTAACATGCCTCTCCTTTAAACCGGGAACCAAAGATCAGGAATATCTTTAATAATCTGATGGCTCCCAGGTCAAGGTAAGAGCAGGTTCATGTATTTATTGCATGCTTGTTCTTTTATCACCTCAGAATTGCACTGCATTATGTGTTGCTTTTGTTTCGTGCATGTTTATCTGTCTGACTGTTGTGCTGCATCCAAATTACTCGTATGAATGAACTGAATCTTAAAGGCAGTGTTTCTATTCCCTGACTACTCTCTCCTATAAATACACAAACGCATACAGTGCACTTGTTTTGTTTTTTTTCCCCTCATTTTAAGGCGACGTCACTACGACAGACACTAAAACATGCCTACCCTTCATCTGAACCCTAAAATGTACATCACGAGGACCTGCATTTTGCCCCCACGAGAGCTTATGTAAACAGATTTACACCCCCGTGATGTTCGAAATATCTGGCCACGTATTCAGCTCCGCACACCGTCAACCCGAAACCAAACCTGCCAAGATCCTCACAGATCAAACAGGTTCACAGAAGGAGTGAGCTGAAAGCATTTAATTGCACAACAGTTCTGTATAAACTACCTTTGGAACGACCTTTCAGCATTTCCCTGAAACGTATGAGTAATAAAACACAGATTTTGCATATGAATGTGTAATATTTTTTAAATTGCTAATTAATTATAGTGATTGATGAGCCGTCACATGTGCCAGGTGCTGAATGGCAGCAAAAAGGGAAAAAGGAAACCTCGTAGTTAGATGCAAAAAGGAGCGAGTGACAGCGTTTTAAAGACAGTTAAATAAAGCCCACGTTGTTTTTACACTAACAACAAGGCTAAAGGATCTTGAATTAGAAATAAGAGAGAAAATACACTCATTTCACACTCATCATCTGAAAGATTATCAGATTTACCATAGAAGTCACGACGATGGCACTTTGAATATTATTAGTGTGACCATACGTATTCTGCAGAATAAGTTTAGATGAATCTGAACGTATTTAACTCCACCACAGATTTTTAATTGGCCTGAATCTGTTTAATTCAGTAATGATTATGTATCAACAAATCCCACATAAGGGAAACCTGTCATTTAATTTTCACACTTTTATATATTTATTATTGAATTAGACTCATGTATAAGGCATCAGTACATCACTCCAATCTCAGAAGTGTGTTTAAAAAAACACACACTTTAGGCTTGTACGTCAGTGGTATATAATTGACAAATCACATCTAATTTCAGTGTATTGACACGTGGTGCTACAATGTTTACACTCCCTCTCCTCATTTATTTCCACATTTTAACATTACGTTGCATGCAGCACATGTCAATAACAGTGTTAAGTGTGACAGTATGTGTCACTAACATGTTGAATTTCCAAACCAGACACACCAGAGTGCATTGAAAATCTTTTTCTGGCACAGCGATTAAGATTTCCTCCATGTACTCCGCCGTGACAGATTAGGCCTGGGCTGCAAAGTAACCACAAGAATCTAAAAATAAACAGACACTCAGGCCAGCCGTAACGTTGCAACCGAATCTCACATTAACTGCCCGCACTGGGAATTAATGAACAGCATTTATGAAGTCTGACTTTTAATCCAAAATGGCTGAATGGGGAGAGGCAGTCTGAATCGTGTGAGATAAAAGTTGTAATCCAAATGCCTCAGGCATCCGGTCGGGTAATTAAAAAAAAGTTTGAAAAATCTATTAATAAACCTTTAATTAAAAACTACATTTTTAATATCTCAAGACCTTTTCAATTGACATTTCTAACAGGATTTGGTTGCTTGCCTAAAGCGCTTACCACTCGAGTGTGGCTGCAATACAGTACATTGAAGTGAACAGCTCATTTAACTGATTTCAATTTTAACGGGTTGTAATGTACTGATGATCTTAAACAGGACCTACACGTAAGGTTGCTCTTCCCGCTGATGGTGTAAAGTACAGGATGGTTTTTCCACGAACACAAACAGGAAAGAATCGTCCCTCTTTTCGACCACACTATTATTCTACATTGAAAACACGCCGTAGCAGCGATGACATTCACAACTGTAGTGGAAAATGAGGCTATACACGTCTTACCCAATGTACTGTAACAGGAAATAAAGGCCGTTTTCTGTATTAAATTACTTAACATGTGCAAAAACAACTATTGGTGGATCCCATATTGTGCAATAAGTCTTGTTTGTGTGCTTTAGAATGTCATTATTGCCCAAAAACTATTAAAAACACATTAGTGAAGCATATGTTGCACTAGGTGACACATTCCTTTATTGCCGTGAACACCCACATGACACGCATCCACATCCACCGCCAACGAAAACAGACCCAAACAAATTCACTATTTTTTCCATTTCAACAACATTTGCCACAATTTTCAGGGCCCAGCTGTTTGAGAAAATTAGTAAACCTTTTTGGAAATGACTGTAACCTATTTTTATGGTTTTCCATCAGTAGGAGTTAACAGTAGACACAGACACAGTAGGAGACAAAGGCAAGGTAGGAAATGGAAAATATTTGCCGACTGATGAACAGAGAGGAGTTTTAGTCTTGGATTTGTTGACACCGAGAAAAATATGGAAGATAAGCAGCCTTTAAATGTTATAAAATGAAAACATGAAGGAGGCAAAAATGGAAAAGCCTTTTACGTGGATGTCTTTAAAACTTGTAATTATTCTATCATTTGAAGGTGCAAAGTTTCTAAAACTTGGAGGCTGTATCTCCCTCAAAGGAACTGATGATTTCTGGAACATTTTTGTAAAATTTAATTTGTACAAAAAAAAAAAAAAAAGAAAAAAAAGACTTAATAGAACATAATCCATTTACAACTTCAATAATTTTGAGCACAGTGTGAGCATGTGACCTTCACTGCTTCATGTATGTTTTTCCTCTTTATATTAAACAGAGCTCAGAAATAACTTTATTTACAATGATGAGCAATTAATCACACTTAACTCTATTTTGTGTTCTCACTGAGGACAGATTCTTCATTCTAAGCCGCTCACTATGGGAAAATGTAATTTATGATTTCAGTATCCTCTACTTTGTTTTATGTACTTTTATGTATTTCTGTTTTTTTCATCTGTTCATACTGGGCTTTTGTATCCTCAGGGACAACAAAGTTGAATAAAATTGAAATCAATTGAATTGAGCTGAATAGAAAACCAAATGTACCTTGAGAGTTTGTAGTCTTGTATCCTGCACATGTTTGCTGAATGTTTTAAGTCTCTACCATTTATTAAATGCAGCAAATGCATCAAGGATGAAGAAGGAGAGGTGCTTTTAGTTGTGGAACAGCAAGGTGAGGGAGACAAAACACTTGTGGATGAGAATGGAAATGGGTCAGGACACATATAGACACTCTGCTTCTGCTGGGTTCCCTCTTGGTGTTACTATGGTAACGTACCCTATCTCCCTACCTACCTACCTTAGCGCACAAACTACACACCCTAGCAGCCGTGCTACAGGTTTTGCACCTGAACGCACCGATGCCGCTCCTGTTTGGAAAGAACCGGGAACACGTCTTATCCTGTTTTACAGCAGAGCGTGAAAATGTAAAGTTGTAGCTGTTTTGGATGTTGCTGTTGTTAGTGTAAACAATCACGCTCATTTATTTCCCTTTTTTTTTTTTTTTTAAAGAGAAACCTGTGCCAACGTGCAGCTTGCTTATGATCTTTAGAAGCAAGGAGGAATAGTCTGATTGTGATATTTAATTTTAAAAAAAGCATGCCGGTGACTGACAAGAAAAAGTGATGAAACAGAAGTCTAAAAATAATGCAGATTTTCAGTGTCTAACACAATGATAAAGCACTGGAGTCTCATTCTAATGCAGCTCCTTAAAACTTAGGGAGAAAATTGTCTTCGCCTCCTAACTCTGACCAGATTCAGACTGGTTTTGGACCCTGCTGAAAGTGGGAACTTGCAAACCAGACTGTGAACACTGGGAAGCGTGTCCCCTATTTAGAGCACACAACTGTTTTCCAAATATGGATGAAATATACCCCGGATGCCGGAGCAGCAACTTCTATGGTGGAATCTCATTAGCATCGTAATAGCTTCCAGGCTCATTTGCATTTTGCCGTGAGTGATTTTTTTTTCTCTCTCTCTCTCTCTCTCCCTCTCCTTTTCCTCTTCGCTGCTGGATGGAATTAAAAAAAAAAAAAAAAAAAAAGAAGTAAAACTTTGAAGCACCATATTTTATTTCATTATTTAAGTTAAACAAATTGTAATTGAAAAGCACTTTTCAATTATGCTATTTCCTCATACCGGTGACAAATGAATCTTACAGTCGTGTCAAGCAATTATGGGAAGACACATAAAACTACAAACCAATATTTGCACACAGGGATGACGAATTAGTGTAAATAGATTAATACAGGAAGTGGAGGCTTTTAGTTCTATTTCAGAAATAGCCTGTGTACAAAAAGGTGCAGAATAAAATCATATTTGCAGCAATATACTGAACTCTGGTAGTGAAGCGGCAGAACATGAAGCTCATGGACGACAAATCTTGAAGAAAATAAGGAAGGCTTTTGCTGCTAAAACTACAGACTTGGAAGTTCAGGAAATACATACAGTGTATAAAGTGATTAACTGGGCTTTTGTGAAGCCTGCAGCATTTTAAACAAACTGGTGAGACACTATTGTGCTGAATACACAGACACAACAACCCAGACTGCAGATTAAAATGTTGCCATTGTACATTTCTGCATCTCAAGGTAGTTTGTCATTGAAGGATCAGGTGCTTCTTTCCCTCTCCTCAGTAAGCAGGAGGCAGGATGTCTGATGTAGAAAATCCAGGACTTTGCCACCAGAGAGTAGACTTTGCATCCTGACTTGCATAGTTTTCAGTTTTAAGCATAACATTTGCACTACTTGGGATTAGGAAACATTGTGGTTTAGTTTAAAGCTATAATACGTAGCATTTCTGCATTAAAATACCCTGAGTTATATTTAGCTGCTTTCTGTACATCCATCATATCTAATGTATTCACCATCGGAAGATGCGATTTTAGTCAGCTGGTTCATTTGGTTTCCTCTCAATAGCAGCGACGCTAACGAATGTCTGACGCTACAGCTGTTTCAGCACAATGAAATGACACGGTGTGAATACACATCACTAAAAGTAATATGAATAAAACTTGAATACATTAGTCCATCTGTAAACATTCTTGCTCACAGATTTTCATCGGCGACGGTGGCGAAAACAACAAAACGATCCCACGCCGCTTCACGACATCTGCAATTTCTACGTTTGCTGTCAGTGTTTTGATTGAGAGACCCCTAGTGGCATAAATTACATGTTGTGGGTTTGAATTAAAGGTTACTAAAATCCCAGTACGTCACTCTGACCAGGTGAACGTAAGGACGTATATAAGGTGTTTCTTTATGTTACTTTGCATCCTCATACTCCTACTAGTCTTCTGTTTTCATTCAATGTCAGACAATCAACAAGCAACAGTGATTCAGTTCTGTGCGTGTAAACTAAATTCACCTGCATCCTACAAAAAATACATTAATATGCAACTTACTTTTATGATTTATAATAAAAACATCTGTTGTCTATGCTTTGACTGAGAGGACACTTAACTGCTCTGTGTACAAACACAGCTACAGACAGTGAGAGCCTTTTTTTTTTTTTTTAAAATCACATCTGTATGAAACAACCCCCTGGTATCTTTCCTTAACTCTAACCAAGTGTTATCTGTGCCTAAATCTAACCACAATCATCCAATAATGGGTAGCGTACTAGAATTAATTTCTGACAAACATGGTTCATAGTTGAAACACACCAGAACACTAGATGAAATGTGCATATGAAATGTATTATTGGTTCGGAAACGAGGAGATTCTGTATTTTTTCTTTTTTTTTTACAGAAATATACAATGGTTACATTTTATTCCAGCAACTGTGCAGCCTTTTAGAGGAACGGCGAAGGCACCGCAGAGCTGAATACATGCACACAAATGCAGAGCAACTTTTTAGACATCCACATACTTCTTTTCTTGAGCTGAATTTTTGCAGTGAAGCAGCACAGCGAGCAAAGAGTTAATATTTTCAACCAGTTCTGCCTCTGACACACACACAGAATCACACACACACACACAGACACACACACACACACACACACACACACACACACACACTCGTATCCCCACAACCCATCACCCCTGATCACACTCAGACTCGCGCACACTCCCACGCACACACACACACACGCACACACAAACCCATAATTCCCAACACCACCCACCCCCCCCTCTCCTCA
>JAPTYQ010000002.1:10578414-10589198 GCA_029814465.1 Ostorhinchus cyanosoma | reverse complement strand
CCCCCCGAGCTTGTCAGGACATGATGCATTGTATACATAGTGGAAAATACGTAGCCTTCATTTGAAAGTCAATTCCTGAGCCTGGACGTGCTCAGAGAGACTTAAAACAGTGAGTCAAACTTATGATGGCGTCCCTTGGGGTGTCCGGGGGAAAACTTGTGGACTCTTCCTGTCTCCTGTGCCTTTCTGGCAAATAAATAAGACTTGTATTTTCGAGTTGACTCAAGCATGTTGGCTCTCTCTAACACGGTGGTTCTCAACCTGTTTTGGCTCATGACCCCATTTTAACATCGCAAAATTCTGCCGACCCCAGACATTCAAAACAGAGACATTTCTTTGCTAAAATTCATTTGTTTTTGATTATGTTATAGTTTGCTATGCTATGTTACAAATAAATAATAATAAATGATTTTAGTTGACATTTAGACAGTTGTGCTCATAAGTTTAAATACTCTTGGATGTTCCAACATGACAATGACCCAAAATATAAGGCCAAGTCCACCTGTCATTGGCTACAGCAGAAAAAAAGTGAAGGTGAAGGAGTGTCCATCTCAGGAGTCAAACGTAGTTCATGCAAGAAAACCCCAAAACTGAAAAAACTGAAGGTGTTTTAATAGGAAGAATGGGCAGCTTTACCATCGGAGAAAATAAAGTGTCTCATCCACAACTCCCACAAAAGACTAACATCTGTCATTGACGTTAAAGGGGCGGGGCCAATACAGAGGGTGAAGAACTGGGGTATGTAAACTTATGATCAGGGTAATTTGGATAGCAAGCACATTTGTTTGATAATAAATGGCTTCACCAAACCACTAGCTACGAGGGAAAGAAACATTTTGGTATTATCATTCATACTGTGTTCTCTAAAATATGCCAAACATAAATTCTACAAGGGTATGTAAACTTATGAGCACAACTGCATAATGTATGTCATGCACCTTTCTGGTGTCTGCTTCTCAGTTTCTCTTGGAGATGTTTTAGCAGGGCCAAGCGGTTGAAGAAATATTTCCCTTCTGTGTTTGGTCCAGTTTTCTGACTGCGAGTGTGTCCAGGCGGGCTGAAGCGTAGCAACGCATGGGGTCACATGATCGGGTCAATCAAGATATGCCCTCTCAGATATTATATCCTGCATTTAATTTAAACATGTTTTTTATAAGGAAAAGTGTGTGGTATTGCATATTCAATTATTTTGTGATGAACTGGCGACTTGTCCAAGGTGTACCCTGCCTTTACCCAGAAGTAGCTGGGATAGGCTCCAGCGACCCCTGTGACCCTCGTGAGGATAAAGCGGGTTCAGAAAATGAATGAATGAATTATAGAAATTTTTTAAAAAGTATTAGTAATTTTTTTGTTTTTTTATCAGTTACGGTACTAGAAATTTCAGGTGACCCCATTTGCATACCAGGTGACCCCACGTGGGGCTGCGACCCCAAGGTTGAAAAACGCTGCACTAACATAAAGCAACTAGTGCAGTTTTACATTATACACACACTCACAAGTCAAATCAATGGCCATAAAGTTCTGAAAAAAAGTAATCTGGGCTTTTCTGTGGGTAGCTTCTGTTTAGTAATAGACTTTTCAGGGTGTATGACATCTTATTCACCACCTTCATTAAGCTTTAAATCGAAAAAAAGACCTTACAGCTCAGGGCTTTCAGGGCAGAGTCAGTAACAGCAGAACTGGAAAGTGTTTGTAAGCGTAATTATGACACATAAGAACAAGAAAGAGTGTAATAATGCTCCAAATCCACTGTTCAGACCAAGGGCTGCCATTATAATTAAAAGCCATTTACTGGCACTAAATATTGGGAAACATACACAAATTTTGTTTGCTTTTTAAGCTTAGTAATGAAGAATTACACAGGGTAGATTTGACATAAATAAATATAGAAAGCCTATTATTGAAATACACAATGAAATTACTAAGGCAGAAAATGAGGTGGAAAAATGGGGATGATGTGTTTCTTAGTGTAATCCAATTCATGTGTTTGTACAGTTAAAAATTGTGCAAAATAATTTAAATTAGCTGCAATAATTGTGATATGGTGATTATATAATAATTGTGACAGGCCTTTCAGACCATGGAATTTGTAGATGAATAAACAATAGGTACTAAAAACCAGTCTACATATGAACTAAATAAACCTGGATCAGTCTTATGTTACTGGACTGCATTAAAGAAGAGGGGTTTATCAAATGAACTGCAGTTTTCATCTTGAATGGACTCAGACCACAGTGCCTCTGGACGCCACTGAGCAGCCAATCAGAGCAGCGGTCAAAGTCAGAAGCCAATGCAGGGCAGGCATCAGTCACAGGTGGCAGCCCGTCATCGTGTCAAACCACATCTGACTCACCCTGTATCAGATAAATGGCTGTGATCGGTTCTGCCCAGTCGAGGTTCAGTGGGTTCAGCTGGAATGGGAGCCGTGCCAGACCAGTCTACCACGGCAGAAGAACATTTGTTCTCTGCCAGATGCATGTAATTGTTTCCCAGGCTACTGAGGAGCACTTTGAGGCAAAAATGAAATAAGGAAACAAAACTATTGTCTCAGACACAGAGGACAGAAGTGTGACTCCAAACCATGGACATTTGTGTAGTCGAGTCAGTTTCACATCCATTACACCTCCAGATTAAACTGTGACAGATTATAATGAATTAAATATCTGTGACTAACTGAGCTGTGTGATGCAGTTAAACTATGTAAAAGTGTACATATGTCTCTGTCTCTGACACAGCATCCCACAAAAGTTAGTCCATTAATAACCCATTTAACAGTGGGATGCTGTATAGAAGGTGATTGATTGTCCGAGCCGATATGGTAATCCACCTAGTGTTGCTAGAATACTGCATTAACTCCAAATTGGAGCAGCAGCAGCTGCAGGCAGGGCTCCTACCTGGACCTGTAGACTACAGAAAGGCACAGAGCATGAATATCATTACATTAAAGAAACAGTGAGTAAATGTTTCCAAAGCTTAAACAATTGCTCTCACTAAATAGTTCTGATGACTTGGTTTTTCTGACGATATGCGTCCATCTGACCTGTGGAATCCATCAGCGCTCCTATCGCCTCCTACATCTTATTGCTGAATAGTAACTTGAGGGATTGGTATGACAACACACTTGATCTACAAAAGCTTAAAAGCCTTATTGTCAAGGCAAATCAGATGAAGACCAAGGGTTACAGCAGGATTATTATGCAGTGTACTGCTTAAAACCTGCACTTTATTATCTTTGTAAATCCTGTTATAAAATATGCTCTAACGAGCTGGTTTTGTTCATTTGACTTTTAAAGTTTCTGTCCAAATGAAAATCGGGGATTTGTTTTTAAACACATTATCTGCATGGAACTATGCATTCCTGAATTGGTTTCAATATAATTGCCCACACACCACCACCACCACTCCTGAAGGGGAGGCAAAGGGTAGCCTATTGTTTTTGGTTTGGTTTGTATGTTTGTTTGATTGTTAACACTCTAGCAGCAAAACTATTGGCTGAATTCATACCAAATTTGGTTTATAGATTGCCAATGATCCAGAATAGATCTCATTACATTTTGGGAAGAGTAGGTCCAAGTGCAAGTTTTTAATGAATTTTTAAAATCTTTTTTCCTCCATGATTACAATGGCTGAAATTTCAAATGACTGTAGCAGCAAATCGATTGGTTGAATTCATACTGAATTGGGTTTATAGATTGCCAGTGATGCAGAATAGATGTCAATGCATGTTGGGAAAAGTAGGTCAAAGTTTCAATATTTTAGGAACTTTTAGAATCTTTTTTATTCTCACATTTACTTATTGTGGGCAAAATTTCACATATCTATAAAAACATCAATTTTGTTTCAATTTACTTCAAACTTGGGACATATATAGAGGCAATTAATATGCTGACATCAGTACATGCATAGACGTGATGACATCAGCTGGATCAATACTTAAAATAAGCTGCAGTATGTGTGAGGGGCAGGGTTTATTGTGCCTGGATCCATTTGTTGATAATATTTTTGTGCTCAAGATGCAGACTATTTTTATATGAATCTGCCCTGATACAGAAACATTTTCTGCTTTATTGTGAATTACTACATATACTATAGGTGGATGAGGTCACAATAGTCACCATAAGTGTAAAAAAAAAAAAAAGAAAACAAACAAAAAAAAAAAAAACCCATGGTCATTGTGTTACACACAAAGAAACAAGGTTGCCTCTCACATTGATCAGTGTCCTCTGGTTTTAAATGGGATTCTCGCTCGGTGGCTCAGACACGTACAGATATACATAATGCTGCTATATGGAGCATCCATTTTCCAGGCTGACACTTAATAAAGGTTGCATGTTTCCAACAACTGTATGTGGCTTCAGCTACATGTTGCAGCATATCAGAGCAGACAATACAGCTTAAACCTAATTTTATAGATTTCATCATTCACTTGGCATAGAGATGAAAACAAACCCAGGTTTTATTTACCACGGCTTTACACAAACTGTAAAAGCATATTTTGTAATATTTGACTAGAAACACAGATCTATAGACTCATACGATAACAATCCTTCACTTCTTACCCTGTGTCAGCCTGTATTTACTTGCAGATAACCTGCCCTCTGTCTGTACTTTCTATTTTCCTCTTGTTTTGCTGCGTTTATGTTTCTGGGCATTGACCTTCAGGTAGTGTGTTTGCACTTATATCTACTGAATAACATCATCACACAAGACGTACAGGAACAACATAAAAATAAAGCGACTCCAGTTCATTGTGCTGTTCTTAGTTCTGCGGAAGTACAGATAAGATAAATAAGATAAAGGAGATGAATGAACAAAATCTCAGCATAAAAATAAATAAATAAGAGGAATGAACTGAATGCTTGAAGTAAGAGTGTAGGCACGTGTTTGTACGTATTATAACATAAATACTGGAACGTGGTGTGAATATGATGTTCTTTTTCCTTTTGTACAGCTCTTTAGTGGTTCTCACATTTATTCTACAGTGCACTTGGCCTCCATATCAATTAGAAAGGGGTTTATGAACATGAACAAGACATGTTTTATGCCTTTAAGTAGATGTCAATGCTAAGGTTTTAGAGTTAGACAAGGATTTTCATCCATAAAGACCTTGCGCTACTTTTATGTAAGTTCCCAAATTACATTTTCTCTATGTTTAACCTTTCTTAAGTGAGGTATCACCATTGATTGCAATATCATCTTCCTCTTTTGTGTAAATCAGGTATTGTCCTATAGTTCATTCAGTGATCATGTAGATGCTCATAAAAGCCCAGATTAAAGTTGAAGGTTATTGCATCAAAAACAGAGAAAACTGAAGAAAATGTTCAGTCCAATCCGCCATTAATTGTGATGTCTTTAGGTCAGACACATAACTAATTTCATAAGTTTTTATAAATTACTTCCGTGAGTTACAATACGTTAAAATGTGTTAAAATCAGTTAAAATGTAGTTGTTTAAGAATTTATAGGAGTGAGATGTGGCCTCCTTAAAGATCTGTGTTAGCTGTGCGTTCTATACAGAGTGAGCGCTCTTCTCTCGAGATGAGCTTTGACGTATTTTTCCGTTAGGTGAGACATCTGTTTACTCTAGAAAAAAAGTCATATTCATGCTAAGTGTGCTCTACCAACTTTATGCTTTGGAAAATGTCCGTCTTTGTAAGTGTACATGTCTGGAAACAATATGAGTTTAGATGTTAGTTTTGTGATATCTTGAATCTGTTCTGTGAACGTGTAATGACGCTAACGTTAATGCTATTTAAGCTAACGATGTGAATACATTACAGGTGTGATGTAATTAACGACTGTTAGTAACTGAAGTTGTATGTATTTTCTATGTTGCAGCTACAAAAAGAAAGTAAAGAAAAAGAAAGCAAAGTAAGAAAGATTTCTACATAAAGGAGAACCTCCGAATCAGCAAGCCTAGGTTTGGACTCTATTTTTGTTAGCTGGCAGTTTAGCTACACAGTCACCTTTTGTGAGGAAGGCACAAATATTGTAACAAGTGGTGCCAAAAAAGAAAACAAACAAACAAGTGGTGCCAGGCACAACAAACCCTGCCCCTCGCAAACGTTTAACCTGATTTTCCCTATCTCTTATTGCAAAAACACATTTTTGGTGATCTTGACCTTTGACCTGCATTCGCCAAAATTTTATGGACCACCTCACACCTTTCCTGAAAATTTCATGGAAATTGGTCCAGTAATTTTTGTGTAAAGTCAGTGACAACTAAACAGACAAACAAAAAAACTGAACCAAAAGCAATTATTGCTGTGATGGACCGTCATGACTATCAGCAGGAAAGTGGAAAGAAACTACAGAACGGACTGTCTTTTAAAAGCAGAAACAGGCTGGAAAACTGCCAATGTCAAACTGCCCACAAAGGCATAAAAAGTCACGTACATTCATGAAAATAACTTTCAGAGCTCCATTCTTGTCCAGTGCATCACAGGGACTTGCTGCTCTGCCGGAATGACCCTCTGACCTCCGGCGAATAGCATGTGGGCCACAGAGCTGCCTCAACAGTGCCGATGTTGTCTGACTCAGTGTCACTCCAGAAGAACAAGGAGGCAGGGTTACCATGCTGCTGTCAGTCATCTCCCTCGGCTGGAGGATGATGAGCAGGCTCTGGTGGCTTGAGATGGCTTAGAAAGTACAGCTCAGTGTTTGCCTGTGAAAATCAACAAGTCAAGCTGAGTCACATGTATTTATAAGCGCGTCTAACAAAGGGGATTTTGCAGCGTGCTTCACAAAGAACTAAGGGCTTGAATGCAGATAAAAATGGCCAACAAAAATAACAAAGAACAAACAGTCTTCAACATAAAGCCTGTGTGCATGTGTTTGTGTATTTGTGCAATTGTTAAACCCTGTGTTAGGCAATATGAGAGCCCTGGATAACACACATCCTCTTCTCTGTGTATTTTCTGTTTTTTAAGTCCTTTTTAAAAATGCTGCTTGTGGGAGACAGACATTTTTACAAAGACTGTTTTGTTTAATTCATGTCATGGATGGGTCACACTTCTTTTATACAGCATAATGAATAATTGAATCTGCTAGTATTTTGGGTTAAAATGAACAGCCTCGCTCTTTTAACTAAATATATTTGGTTTGCATTTCTGCGAGGGTGTGAGGAAACTGTTAAAGATGTAATCTCTCTGCGACATCACAGTTGCTTGACTTAGACACTCAGCCTAATTAATCCAAAGCCCTCACTGTAATTGCCTTAATATATTAGCTCTTTGTCTTCTTTATCTTGATTTTCTCATGACGTCTATTTCCTCTTAATTGATTCAAAAGGAGATCTAATCTCCTTACTGAGTGTGGGCCACGTATTGATAGCTTTAGTTGAAATCAGTGACAGTTTTGCGGTTCCTATTGTCTACACTAATTACAGAGGAGTTGATCTATTGTCTTGGGCAACCATATTGAACCCCCAGAGTGTTCAGTAGAGACGAGTCCTCACCATTCTTGTTTGGTTTTTGACAGGAAAAGACCAATGAAGACAGCCAGATGGTGGTTGGCGTCAATTGTACTGTTGGGGCTCGCTGTGCTGGGCGCCAACGGGGCACCCAACAAGGAAGGATTTGGGTCGCCACCCTATCGACCAGTCGTGAGATTCCGACACAAGGTATTGATCACTTTCTTTTTTCATTTGTTGTCTGTAACAAGAAGCCTATGTGCTTTTGCCAAGTATGAAACTAATTACAGCGGCGCTTTCTTCCTGCATCAAATGACTCTCCTGTGGTTGTTTTTCTGCCCACTGAAAAATACTTGATGAATCATTATCCCTCCCTCTGTGCCAGGGGACTGTCTTTTCAAAGACAATATCAGATTAATGTGAGGCACAGCTAAGCTAAGATGAAGATGAGGACGTCCGCGTGGCATTTTAACGGAACGTTTAAAGTAAAAGATGTAATTGAATGCTTATCGACTCAGTGATACAGGGCAGGCCCCACTAGCAAAATCTTCCACTTTTATTAATCTCGCTAGCAGTGTCGAGGAACGAGTTACATTTCTTTCCCTCTCTAAACCACTAGCAAAGGCAGCGCTTTCTCTGATATGACTCTGAAATGACAGAGAAGCTGAAAGGGATTGAGCTGGATATGAAGTTGTTCTGGCAGAAGGGGACTTTGGGAAAGCAAAGTGGTTTGTCAAGAGGAATTACTCAGATAGTAGCTTCACATACTTCCCATAAGCCCCTCTTCCAATTCTTCTCACTAGTAAACCCTTATTCCCTATATAATCCAAGATTAATAAGAGTAATAATGATGAAAAAATGTTGCATATTCTCTCATCTTCATAGTCATAAATGGAGTGTGTTTCAACCGGCTTTAGCTGCATACGAATTAATGACAAAGATAGTGAAACTAAAGACAGAGGGGTGATGGGTCGCTGGATAGAGTGAGAAATGAGGAGAGACAACGGAGGAACAGATGGCGGGAACGTCATTGAACTGCATCAGAGCTGAGTGAGGAGCCGCGAGCAACGCAAAGCTGTTGAAATGACACAATGGTCAAATGAATCTGACCTTTTGAACAAGTTCATTCAGAGAAATGCTTTCTAAACACGCAGAAGGCAGACACCGGCCAAACAAGATTTCTGCCTCTTTTCAGGCACACCACTGCTGAAAATGGTATGAGTTAAAGAAGTAAAGAGATTTAAACTTCAATACCCTAAAACCCTGTAATATGATCTCAGTAAACTGCAGAGATAGCACTTCTGCCAGACTGAGATGCTTTATAGGGAAGGAACAGAGTCAAACGATCCAGCGTCCTCGTCTTCCTGAACAGTATTGGGTTTCATTTAAAGGACCCCGTTGCTACTCCAAACAGTGTGTGTATGTGTAATATGACTAAATGAATCAGTGTTTAACCTAATCCTTCAATGACAGAATATATGAGTAGGATCTTATGTGTCAGAGTGAAACTATGCACTCACTATTACTCGTGACATCCTCAAATCATCACCTTTTCATTATAGCAGATGCCGAGAAGTGTATTGGAAACATTTTTGTTAATGCCAGCAGTTTTAAAATTGCCGAGGTTGTTTAAAAGACAATAAGACATAAATTTGCAAGGTGGCTTTCACAGCAAAATCCCAGGAATCCTTGCTTTCACCTTATTCTCCATTGTACTGAACTATGAATGTACGTTTTGCGCTCCATTGTGGTGCCATCTCATACAGGGGGAATAAGCATAACCCTCATCCATCAACGGATTCTGAAGGTGGCATGAATAGTCCTTTATGTTTTTGTATAATAACAACAGTTCTTCTTGTGGAAAACTGTTTCCTCTCCTTTTATTGTCCTAGTTTGGAGCAGAGTGACTTTAATAGTTACAGTAATGTATGTCCACATGTAGCAGGACTTTGACGAGAAGCTACAAAAATGATGTATGTGCTTTTCCACTCCAATGAAATTAATGTGCCACCACTGTGATTACATCGCAGAGGAATGTCATTACAGCATCTGCATACCATTACGATTCGTCTTGTGAGAGGACAGAGGTAAACTCTGCTCATCTATCCGCCTGTCAAATGAAGCTGTGGGAATTTACAGGCCTTTGGTGAAAAATGGCCATATTTCAAGCCCTTTTCCAAATGTCATAGGCCTTTTTGTTGCTCGGAGAATTTTCTTTGCAGTTCGCTCGATTGCAGAGAGTCCCGGGTCATCCACTTGTCAATACAGTTGACTGAACAGAGTTAAAGAACAGTTGTTTTAAAATGAGATATCCTGAGGTTGTACAAAAGAATTGTCAAGTTTTAAAGCACAGTTAAAGGCTCCTTTTTAAAGGAATGTAGTCATCATTGTCCTTAGTCAGATATTTGACAAAATATTCCTTTTACAAATCCTATTTTATTTAAAATTCTGAACGTATGAGAACACGGTTAACTATTACAGATGACATATTTTATTGGAATGTAGAAATGAATTACCCTAGTTTTATATATGACCCAGTATTTATGTTTGAAATATAATATTAGAACATTGTTAGCTGCTATAAATGTAATAATGTAAAAGAGCTGACATGGTTTTTTATATATATATATATATATATATATACAACCATTTGCATATGTAACACAAAAAAATATTGCTTTAAATTCTACACATTACAGTCTAAATCTAATATATTCCATTCCCTAGCCTCCATTAGTAGAGAATATAATAGCAGAGAAATGACTTTAATTTTCCTTAACATTATACTATTCATTTCATCGTCTACATGCTTAGAGAAATGAGCTTCGCTGCGAGGAAATGTGTTAATGCTCTTCCTTCTCCTTTGAAGGACAGTGTTTGACATGGGTAACAGGATCAGGTACGACCTTATAAGCTTTCCTCACAAAGACTTCAATCACCAGAAGCCACTGGGCCATAAACAGCCGGTCACATGTTCTATCCATTATTCCCACGGTATTGTTTCAGAAATTCACCATGAAAGCCTCCACATGAGGTCAGGTTAAGTTGAACATTGTAATAAGAATGCCACACAGAGGGCTGGGCTTTGTTCTCAAGCTTCCACCCTGTTCCTTATTTTACAGGCTCTTTCAGCAAGTTTCCCCCATATGAGTGATGGAAAAGCTGGATGTGTAATTTGTGAAATTTGTGGAAAAGCAGCCAGGCCTGTTTGACACAAGGGACAAAAGCAATTTCTGAGAGTTTGTCGTTCTGACATCAAGCTGTTATGTCAGGACAAACAAAATGGAGGCAAGGACAACTGTGTGCAAAGCCCTATCCATCCAGCACCAGCTTGGCCACATGGCAAATCTAGATTAACTGAGGATAAGCAGGGG
>JAPTYQ010000002.1:10557497-10574202 GCA_029814465.1 Ostorhinchus cyanosoma | reverse complement strand
CAAGTGTATTTTTCTCATTTCTAGTCAAAATATCTCATCACACTTAAAGTAAGACATAATCACCTAAAGAGTAACTTTTCAGTGAGATATATAAAGAACACATTTTTAGACAATAGATCTGGAAAATCTTATTTCAAGAAACCTTACAAGATAATTTTCACTTGTTCCATTGGCAGAATTTATTTATTTATTTTTTTGCTTAATTCAATAACTGATTGAATAATTTAATTCAATTAACACAATACATACATCCATATAATAGTTTTATTGTCAATCATCTTGTTTAACCTTTGGTAACATTTGAAGAACATTTCTAATTTATATTTTTCAAAATGAGTTTATTTGAGTAGCTATGTGATAATTTTTTTTGATGAAAGGTTAATTTATTAATTAAAGACCAATTCATTTATTTTTGTTATCAATGAAAGAGGGCATGTTTCAGTTTATATTTTGTACAAAATCTACTTTAAAAAATGTGTTATGTTTCATAGATTACAGTTAAATATATGTTGTTTGTTTACAAATGTTGAAAATATAAACAGACACCTTTGGCACAGGAATAAATTGTACCTAATTTTTTTCAATCAAAAATGCTGAAGTGAGAATTGGGGGGTACTGGGCTAAAAAGTATATTTCCAGGGATACTTCACAGTAAAAAAAAATTTGAGCACCACTGATCTACAATATAATAGCATTCAGTATTATACTAAGCTTTAAAAGCCAAGGCAAGACAGTACATTATTTAATCCTTGAAATTCTCTTCATACAATTACCTTTACATGCATAAAACAGCAGCTCAGCTCATTACTAAAACTAGGATTAGGTTAATATATTTTAACAAAAATTATACAGTATGCAGATTTTCAGTGGAAATCCAGGAACCCAGTAGGTGTATCTGCTATTTTCAGGGGCCGTTGTTCATTATTGACTCTAGACCTGTTGCATAATACATCTTCTCCATAACAGCACCTTGCTCTTGCTGGTAGAAAAAGAGTCTGGATGTTCTGTACAAGAAAGAGAAGGATGAGCTATGCAGATTTCAGTGTGGAGAAATCAAATATTTATGCCTCTTTCTTTCGTATTCATGGTTTGCAGAGAGCAGCTCCTCAGAATAGTGGCCCGATAAATACATTTTCTACAACTATTATGCATGCTCTAAAGGAAGTTGGTTTTGTAGTGCGCCTACAGAGGGCCTTGGTCCTCTAACTGCATTGGTTAATTTTTAATAAGTCTCTTTCTACTATATATGGACTAACTGTGATGAAACGAATGCTTCTGGATGAACATGTAGGTAATTATTCAAACTTTATAAAATGTCTCAGAATACTGTATGTGTGAACATCGAAAAGATAAAAAAGAAATGATCCTGGTGACCAATGGATGAAAATACTTATAATAATGTTAAAGTTTGCAATTTTTTTTATTTTATTACCCTGCCCCCTGAAGGGGAGGCAAGGGGTATTGCTTTTGGTTCTGTTTGTATGTTAACATTCTCGCAGCAAAGCTATTGGTTGAATTCATACCAAATTTGGTTTATAGACTGGCAGTAACCCAGAATAGATGTTATTACATTTTGGAAAAAGTAGGTCAAAGGTCATATTTTTTCAATGAATTTTTTAAAATCTTTTTTTTCCCCCCATTTCCTCATAATGGGCGAAATTGCAAATATCTTTAGAAGCAAAATATTGTGTGAGTTCATATGAAATTTGGTTTATAGATTGCCAGTGACCCAGAATAGATGGCATTGCATTTTGGGAAAAATAGGTCAAAGTTACAATTTTTAATTAATTTTTGAAATATTTTTTTCCCCCATTTACTTATAATGGGCAAAATTTCACATGTCTATAAAAGCATCAATTTTGTTTCAATTTACTTCAAACTTATATAGAGGCAGTTGATATGCTGACGTCCACACACGCATAGACATGATAACATCAGCTGGATCGATGATAAAATAAGCTACAATACGTGTGAGGAGTGGGGTTTGTTGTGCCTGGAACCACTTGTGTCATGAATTTTTTTCTTGATCTTATTTATCATATGTTGGTTTGTGCTGTGCCCGGAACATTGTTAAAAATGACAATAATGTTCACAAGTGGAAAAAAAAGTTCAATTCTGTGGAAGAAATCTTTGTCCAATGAAAGAAAACGAGGGACAACTGTGGCAAAACCATGACAGCCATTAGTGACTACGGTACTTTACAACATAAAGTTAATCTTATAATTTGGAATGGACCGCATTTCTACTAAAGACTGTGGATTTTGTCTTTCATTACTTGTTTTACAAGTAGTAAAGGAAATCATTTTTAATGGCCAGTATGAGGAGGAAGGCTGTGATCAAGCTGACCCTGTTTCACTTGCTTTTGGAGTGGTGTTTAAATCCAGTCGTGGAAAGCAGTTGTCAACATATTCTTAAAATGCAGAATAGCAGTGGCAGTAACTATGGCAACAAAAAGGGAAATGAGAGGGAAATGACCACTTTAACATAATGGCAGATTATTGCCTGACTTATCAATTGCATCATTAGCTGCCACTCAAATGAGAAACACTCCATTGCATTAGACAAGTTCTAGCAGAGTGAAAACCTGTGGGCCTGAACATATTGCTTGCATTGGCATATCGGCAATTTGCAGGGAGAGAGGCTGCTAATGTGTTATATTTTACGTATTAAGTATTACATCTGGAGAATGATTCTGTTCCAAAAATTGCTTTCCTACAACTGATTTTCTCTTTTTCTTTTTGTGCCAACAGGATGGGATCCCTGAGAGCCTGAGGATAAAAGGTGAGTTCGATCCCTGCTGTATTTTTGTGCTTTTTCCTCTTTTCGTCTGATAATGGACATCCAGCTTCATGCAGGTTAGGTCTATGGTCACTCTCAGTTGGATGTTGCAGCATGGAAGTAAATCGGTTGTGTGATATTGTGAACCAAAAGGAATCATGAGCTTTTTTTTTCCTTTTTCCTGATAGGACTAAAGCACTTTTCTGTCTTCTGTTAAATCTCTTAGGCCCAGTAAAGATTCCTCCTTTTATAATAAGGTTTTAACTCTTTCATGCATAGCGGCCACTACACTGGACAGCTATTCAAAGCTGTTCTCTTATATATTCATGGATGTTGTCGTTTTAGTTCCACATCAGCCAACAGTGGACGCTTATGCACCATCCCATACACTGCAATTCATACCATTACTGTAACTTTGCTGTTCTTGATAAATCTGATCTGTAGTAACATGTTTGAGTGTAAATCAGTTGCTTGTTATTGTTGTTAGACTGTAATTCCTTTTTTTTTAGCCCATAAAGACCCCGTGCTACTTTTGTGGCACATTTTTCTCTATATTTAGCCTTTAAGTGATTTATCATCATTTATCATTATATTATCCTCTGTATTTTGCTTTTTTCCCCTGAAAATAATGTCTTTTCCTATATTTAATTAACTGTCCATGTAGGTGTTCATGAAAGGTCACAGTAAAGTTAAGGGATATTATATCAAAAATGGAGAAAACTGAAGACAAAAGGACTTTCTCAGTACAATATATCAGTAACTGAACATTAACGCAGTCTATCCATCCACTGTCATTGATTCAACACAATGAGTTTTACTGGTTAATCAATGTTGTAGAAGACGACCGTATTTCTATGTTCATTACGGAGCCTCTGAACGTCCAAATGGGTCATATCTGATGACCATGAAGAGATAGCAAACCACAGTTTACACCAATTATTAACATGGATTAATAGGTTTAGTGGTTCAGAAGTTATTAAACATTTTACATCAGTAAAAGTGGCTGTTTGGGTCTTTATGGGTTAAACAAATACTTTTTTTTTGTATAGTATCTCCATGAAGTGAGTAATGACTAGTATTAGAGTATGTTAAAATGTAAAATTAGCACCATTAAATTGTTTTATTACATAGTTACCACACAATATATCAGTAAATACATGTTTCATTGTGTCCAGCTGAGTGGATATTTTGCAACTCCATGAAAAATAGGTTCGTAAGAAAATGTTCAATCACATTGTTTTTTTCATGCCTAAAGAGGAATAAAACACAAAGGAATAACAATCTTGATTAAGGTTCACATAATTCATGCATGGTAGGGTTAACGCAGACAGGTGTTAACATCTGATATGTGCTTTTTAATTAACAAGCAACAAATAAGGCAATCTCATGATAATATCTACAATCTACGCAGGTTTTACAGACTATTGACATTTTTCCATAATAGAGCAATTTGTGTTGTTGTATAATTTGTGAATCACAGCCAAACAAATCCAGACAAAACCTGCAGTGCTGTGGGTTCAGGCAGAATAGCATGTGCACACTGATGTCGTTCTGTAAAAGAGATTTCTCAATTATGCATAAAGCAGGAGTTTTTTTTGTGTGTGTGTGTGTGTGTGTGTGTGTGTGTGTGTGTGTGTGTGTGTTTTAATAGAACAAGGCAGGAATGTGTGATGTGGATCAGTACAAATTAGGTGACGACTACACTACTGTGCTTCTTATCACCATAATTCCTTTCAGTCTTAAAGATTATATGCATGA
This sequence comes from Ostorhinchus cyanosoma, assembly GCA_029814465.1. NCBI lineage: Eukaryota > Metazoa > Chordata > Actinopteri > Kurtiformes > Apogonidae > Ostorhinchus > Ostorhinchus cyanosoma. The sequence goes on along the minus strand of JAPTYQ010000002.1, from coordinate 10,569,666 downwards.
AGTAGTGTTGTCTTCGTCCTGTGAGGCTCCAAAAGAACGTCAGATGTTCAAAAATTAAATAACTATAGGCTTAAGAAGCTAACATGATAAGTTTCCTTTAGTGCTAATGCCTTTAAAGGATAATGCTGGGTGCTTAACTCAGCTGAATAACTGTGAATTACAAATATTATTGACCGTTAGTATATGTCTGAAATGAATACCTTAAACTTACTCCATTCAGATAAAAGTATAGGGACACATTGTTTTCAGGTGTTTCACTGCCAACAGGAGACTGGGCCACGAAACCATGAAGACACATTTCGTATAGTATAATTTTTAGGGCTGTCAAAATGAACACATTAACGCAGATTAATCCATCATCATTATTAATCTGATTAAAAATTTGAACGCAATCAACCCATCTGTGTTGGAGAATGACTCTAAACATCTCTGGTAACACAGTTTTGGGCAGTTTGTTCAAGCGGACTGCATAATTTTTATACATTTAGCTTGTTTTGTAAGCACATGATACAGTTTCAGTTAGTTATTATATCTCTGAACGGAGTTTCGGGGATATTATGTTTTTGGTCTGACCGCCGCCGCCAGCTCCGTTGCTGCTGGATATCCTTCATGTTAACACGATAACTTGAAAAATATTCAGTTTAGAAATTTCAGATTTTCCATATCAATGAATATCATGGAGAGGAAGAACTGATTCAATTATGGATGATTTACCATTTCTAGATTGCCCACAAGGGGCCGTTCAAAAGTTTAAAATCACTAAACACTCTTTTGTTTGTATTTGGAACTATTTGTCTGATTGACTTCAAATCAAGTGCAAATAATGGGGATGCCTCATGCCATGACATCATTAAGGATTGGGGGCGTAGGGATATACCCCTAGCCGTCGCTTCTGACAGCGTAAACTTAGTTGTTTTTTTTAATCATAGTTTTTTTTTTTTTTCAATTCTAGTTTTCATCATTTCGTTAACTTTTGTTAATGATAACCTTGGTCCAGAGCGGTACATTGCGTTGCTGAGCCTCCATATGTTTATTCCTGCCTGTTTTCAGCAGACTGGAGCAAATATAGGTAACACACTGTGGATAAGTACCTCATACAACCCCACTTCAAATAGTTCAATGGAACCCAGCTCTTTACAATTCAATGAAATCAAATCAATGATGGCACTCAGTTAATAATAATAATAAAGTAAAAGTTTCAAATGACTACAATTCAACCTCTGTGTCATTATCCCATTGGCTCTATTATCTCTGTTCGCGCTGACACTGTGCACCGTGGACACTTTAATGCGCTGTGATCCTCTTGCTGTTTGACAGATGCATCTAATCTGTCAACCTGTCACCTTTCTAATGTCTTCTCTGTCTCCTCTAAACAAGAGTCAATGTCAGGCAAAAGGTGGCCCTACTGCCCAACATGTCTGCCACTAAGTGTTTGAAAGGGCCGCTAAATGGACGTCTCCCCATTTTTCCTCACCAGAGAAGGTCGAAGCAGTAATTGTAGAGGGTGCATTACCATAAAGGGCGGCCCCAGCTGTCTGCTGTGATTCACTTTAATGCGCCATGTTCTGTAAGCCGAGAGGGGAGATCTCACTTTGGCCAGTTTTCAGCAAACTCATTTCCAGTCCTGATAACGAGAAGCCGAGCGAACTGTAGAGAAAATCATAAATAATTCAGGCGTCACACTGTACAATTGAGGCTTTACATTATTACGCAACTGAGGTCAATTTAGCTTTAAAACAAGCTACGTCACCATTTATATTTGGAATGAACACCTTTCATGGCAACAAAAGATGACACAGGAGTAGTATTTATGCGGATAAATCGCATGTATATTCAGTCTGTTTTTATGTGTTGTACTTATGTGTCTGATCACAGTATTTATTTGCACAAACAGTCATCCACCCCTTGTTTTCTTCAATTTCTTATTAATTTGAATCCCTGGTACAACTAAAGGTACATTTGTTTGGACAAATATAATAATAACAACAAAACTAACTGATAAAAGTTTAATTTAAGAGCCGATATCTAGCCATTTTCGTAGGTTTTCTTGATAATAACAAAAATCACTTAAAGGGGGGGTAGGAGATGTTTTCCTGAAGTATTTTTTTTTACTATATTGCTTAAAATCCCCTTCACACCCTGATTGCAACCAATTAATTAAATGCTTTAACACAAAAATTAAAAAAAATTAGTCACTTGTGGAATGGACAGGACTGAAAAAACACTGTCCAATCATTTCAGCTGGCCCATTGAAATGATTGAATGGTGATATGTTTATCAAACTCAACTGTTATTTGTCCCTCTGCCTGTGCACGTACCCCCTCTTCGTGCATGGATCAAATGATCTCAGAGGTTTAAAGCACTTGCACAGGAAAGGAAGCCATAGGCAGAGCTTGGCTAATTATATTAGCTATATTAGGATGAAAAGTTCACTGGAAAAGTGTTCTGTCACTAACATAAATCACTACAGAATTTAACATTAGCCAGATAGGTATGAATTGGGGCTGTTCTGCCAACAAACATAATAGTGAAATGCAGAATTACAGCATTCAAAGCAAACTTTAAAGGGCTGCTAGCCTGACATCAGTCTTAACTCAATCAGCTGTTTTTACTAGCCCAAGATTAAATGTGAAAAAGTTCAACTTCTAAGGTATGCACGGATCCACGGGTGGGGGTGTTGGAGGAGAATGCGTTTGTAAACCCTAGAGAACAAGCATTGCTCCGTTTTTCTAAGATCTCCCTCCGACCTTTGCACAGTACTGTAGAGTGTTTGTTCATTGTGGAAAGAAAAAAAAAAAATCTAGAACCAGTCAGCAGATGTTTGAACAGAAGCTAATGGGAAATATGTAAACAAAACCAGAGATGTTACTGAAAGTCAACCTCATTATTACAGCTTGACTTATCTATTGAATATTATGATAATATAACAACCAGTCAAATAAAATTCCCAGTATCTAAGATTACATCATTCATGTTCCAAAATATTTTGCTATCGCTAGTCATATCAATTTATCCCCTATGGTAAGATTAGAGGCTAGTACAGTCACGGAAGAAATGATTAGACCACAGTTGTTTTCTTCAATTTCTTGTTCGTTTCAATGCCTGGTAGGTATATAAAGGTACATTTGTTTGGACAAATAGAATGATAACAAAAATAGCTCACAAGAGTTTAAGTTCAGAGCTGATATCTATCCATTTACAATATTTTCGTGATAATAACCAAAATCACTTCAACTCTTACATCAATATCTGTCATTGTACTGACAAAAACAGTGCTTTTATTCATTCCATGTTTACTTTTCTGTCTGTTTCAGTCACATGATACACACAGGAGTTAGTACCCAACTGCATAACCATTGCTTTTGATGACTTTTGATGGTGTAATAATTTTTTCTGTGAATGTATGTCTCATACGTTATGTCTAAAATGTGCTCCAATGCTATAATATTCTTTGCATTATGACAGACTGGAGACCTGTCCAAGATATAGCCTGTCTAATCTTTCACAGTGTGTGCTTGGATAGGCCCAGAATCCCACAGCCCTTAACAAGATATGCAGTTTAGAAAATTGAAGCATAGATTGATGGATGATATTATATTCCTACATTTACCATGAATGAGAAAACAAAAAATAATTATAGACCGAGGGAATGCAGCACCCTCTAAACGATATCTGAATGTCAGCTCGTAAGAGACAAAGACAGACAAATGCCAGCCGCTTTCCAGGATGCACTGTAATTGGAGTCCCAGATCGAGTGTGTGCCACACTAACCAAGCTTGTTATGCCAGATGCAGAAACACCTTAGGCTGCTGGTGAAATGCAATTTCGTGGAATAAAAAGACTGGTTTTAGGCTTATGAAATACCTGATGGAACTTTTTCCATATAATCCTCATTACTTGTAAAATGTCAGAGCTGCGGAAAGACTGTTATGAAGATTGACTTTTGCTGGGACAGTATCAAAAACAGGGGACAGAGGAACGATGGCCTGTCTTGAAGCATTCTGCAGGTTCACTGACATATTGTTGGCTTTAGGTTGAAATAGAATATAATACTGTAGATAGTGTATAATTCATACCACACTGAACTTTTTCATTTTCTGTAGGTTGGCACTGCCAGAGAATATTTATGCAAAGTGTGATGCAAAGTGAGTCTGACCTTTAAATTGTAGCCTTTTGCCATTATACGACTGCACAAGCGGATATAAACTGATGATATTGTGTTTTGGCTACTTGCACAAGCTTCCAGTATTTGAAACCTATATTATAGCCAATATTTTCTATTGTTGTTCCACTCCAAATACCACAGACAGCAGTAGGAGCGGTCACGGTATATATGCAATATTATATCGCAGTTAACCCATAAAGACCCAAGCACACACCATCGACCAGAAGCTTCTACTGATCTAAAATGTGTAATACCTTTTGATCCACTAATCCTATTAATACATGTGAATAATTGGTATAAAATACAGTTTGTCATCTTTTCATGGTCATCCGATATGACCCATTTTGACGTTCAGAGGCTCCGTAGTTACCGTGGAAACACTGCCATCCTCTACAATATTGATTCACCAGTAAAACCCATGGAGTTGGATCAATGACAGTGGATGGACACATTTGTTTTTATGTTTAGTCAATGATAATTTTGCTAAAAATGTCAGTTTTTCCTTTTTTTTCTTCCAAATTTGATATACAGTTGTGCTTAATTTACATAACCTTGGAGAATGTGTGATTCTTTGGCCATTTTTCAGAGAATATGAATGATAACACGAAAACTTTTCTTTTACTCGTGGCTAGTGGTTTGGTGAAGCCATTTATTATCAAACAAATGTGTTTGCTCTTTTTAAAACATACTGACAACAGAAACTATCCAAATGACCCTGATCATAAGTTTGACAGATGGAAGTCTTTTGTGGTAGTTGTGGATGAGACATTTTATTTTCTCAGGATGGTAAAGCTGCCCATTCTTGGTAAAACACCTTCAGGTCTTTCAGATTTTGGGTTTTCTTTCATGAACTGCATGTTTGACTCCTCCCCAAAGTGGATTAATGATACTGAGGTCAGGAAACTGAGATGGACACTCCTTCACCTTCACTTTTTTTCTACTGTAGTCAGTGACAGGTTGACTTGGCCTTATGTATTGGGTCATTGTCATGTTGGAACATTCAAGACCGTCAGGGTATGTAAACTTATGAGCACAACTGTAATAACCTTTGAATTTACTCTGAGCTCTTATGAACATCTACATCAACAGTCAATCACGTACAGGAAAATACAAGATTTACACCAAAAAAACATATAATAAAGACGATAATATTCCAATAAATGATGATAAATCCCTTACAAAAGGTTAAATACAGAGAAAAATCCACTTGAGAACTGCCACAAAAGTGCAACTGGGTCTTCGTGGTTTAAAGCAGTTAAAATATTCAAACTGTAATTCATCCTATTTCAGAAATTTCTTCTTTCATTTGCAGCTTAAATCAGAAATCCCTGTTCAGAATAACCCTGTTCTGTGTCAGGTTCACTTTTCTTTGTGTGTATGTTGCTTTAATACAGTAATCCTTCCTGTCTTTGCACCCAAATGCAAAAAAAAAAAAATGCTGCTGTAAAGAGAGTGGTTTGCAACCTATGACCAAATATGGAAACATCATTTTGCATGTCAGCCCTAGAGAGCAGTAAGACAATATTTAATTACTCTTTATATATTAGTACAGATATAGAAAAGCAATTAAATCATTCATCTAGTATGTAGTCGAATGTGATGAAATAGCTCCTAGAAAAGGCACATTTAGCTGGAGGCCCTCCATAATCTGCTTTGTAGAGATGTTCATTAGATTTGTCAGGTCACACCTGTCTAGTAGACGATGCCAGCTCAGTCTATATCTCCTCCAAACGATGTATTTTTGCGTGGGGCAGTGACATTTCAGTGCATCTGCAACCGTGATGGAAAATATGACAAATACATAAATGTGACTCTCGATGCTCAATCTGCCTCTCTGTAGTAGGGATGTGCAGGAAATATGCTGTGCTTTAAAATTAGTTTTTCCATCTAGTGATGAATGTAATAAGAATTACATTAAAATTATTTTAAATTATACTTACATATATTAAATTATGGAGTCTCCAAAGCCATGTGATTGCCTTTATTTCTGTAAAGAACATATATTTGTTAGTACAAATTAAACAATCTTCTGAAATCACAGTAGAGGCTGGATGTGGGTGCCGTGTTTTGACTTGTTCACAGTCTATCATAAAAACTAGACCCTTTACTGTTTCATGTCTGCGTGAATCTAGAGGTGTGATAAGATATTTATGATGGCTTGTAACGTAAGAGGAAAGCAACCAAACCATGTCATACCACCATTTTGACATCAACTCCTTATCAAAAGAGTCATTCAGGAATATTAAGTGGAGATGGTAGATGTGTTTTTGTTATTGATTCTTTTGTTATAATGAAAATACTCGATGACGTACATATTTAATTTAATGTAAGTGGTGTCAGGTGAGAAGGATCGGCAAAGAATAAGCTTCTGCTTCTGGTCTATTCCCTTTTTTGGTTTTTGTGTTTATTGCGGTTGTTGTACTGTATGTGGTGATAACTGGACAAACCAAAAATAAACCATTCATTCATTCATTCATTCATTTTGAGAAAATGTATTGATCGATTGATTGAAGTCTTAGTTTTGAACATGTAGACAGTGAAATCAAAAGATTAGTGATAAGTGATCAAAAGAAAAAATACAAAAAAAAGATAATAAATATATAAATACAATAGAATAAATGAAATTAAGCGTGTGAAAAGGAGTAGGAAGAAGTACAAACTTATATACTCTTACCCCCAATCTCTATTCCTTATGATCTCTACATAGCAATTATTATATATGAATATAATAATAATAATAATAATAATAATAATAATAATAATAAAAAATAATAAAAAAAACACATCCTTATTCGTATATACCCTAATATGATAATACCGATTTACTAATTATCACACCAGTATCAGATATCTCAGATATGAATAAAAACAAAACAAACAAAAACACATATAAATATATAATATAAATGCATAAAATATTCTATATTGTCTTATAGTAATAGAGTAATAATATATTCATATATTCATATTATGAATGTGATAGATGTTGATCTTTTCGTGCTATTACGCTTTCATTTTTGTTTTCGTTGCCAGTCCTAGTGTCTGTTCTCATAACTAGTGGATGTGTTGAGTTATTACAGACACTCAGGGCAAACGTCCACTGTGTTAGACTTAGGCGGTTCTTAAAGCTGCACCTGGCTTATATCACAAATCCATCATCCCTGAGTCACACATTAGTATGCTACAACCCTTCAGGTTTAAGTCCGCAAAAGAGCAAACATCTTGTTATGTTGCCTAGCACCAATATTTATGTTTCCCTAATCTATGACGGCTGCCATTCTGTCCTATACTGACATAATAAATTAATTTGTATGCAAATCAGCTGCTTTACCCTCACCAGACCCAAGCTCATAGCAGAAGTATATTTGAATAATTCAGAGGCTGCAAACACTAAGCTCTAAATTGTATATTAATTCTAAAATTACACACCACCCCCCTGGGCTTGGGTTACACTTCTAATAAGTCGTCACAGCTGTACAGAGGAGCTCCTTCCACCAACAGAAATATTGGATGACTCCCTGTTGTTGTATCTAGACTTTTGCAACAACTTAATTTATATTATTCCTCATATACTAAGTCTTAATCAAGTTACTGTCCACAGAGTATGGGTGGAAAAAGTTAGGGAGGCTGAGAAACTCCACAACACCACATGTTTACAAGCACCACCAACAGATCCAGAAGGAGCACAAGCTAAGCAGGAGGTGTCAGACTCATTCATTCTAGGGGCCACATTCAGCCCAGTTGGATGTAAAGTGGGTTGGACCAGTAAAGTAAGAGCATCATAACCTATAAAGAATGACAACTATTTCTCTGTGTTTTAGTTTATGAAAATATTTACATTTACAAACTGTCCTTTAACAAAAAAAACGTGAATAACCTGAAAAAAACCCACAAAGTTGTAAGAAAAATAAGTGCAGTTTTTAGAAAATTATGCCTCAGTTTATCATTTATACATGTGCATTACGCACAATGTTATACAAACATTTGGTAACAGGCAGAATATTGTTAAAAATTTGGAGTTCGGAAATAAAATAAGAACAGTTTCTCATTTGGCCAGCTCATTGTTCTTCTTGGTAGTTCTTCGAGGTTCAACTGGACTAGTTTTGCTCCAAAAGAGAACTAGTCCAGTTGAACCTAGAAAAATTGAGTTGTCACTGTTTATAGGTTATTATGCTATTATTTTACTTTAAATCATATTGGTCTGTATGTGGAACCTGAATTAAACTGAGTTTGACACCATTGATTGTTAATATTTTCAGTGAAATTTTTTACACTTCACAAATTCATCCCCTGGACCTTTTGGGTCGGGTCACATGTTTGAGACCCCTGCGCTAAGCTATGAGCTACAATATAACAAAAATCAAGTAATCCTGGTAAAGGACTATTACATGGTGTATACTGTATAACATGTAAAAATAATTAATCAATTCAATTCAGGTTCATTCTGATATTTAACTTGTTTTTATTTTTACCCCACCCCCTGAAGTGGAGACACTGTTGAATTCATACCTAAACTTTTGATTGGTAGTGTATATATTGTCAATATTAAACCAGGGGCAGGAGTTGCAAATGACCTAAATGCTATAATACTCTTTGTGCAGAACATCAGATGTTCTTTATGTCCTCTATGTTTCACTGTATTGCCCATTGTCCAAGATAAATGAAAAAATAAATAAACAAAAAAAGACAACTTCACAAATTCAGGCCCTGACCTACAAACTACGCTACAAAGAGGAAACTCCAGAAAACCTCCAAGGTCAACCCCAGCACTCAGTGTTCCGTTAGTCGACAGTTACCACATTGCACTTTATCACATTTGATTGTTTTCTTATTTTATTTCACAAAAGCAGCTGAATCACATGAGATGACACTGACAGTGTTTTCCTACCTTTACAAGACTTATAAAACAAGCTCAGACAGACAAAATATGAAAACGGTGCTGAGATTTCTCCACCACTGCAGAGAAAAGAGACGGTGTGTTTGGGAAATCGGCTTTCTAAAGGTGTGGGTTTTGTGTTCAGCCTGGCCCACACCAGAGGATTTGAAGATGTGAAATCTGGTTCCACCACCCACTGAAGGAGAATCTCCACAGATAATCTTCTCTCTAATCTCTAACATGTACACATTACGACAACTGAAAACAATGACACATCACACACTGCAGGATATTAAGATTCCCCACGTGGTGTGATCTCAGGGGGAAATGACGAAACATAAATTCGCTGTCGCTGTAAAACATAGGCGATGACTAAACAGAACACCGTATGCAGAAATAGTCAGGCAGACGTGGTGAATACATGACAAATGGAGGTGAGGATTTTACCATTGAGGGCCGATATTCATGTTTTTTTTCTTGTATCGGTATCGGCCTGTTACATTGGGTAACTGTCACAATTTTTATTTTCTAATTGTAAGCAAAGAAGGTTTTCTGACATTTGACAGAAAAAAAAAACATCAGTATCGGCTCCAAATACCGGCTTAGAAATACTGGCGGCCTGTATCAGTCATCAGCTAAGTCTGATGTAAAAAAAAAAAAAACCAAACAAACAAAAAAAAACTGTATCGGCCCCCCAAAAATCTATATTGGTCAATAACTAGATTTTACTATATGTTCCAATACCTGTCAAACTATAGAGGTGGAATGTAAAAGTACGGATGTCCACGCAGGCCAATATCAAACATCTACAACAAATATAATGTCAATATTCCGTCTGTAAACTCCTCATTAGATCAACATCAACAACAGTGGAGGAAAAACATCTTTGGACACCCCATGAATTTGTAATATATTGCATTAAAAATCACTCTTAACCCATAAAAACCCAAACATCCACCGGTGACTGAAAGTATCTACTGAACAAAAATATTTTATACCTGTTGATCCACTAATCTGATCAATACATGTAAATAATTGGTGTAAAATGCAGCTTCTTTTCATGGGTTTCAGATATGACCCATTTGGACGTTCAGAGGCTCCAGTTACCGTGGAAACCACATTGATTCACCAGTAAAACCAATGGAGTTGGATCAATGACAGTGGATGGACACACTTGGTTTTACATTCACTTATTAAACTTCAACTTTCAACATTATTTATCCTTAAAAAGGAAATTCAATATGCAGCAGGTGTCATAAAAACATACACAAAAACAGCGCCATGATACCACCATAATAAAACTACACAACACAGGACGACACACAATGGAGCCATTTTCTTCCCGAAACAAATGACAAAGGCCCAGTAGGGCAGTACACAAGTTAACTGCCATAATGGCCATGAGCGTCAAAAGATAAATAAATAATCACATCATAAAAAATTGTAGACATCCGCCAAGTGAATTCAGATTCCTAGTAGCCACAGGAGTAAAAGAATCCCTACACTGGAATAAATCTAAGTCTTACCAAGTGTATTTTTCTCATTTCTAGTCAAAATATCTCATCACACTTAAAATAAGACATAATCACCTCAAGAGTGACTTTTCAGTGACTTATAAGGACTTATTTTTAGACAATATATATTGAAAATCTTATTTCAAGAAATCTTACCAAGATAATTTTCACTTGTTTCATTGGTAGATTTTTTTTTGCTTGAATTAAGCTAAACAAATCTTGAATCAAGCAAAAATAAATAAATATAAAAATAAATCTTGATTTGAGATTCGTATAATCTTGTAATAGGATTTTCAAGATCTTTTGTCTAAAAATGAGTTCTTATATCTCACTGGAAGGTTTCTCTTTAGGTGATTATGTCTTATTTTAAGTGTGATGAGATATTTGGACTAGAAATGAATGAGAAAAATACACTTGGTAAGATTTGGATTTTTGCAGTGGAGCACATCTAGTTTTGAATTCAGGAAGCCTGAAACAGTGACCAGATGGGAGCAAATTATACTGGGGTGATCAGGGCAGTTAGCTGACTGTTGACCCCTTTAACATGTATGTCTTGCAGCTGGGTTAGCTGTACCCCAACCACCTTTGACGCTACTTTTATTAGCCTAGTTAGCTTACACTTGCTGATCATTGAAAGACCACTATTCCACACCGCAATACAAAATGTCAAAACCAATTCAATGAAGCACTGGTGAAACAGTCATCAGAGTCCTGCACACATGAAATTACTTTATCCTCCTTAAAAAGAAAAGTCTCTGTTGGGTCTTTGCTGAAAAAGTCACTTTTTCTTCAGTTTTCTATTTCAATATAATAACCTTTGAATTAACTCTGACTTTTCATGAACATCTAAATTAAATACAGGAGATGAAATATAAGGAAATACATAATTTACAGTGAAAAATGCAAAATACATACGATCATATGGTAGTAAATGGTGATAAATCATGTAAGAAAGGTTAACTACACCGAAAAAAACTGAAACAAAACTAGCACTGGGTCTTTATGGGTTAAACCATTGAACTCTTCCAAGTATAGTTCCATTCTCCAAACCCACATGCTCCCTTCTGCACATGCTCTGTTCCATTGTGTTGAAAACTGGAGCTTTCAGCAGATAATGAAACACATCCAGGATATGACACGTTGAAACTGTCAAGCTTTCTGTTTTGCAATTTTTTCTTGTTATAAACAAAAAAGCCAATTGCATTTGTTTGTGTCTGGCTGATGGTGCTGCACCGTTTGAAACACAAACAAAAAATAACAACTCTGCGAATATTTCATGATAAGACACATCCTATATGCACGTGGAACAGGCCTCCTCCTTTACCTGTTTTTTAAATCTCTTTTCAAAACCCTCCTGTTCTCCTTGGCCGTTTAACACCCTTGCAATGTTAACATTTCGTTTCTGTTTTTATATTTTAACTTGTTTTTTTTATTTGATGTTATTGGTTTTTTAAACGCTTTTATTAATTTTTATTGTGCTTTTAGTCTTCTGTACAGCGCTTTTGTAAATACAGTGGAAACCACTTATAGTGGTCATGGATATAGTAATCAACTGCCTATAATGATCAAAAGGCTTGGGACAGAATCATTTCTATACAAATGCTGTTTAAATAA
>JAPTYQ010000002.1:10512971-10525045 GCA_029814465.1 Ostorhinchus cyanosoma | reverse complement strand
TGGAACAAGTGAAAATGATCTTGGTAAGATTTCTTGAAATAAGATTTTCTAGATCTATCGTCTAAAAATAAGTTCTTTAAATCTCACTGAAAAGTCACTCTTTTACTTTAAGTGGAATGAGATATTTTGACTAGAAATGAGAAAAATACACTGGGTAAGAGTTCGATTTTTGCAGTGTACTTTTCAAACCAGGGTCTTCAATTGTTCATTGGATTTTGAGAAAACATCATCAATGAACTGTAATGTGTTTACCAGGTTGTATATGCAGTCACAGAAAAAATTATTAGACCACCCTTGTTTTCTTCAATTTCGTGTTCATTTTAATACCTGGTACAACTAAAGGTACATTTTTTTGGACAGATATAATGATAACAACAAAAATAGCTCATAGTAGTTGAATTTCAGAGCTGATATCTATCCATTTTCCATGTTTTCTCGAAAATAACCAAAATCACTTAAGTTCTTCCATCAATAGCTATGTCATTGTCTGACAAAAACAGTGCTTTTAGGTATTCCATATTTTTTTTCTGTCTATTTTAGTCATATGATACACAAAGGAGTTAGTACTTGATTGCATAACCATTGTTTTTGATGACTTTTGATTGTGTAGTATTTTTTTCTGTGGTTTCTGACTGTGGTTGGTTAGTTTATGTCTGGTTTGATATGAAGCCAAACACTGGATGGACCTATCTTTAATCCCCCTCAGCAGACATTCCCAGTAGATTAAATGAGAGTTCATGAGTATAGTCACTCTAGTCCACTATGTAGCAGTAACGCAACCATTCAATCTATTTTGACACTGACCAATAAACAAATATGTGAGTAAATGTGGGGATGATCAGACTTTTTGCAGAGTTTATTTTACACATTTTTAGCTCTCATCATCTACCTTCAAGTCTGACACATTACAATATTGGTGCATAGTGTGCATCTTCTCTCCCTCTACTCAAATCTTGATCTTTTTCGTGTTACCAGCCTCAATTTGGCAGCAAATTACACATGGCGCCAGTCCTCTGTTTATAACAAGATTACAATAATTTGTTCATCAGGTTGTCTTTGTAGATACAACTGATGCAAAACAAGTTACATTTAGCACTGAGATGCTGTCACCATCAGGTTGCTAACATTTTAAACACAACCTATTATAATAATACGTATCAATTCAGTCAGTTTGAATAAAGTAAACTACTGTTAACGTCTTTCAAACTGGAAGCTTCGAGATCAGAATCAGAGGACTGGCAACTTCTGTCTTAGTTCAGAAGGTTCATTCTTTGATGACATGTAAAGCAAAGTTTCTGCAGAGGGACCAGTTCAATTATGGTGATGATGGAACTGAACCTGACATCTGTTTTTATGTTCTGAGCAGCTACAGTTGGACTTTCACAACAACATCTGACTCTGTGTTCTAATTGGACCTCACCTAAATAACAGGGCCGGGCCAACCACCAGCTCACATGTACTCTTCACTTAAATGTGCCATAAAAGTGAGTGAGTGTTTGTTGCAGGTGCGGTTCTAACTGAAAGGGTAAAGGTCACCCTTCCTATAGTTACAGATGTTTCCTATCTTTAAGAGATTCCTAACTGACAGGTTTAACTAAACATATTTGGACATAAGACTGCAATAGTCAAATAATACCTCAAATGACAATAATCACCACCAAATAATTCATTCCTTGTGCCAGAATCTACATTTCCTGAAAATGTCATCCAAATCCATCCATAACCTTTTAAGTTACCTTGCTAACAGACAGAAGAAAAAGACAAACCCTGATGAAAATTTAACCTTCGCTGTTCCTTGGCAGAGGTAATAATACTTCACTACACAGTCTGGACAAAAAACCAAAACAAATGGGATTTAACAAAGCTAATAGATAAGACCCTTCCATTGGATGATCAGTGCAGTGATTATGTTTCATCGGTAAATCTGTAATGCTCACTCCTGCAGTGAGTAACTTCTTATTTCTTATCACTTTGTAAAGAACATAAGGATTGGACAAAACCAGGATTCAGGGGGCTTGTTGAGCTCTTGCAAGAGTGGTAGAGGAAGCATGAGAAATCCTTTTCACACATGGTTCGGCCACCAGAGTCCATTCCACATTGCTGGGACAGGGGAAATTTCCGACGTCCAACTCGGTTAAATGCACTGTAACGCCTGTCCAAGTCGGAGGTCCTAGTTACAAAGTGGGGCTAGTTCAGAGTACCCCGATCTCACAGATAACTACAACGTGACGTCAACACAGCAATGGCGGCGCACAATGTGCAACTTCACAATGAAAAACCCTTCACAATGTATAATCAGCACAGCCGTCATTTTGCCTGTTCCATCTCGTTTGCATATATGAGAACAGTGTACTGTCCACAGTCAAAATGCCTCGACAGTAACAAAGTAAATAGGAGCTTAGATCTGTGATGACCATGTTTGTTGTTTTCTGTTCAAGATGGATCACCTGGAATATTTTGAGGTGGGATGAAGTTAACTCCAAGTGAGATATAGGGCCTGTCCCAAAGTCCCCCCTTGGCAACTAGCACTCATTTTGGAGTCCACTTGTTTTTGGAGTCCACTTTGGAACGGAGTCGCTAGTGGTAGGGATTCAAAAATTTCAAACACCACAATGGGACACTGACGTCATCAATAAGTGACAAGGTCATGTATGAGATGAGTTGAAAAATCTTTGTTTGCAATAAACTAAGATGTACCATCAGATTTACAAAGAAGATTTGAAATGAAAACTTACATTTGTGCGATTCCTTTCCAGCTCCGGTTGCCATTTTTAAAACAAGGATGTGGGAAAAACGGAAGTGTTCGCAAAGCATTATAGGCGGCAAATTCTTCCCCTCTGTCTTAAGCAACCGTTGCAAGTCTGCATGCAAACTGACTCCATCCGAAGGGATAGATGACGGACAGAATGTCCACTCCTCAATGCTAAAGAGAAATGGGACACCTTACCCTCCAAAACATGACCCCAAACGTAGGCATTGGGACGAATTGAAGGGCCAAGGGGAGAGTTTGGGACGAGCCCATATTCTACCTCCAGCTCTCTGGAATGCAGTATTAGTCCCATTCCAAATCTATAGGATGTGCTGGACTTGATGCAGCTGTCCCACCCTCCCATCATCAGTACATGATCTTGGACAAAAACAGATGCAACTGTGGATATAAATAAATATGGAGACATTTACTGTGACATTGCATCAGCTTTGCCAAAACTAAAGGTGCTCCAATGAAATACTGTGAGTGGGACTTTTTTTTTTTGGCATTGCATTGTAGATTAATCTCCCACACCGGACTGAGCTGGCAAATCCACAAACTCTAGGTTACACAGTACTTTTTGGAATGACTATGGGGAACAAATTCTGCGATGCAGAATTTATACGCACACAAAAATGGTTTTGTTTTAAAATGTGTATCTTTTGCTATGTCTATACCTAGTGTATACAAACCTGTGGTGTTTTAGGATCTGTAAAAGACTTCTGTAAATGTTGCTGACCCTGTTTTAGTTGGGGAAACTCTAGGGGTTGTGTTTTACTCCAAATGGAAAGAAACAGAGACATTATATGTGCAAATATCGTGACGTAACTAGTTATAGACATAACAAATTAAGAAGGAATTAAAACTGTTGTAGAAATCCACTGGATTTTTGCCAAAATGAATATCCTCCTGAGACCCAGCAATCCATTTCTGTCCTCTGTAGAGGACAAAAGTTTGACAGTTTTACTTTAAAAATGCTGTCCATTGCAAAGGACATTCCATTATAAATAAATAAATAATTTTAAAAATGTATCTAACAAACCTGTTGCCTTATTCAGTTTCCAGATAATTGTTTAATGTAAAAAAGCAAATATTTTCATTTTCCTGGGTCTCAGGAGGATGTAAAGATAGCTTTGCAGCAGCTGGAGGGTTCAAATTCAAACTTTTTGAACTATTAGGGTCCAAATACACAAATAAATGAACCAAGTGGATTAAGCTAAATATGACCCCTTTAACAGAACATGTTAAACACCATGTAACTACCACAGCTTTCATTACTGAAAGCATCAGCGACAGAGTAGTGGCACATGCATCGGTGTATAACACTATGTTGTGAGTGGAACATAAAGAATAAAAGGCACAATCTGAAAGCAGTCATATTAGCTCCTTCTAAAATGCAGAGCTGGGTTTGGCGGT
This sequence comes from Ostorhinchus cyanosoma, assembly GCA_029814465.1. Taxonomy (NCBI): domain Eukaryota; kingdom Metazoa; phylum Chordata; class Actinopteri; order Kurtiformes; family Apogonidae; genus Ostorhinchus; species Ostorhinchus cyanosoma. Next base: position 10,520,880 of record JAPTYQ010000002.1, on the reverse strand, counting down.
AGGAGCAGGTGGTATTGCTGTACCACTCATATTTCCCCAGAGAGGGTTGACTGCTCTCTACCATTGATTGTATAAACACACCAATTATTCTTAGTCCCTGGAAACAAGGCTAGTCTCCCTTTTGTAAAGCTAGACATCAGTGAGGTAAGAGCTCCCGACACTGCACCTTTGTTCCATTCGGGGCAAAAGGGAATAGGTGGAAACTGCACACAGACAGCATATTCATTCATGCAATTGACTGAATCCCTGCATTGATTTGACAGTGTTTCTTGTTAACTTTGAAAGTAACTTCATAGAAGGCTGGGAATGGCTTCGGGTTTGTATACTGTTGCATATGAAATTCTCTGTGGTCTTCCTTAGTCGGATAGTAGAACCAAAATAACCAAAACAAAAGCAAACACTTTTTTTTTGTTGTTTTTTTTTTTACCAGGAACACATTTTTCCACTACTGAAATGTTTAATATAGAGATAAACAGAGGCAAACTACAGGGAGGAAGATGCTTACAAGCCTTTTACTACAATTCAATTCCCTCATACAAATCCTATGAGAGCAGCCTCACGATTTGGCATGCACTGACAGCAGCCGGTGCAGAAACAGTGGGAGCAAGACGGTGTTAACAATCAAAGCATTCATTCCAATCACAGAAAAAAAGCCTTCAGATCAATGACAGCGTCTCCAGTGGTAGGTGACAGTCCTAATCAGCCTCTCTCATGTGCCCTGTCCTGTCAGATTACCCTCCCCAACTGTCCCCAACCCCAATCAACATCCATCCGCAATGCAGAGTGGGATATTTGACCAATGTCAGGGAATCAATATTAGATCAACAGGAGCCAAAGGAAAGAATAAAAACACAAACGCACTCTGTCCCCCCCCCTCTCATTTCATTCCTTTCTCGATCCACACGGTTTTTCTTTTTACTGTGACTGATTTGTAATCAATTTCTCATCGGATGAGGGTTGAAGAGAGAGGACAAAGGAATTCTGCTAGATTGATTAATTACCTCAGCCAAAGGTGTTTTCACAGCAGCAAATTGAAAAATAAAGGCATAAATTAAAAAAAAAGTTGATTACAGATTTTAATATTTACATATGAACAGGGGGACCGTATTTCTTCATTGCTTCAAGGAATTTATTCTTTGTTGCTGCTACAAAAGGTGCTGTGGATGGGAGGAAATGGATAATTGAACAAATGTAATAGAGCTTACAACCAAATCTAGATGTAATTATGGTTCTGGGGTTATTAGTGAGTAAAATGGAATGTGCCCTCCATGGCATGTTAAATGTATTACTTGACTACTTGTCCTCCAGGTAATTCTTGCAATTTACCCGCAATATGGAGGTATACGCTGCTGATTAGAGCATCATAATGAATTTAAACGTGTTCAGCTTTACTTTAGATGGGTGTTTTCAGTACCATTTTTTTCTACGTCTGCTCCAAGGTGTTACTTAACCAGACAGATTTTATAATAAACTCAGAGGGCAAATATCATTTTGGCAAATCCTCGCCATCCCCTCCATGCAGAGTTTCAGCTTCTGCCATCGAAGAGAAGGTAAACGTTCCCCTGCACAGCCAAATCAAACTCATATCTCAAATTATTTGTCCCATCTGCCTTTAAGTTTTTATAGAGCCTGGAAGTGAGTTTGTTGGGAACAATGCACCATTAACCATGTTGATTTTATTTACTGTATTTTTTGTATTTATTAATAGAACAGATTTTGATTAATAGAATAGATTTTAGAATAGATATTCCCATGTGCAAAAGCTAAAAACAAGTTAAAACAGGTACACTGGAATTATTTTACGTTTCCTCGAGTCAGTAGTGACAGTTAGTGCAATTGTGTAGAGTTAAATTAAATTAAAATATATATACTTACATATGTACTCTACTCATTATACATAAATAAATAAATAGGTAACCCACCATTAAACAAGTCTAACTGATTATTTAAAAATCTGTAAAATATTAGTTGTTATCTTCATGTCTTTTCTCTATAGATTTATTGTATCATGTGAGATTGATTGTTTGGTGATATGTGACATGTACACATCTGTTGCAAATCAAATTTTCCTTTGGGGGCATTAAAGATTTTCAATTCAATAAACCGATAATGCAGCCATGTGTTAAATATGTTATGTTTTTGCCCCAGGTTGTGTGGTTAACCCTATAATGCCAAACGTATCATATAGTGATCTGCCACTGCTGGTCGGCGCCGGTCGGGCCCGACCGGCACACAGAAATTCCGACCACCACTAAGATGACAAAGTGCCTTTTCCGACCGGCACTAATTTCAAACAAAAAATCAAAAAAAAATATTTTGCTAAATAAATAAACCGCGAGTAACAGCACGATGAGCTCCGTCCCGCGAGCCCCTGTTGAAGAGGGAGCATGTCGGGCTTGTTCGCGACACTATTGTACATTATTACAAAAGAACATTTCTATTATAATTTTGTCACTGTGGAGGATTATTACTGTTACTGTTTCCATCATGTGCAGTAAATGAATTGTTCCAAATCTGATGAAAACTACAGTATGTAGTTGATGTTTTATTGCATATGTCATTTAAAGGGGCAGTTGTAGATAGCTCAGACAACCATCTGCTTACTCTTAGTCTTGTGGTGTTTTTCCATGAGGGGGCTATTACTACTTTTGTCAACAATGTGATTAAATCTGCAAATATTTGTTGATTCTTTTAAACCCGTAGAATCATCTGGGTGTAGACCAAAAAAAAACAGCAAAAAGGATACTTGAATGTGTAAAATACTGTGGATGCGTTGTTTCACTTCTTGCCAGATTTTTTGTATTTCAGTACATTCCCAAATGGAAACTTCTCACAGTTGGTATAGATATTAGCTATGGCTCTATTATATCTGAAAAACTCTACATTTGATCTATTCTTACTTGTTATGAGTATGAGTCATTTGAAACAGCGTCCTACGTCCTGTATATTTAAGAAGAAACTGCATCATATATTCCAAATTTTACAGCTGCAATTAGCCACTGTGCCTGTCTATAATATGTCGATGTGGTTGCAGATTCAAAACCAGATGCTTATTTAAAGTTTGTTAAAAGATAAAAGTTTTTATCTTTAATTTAACAGGATAGCGCTGACAGGCTTCATGCTTCCAGGTGAGAATTATCTATAAATGAACTTTCGCTGCCATATGGATGATGTGTCTGTTGTACTAATGAGGTGCAAAAGATGTCATATGTTGCTTGTTTTTGGATATAGAGGAGCTAATGAAGTAGAGGTTGCAGATGGTCTGTTACTATCTTTAATCAGCTATGGCGTTTTATTTGAAGACACACATAACTACTTGGCAAATCTTTCAAATAAAATCAAGTGTCTTAGCAAAACCTTCTCACCCATAACTCCAGTTATGTTATCAAATATGAAATCTTCGAGTACGTAAACAGTCAATCTGTTTAGAGTAAGTATATATAGACATATTTCCAACTTTTAACATTTTTTAGAGCTGGAGTTTCCTAAGTCTGACAGCTTTTGTTTTTTTTGTTTTTTGTTTTTTTATTATTGACTCTTCTATCCTCAAAGCAATGGTGATTAAATGCATTAATCTGCCTAAATCCACATGAGGGACAAGCCTGCGAGTCAGACACAGAATGTCAATCACAGCTTGTGAGATAATGTCACAACTAGCTTCGAGCACTGATGAGCAATGTTAACAAACTAGTAACAAACTAGGCCCTGCACACTCCTGGAATTAACAGCTCCAGGAATGTCAGATGACGTTCCATTTAAAACCTCTTTCGCACTTTTAAATTACACTTAAAGAAACAAAAGCCCAGATGTTCCTGTTTACACCAGAGCTTAAATGTAGCATCCATGTGTAGATTTGTTTAGAACCGACACTGTGAATAGAATCTCAAAAGTCCACATAAACATTTAACAATAGTGAAAGAACAGCAGCAGCTTTTCAAAGGGGAAAACGGTCAGATCTGTCAAGTTGAACTCTGTACATCAAATATTAATATTCGTTCAGGTTGTAACACACATACCAACACCAACAGCCGCAGTTTACAGCAGCACTTAAAGCCAGGGTGTTTGTTGACCGGTGCAGCACTGGCACTTAGGGACCAGTAGCTCAGTTGTTTAGAATTATTAGTTTGTTTGCTTGCTTAATGATTCTAAAACATCATCACGTCAAAATTTCCATATTGCCTCTACAGTATGGTTGTATTTCACCGGTTTGTTGTTTATTTTTTTATCCCCATTAGCTTCTACCATAGTGGTTTCTTCTCATCCTGGGGTCCGTTAAAATACAAATACAGTTACATAATACATACTTAAATAAAAACAAGTTTACAGTTCATTGTTATCATCAACAAGCTGAACATTTTGTCTCAACACATAAACATTAAAACATTTAAACTTTTATCTTTACAGCAACTTGGATTGTGAGAGTCAAAATCATTTGCTTTACTGTATTTCCTCGAGTAGTTCCTGTTTGAGTGGGTTTTTTTTTTGTTTTTTTGAATGAATATAAGCTTTTCGGGTGTTTGATGTATGAATTCAGTTACATTAAATTTTATTTGTTGAGCCCTATATCACAATAAGGTTGCCTCATAGGCTTTACAGAATTAGTTGGTTATGAAAACAAACAACAGTAAAATAAACAGAAGATGAAGGAAGTGGATTAATATCCTGGGCATCCCTCATTCTTAGACTCTCCTTCTCGACAAAGAAACTTATTCCATAAACTGGAGGTCGGTAAAGACGACAGGAGGGTCATTTGCAACAGTTGCAGAGTTTCCATGACGACGAAGGGGGAAATACCTCCAACATGTAGAAACATTTAACCACAGCATCTAATTAAACTGCACTAACGAATGTTTTTGATTGGCTGATTACCGAAGGGGGTGGTGACTCTGGAGGTGGAGCCTACAGCGAAGCGTCCTCTGTCGCTGCCACTGATATGAAACTCCTCTGGGTTCTATTCATACTGTTAATGGTAGCACCATTTCACTGTGTCACTAGTGTTTATGAATAACGTCCATGTCTGATAATTGCATTTAGATAATGACGAGGCTCAGAGGCTGCAGCAGGTACATCTCACACCCCTTTAACTACACCTCTAGAACCCTTCAAGAGTTGGTGCATATCCTTCTGAGGCCTAGGAAAGTTGAAGTTTTGACTTTTTTTATATTATATTCAATAATTGACTTGATTGGAAACAGCGCGAGTTTTTATTTTATTTTTTCTTTTTCTTTTTTTCTTTTAACCCAGTTCAGTTTGTTTTGTTTGTTTGTTAACGCTCTGGCAGCAAAACTATTGGCTGAATTCATACCAAATTTGGTTTACAGATTGCCAGTGACTTAAAGTAGAACTGGTTACATTTTGGGAAAAGTAGCTCAAAGTTAAAGTTTTTTATGAATTTTTCAAATCTTTTTTCTTCTCCCATTTACTTATAATGGACAAAAATTCAAACGTCTATAAAAACATCAATTTTTTTTCAATTTACTTCAAACTTGGCAAATATATAGAGGCAGTTGATACGCTGACATCAGTACATGCATAGACATGATGACATCAGTGGGATCAATGCCAAAATTAGTTACTATATGTGTGAGGGTCAGGGTTTGTTGTGCCTTGCACCACTTGGTTTTTTTCCCCTTTTTTTCTTATTTATGGAATGTTCTTTGCAATAGATGTCATTCTTTGTTTTGTTTTTTAGTGAAGCTATGAAACTCTTGTTCCCTACAGAGGTTAAAAATGCAATGTTGGTTCTCTTGTGGAAATTTGACATTAAAGAGTTAATGCAAACAGAGTCACTTGTACTATAGTTAATTCCCTAATCCAAAGAGAATTTGACAGGGAATCAAAGTGATTAGTGATATCAGTAATGGAACCGGAATCACTCTATACACATACCTGATTTTTTTATATTTTTTTTGCAAACGAAGCTGGTCCAACATTAAAAATATCAGAACTGTGAAGCCCAAGTAAGTATGTAAAATATTCCTAATTATTCAGGTTGTGACATCTAACCTGAATAAATATTAATGGCTAAGTTTGAGAGGTGATTTTAGCATGCCGTTTGGAAAAAGGGAGTAATAATACCACAGCTGAATAGAACAGTGATGTGCAGTTGGTTCCTACTTGAAGTCACCATATTGCACCATTATGTCCTGTGTCCACAGCTCAGTGGGATGTCTTGATGAGAGCACATGTCATTAGCAGACATTTCCATGCCATTACGACTAAAAAAAACTTGTGCTTCATATTAATTTGATAGACAATTAGTCCCCTGGGTGGGCTTAAAGTCTGAAATGACTGCTTTTGAACTGACACCCATATGCAGAGAGAATGAATCTATATTGGTTCTGCTCGTCCCAGTTGGATGAGTCTATGTTGGGAATGGACAGGCCTTGTCAGCCAGACCTTCACTGTGCCTCTTATCTGTTAGGGAAGACAGGATAAAAAATGACAGCCATGTGTTGACTGAAGCTTCTCATTAGCACTGGGTAGAGCATATGACCCCCATTTTCACTGCATGGCAACTTAGCCAGGATCGGATCTGATTGAAAATTAAGTGGTGCACAAAAGCCTGTCCAATCTGCGGAGGGCAATGTGCGCATGAGGCCGAGCCTTCTCTGCAGCAGGCGATTGCCACAAGCGGAGACAATTATGGCTGAGGTTGTGGGACATCAAGCAAGTGGTTTCAATTCATACAGCACATCCAATTATCTGGGAGATCATACATTTAGAAAACGTTCAGTCTTTTGGCTCCCAATAAACCCTTCGTGCCAGAGCTTCTCGAATTTTTATTTACTACTTAGTGTAAAGGCATCACTTGCTTTTCTGTTTCATCATCCTGTTATAGATAGAGATTCAGATATAGATAGACTTTATTTATCCCCAGGTAGGAAATTCATCAAATGATGTGGATCTAAATGTTTCCATGGGTTGTTAGATTTCATCAGGGTTCCGCAACCTTTCATAACTTCTGTTTGTTATTCAGAGGACAAGACTTTCTAAGTAAATGAATTCATTAAATAAAAAAATCGGAACATGCCAAAACAAAAAGAGAAACCAAATATGTGCAATGAATAAATATACAAATAAATCTCCTAAACGCTGAACACCTTTATGAATCCCAATTAATTCTTATAAAGCTCATATTTCTCCAACACCTACTGACTAAGGATCTCTCCTTCATGTTAAAAATCTATTATTTCATTTCATTGCATCCAGTCACAGATGAGCAAGTTAACAGCAGGAAACACATTTGTTTCTACCCTATAATTTCTTTTGATTGCTTTGGTGATATTCAAGTGTAACTATCACTGAAATTACACATTGACATTTCGTTTATTTATGCACTTTTTTTTTGCTTTTTGGCATTTAGGCTTTAATGGGGTCATATTTTGCTAAACCCACTTTTTTATTTACTTTATTTTTGGTTCATTTATTTGGGCATTTGAACCCTAACAGTTCAAAAAGTTTGAATTTGAACCCTCCATTTGCTGCAAAGCTATATTTATATTCATTTTGGCAAAAATCGTGTGGATTTCTACAACCTGTTTTAATTTCTTCTTAATTTGTTATGTTTACAACTAGTTACGTCACGACATTTGCACATACACATGAGGTCAAGACTTCTGATGAACATTTCTTGGTGTAAATATATGCCCAAAATATGCCCAGACTTTGAGTCAATTTCCTAAAATGTTCAGGTGTTGGTTGTATTAACGAACACAAGTGGCTGGAGAGGACAGAAAGCACAGTAAATAACCTGGAAAGGGGTGGGGTCATGTGCATTTAAAGGGCCAGCGCTCAAAATGACGTTTCTCGAGTCATTACTCAAAAATAGTGTTGAAGATGGACCTGTGGAGTTGAATTAATGAAGAATTCAGGCCCAAGCAGAGCATTTACAGTTTATGTAGACCAC
>JAPTYQ010000002.1:10443464-10464948 GCA_029814465.1 Ostorhinchus cyanosoma | reverse complement strand
CAAAACCACCTTTCTGGTGTCATTACTCAGAAATAGGGTTGAAGATGGACCTGTGAAGTTGAATTAATGAAGAACTCAGACCCAAGCAGAGCATTTACAGTTTATGTAGACCACGTAAATGTTTTAAAATGCATAATTCAATTTAAAAAGGCAAAATATCCCTCCTTTAAATTCTAATGTCAAACTTATGCTATCATCAATCACAGAATACACACTGTGGTACAACATAGAGCATACCATGATATGTAATTGTTCTTTAACCCTAAACAGTGGCTAGCAACCAAAAGCATCTACTGATCTAAAATTTGTAATAACTTTTTAACCACTAATCCTATCAAGTTATTTAAATAATTAATGTAAAATGCAATTTCTCAGCTTTTCATGGTCATCAGATATGATCCATTTGGACATTCAGAGGCTCCGTAGTGAATATGGAAACACTGTCATCTGCAACATTTACTGACCAGTAAATCGTATGGAGTTTAACACATGCCAGTGGTTGTACACACCTGTTTTGACATGATTTGCTAAGTAAGTCATTTTTTTCTTTAATTTTCTCCTGATTATCTTTGAATTAAGTCTGAGCTTTTATGAACCCGGTCAGTTCATTAAATATAGGAAAATACCTGCTTTTCACAGAAAAATTATTAACTGTTTTGAACAATAAGACCTATTTTGTCATGTTCAATTCTTTGGCTCCTTTTTTCCGTACAAACAGAAACAAATGCCATAAAAAAGATTACACTGAGCTAAAAATATACGACTCAGAACATCAGAATGGCAAAACAACAAAAAGGAGGCTAACAACAACTTCAAGGGTTAAGTGTTTTCAGGTTAACACATGCAAATAACTACCATCCTGACAAAAAAATCATATAAACGTGGATCTTAGTGCATGCCAAAAGAAAAAAAAATACACGACTTGTTTATCTTCAGCCTCAAAAAGCAGATAAAACGCTGTTAAAATGTAAATACGATGCCTGACAATTTCACACTCACCCTCTATATTTTCAGAGGATGAAGTAACACTTTCTTCTTCTGTGGTGTAGCCTGTGATCATGCGAAGCTGTTCCAAATCACATTACCTTGCCAGGCAGCCAGACTCATGAAATCATGAGATCACATGAGGATTGCATGTGAAAATATAGCATTGATTTACTGAGTATCCTGCCCTGTATCTATTGCAGAAACCCTTAAGGCTAGTACCTTTGGAGGAAATGGTACTATTGAAAACATTTATACTGTTTCAGGGTACGGTTAGAATAGTTTGGGATTATTCATTATAGTTTTACAGTATAATTTTCCCTCTAATTCAGTTTTAATTAGTTTTTAAGAGCAGGTTTACTAGTTTTTATTAGTTTTCTTAATTTTTTTTTTTTTTCTAAATTCTTAGTTTTAGTTTGGTTTTAGTTTTTTCATATCTTTTATCTTTCTCGCTGTCGTATTCAAACAAATCCCATACTGGATTGTGCTGCTTTCTCCCAACTTTAGTCTCCATGTTTCCAGGTAGACTGAGGATGAAAAAAAAAGTGACGACAAGTGATGGAATGTGAACTGCCGTATGGTGCCGCCAGCTAAAAAAATCTATTCAATATCAATCCAACATTGACAAAGATAAAAAAGGGTATTTTATCCATAATTTTTACCCATATTAGTTAGTTTTGTAAACACACAATACAGTTTCAGTTAATTATCATTGTTTCTTTCAATCATAGTTATTTCAGTTAATGAAAATGTTTTTTCAAATCTACAGTTGCAGAAAAAAATTACTAGACCACCCTTGTTTCCTTCAATTTCTTGTTCATTTTAATGCCTGGTACAAATGAAGGTACATTTGTTTGGACAAATATAATGATAACAACAAAAGTTGCTCACAGTAGTTTAATATCAGAGCTGATATTTATCCATTTTCCATTGTTTTCTTGATAATAACCAAAATCACTTCAGTTCTTCCGTCAATATCTATGTCATTGTACTGACAAAAACAGCGCTTTTAGGCATTCCATATTTCCTTTTAAATCTGTTTTAGTCACATGATACACACAGGAGTTAATACTGGATTGCATAACCATTGTTTGTGATGACTTTTGATGGTCTAATATTTTTTTCCTGCACTAGTGTTCATCATTTCATTAGTTTTCATTAACGATAATAACCTTGTTTCGTGGTATAAACAGTCATACTGGCCAATGTTACCCCAGTGTTTAGTAGTTCAATATATGCAAAAGCAGGCTGAAAATATGAACAAACCATGTGTGAGGGGAGATTTCTCTTTGATTTGTCCCTGTCTCTCTTTACCCTTCCCTCTGGTAGCTGTGGTGCGTTGCTTTCGGTCACATCTTTAGAAAAGCAGCGTGGGTAAAAGCAGTCCTGGGCTCATCGCAGGCTGCAGCCTTTGACCAGCGCTGCCAAAAGGCAAAAAAAGGAAACAAAAAAGCATTTTGTGGCTTCTATGAGGATGGGAAATATTCAGTGCATAACAACTAAAATCTGCCAGTACCTGAGGTATTTGAATAATTGCAATAAGCAGCCTGTGGTGGGCTTCAGAACCATGATCCAGTTACTGGTCTGAGGTCGGTTTCCTGCTGATCCAGTAAGAAATCCCATCTGTACAGGAGTCACCTTGGTTATGCTTTTCAGCGCTGACTTGTCATTAAACTTATTTAAATGTGTCTATAGTATTTTTAGTTCAAAGAATGTAAGAATACCCTAAAAAAACACCAATATTTTTGCCATATTTTCATATTATTTACATATTTTTGCATGTTTTTACATTTTACACACAGCATGGGAGAAGCTGATGCTTAGTGAGTGAAACGTCAACAAGCCATGTTGTTATGTGTGCCCTGAAATCACATTTGAATATGCCCTTTAAACGCTGTGAATATATACTGTGGGCAGATTCTCAAACCTCCTGGCGATGCTTTTTCTTCTGTTCCAGGCTGAACTGTACCACTTCACTTCTCCCATGGACTTTGAATGACACAAGCTAGTCCGTAATAATTAACATCCAGATGGAGAACCTCTTTTCAGGTGATCCTTGAGGGTTGCTTTAAGCTCACCTCTCCTTTTTTATCCTTGAGACATATGGAAATGTTGGCTGACTTGATACAATGTCAGTACGACAAATTCTTCATGAAATGAAAGGCACAAAGCTTTTTCTAGAATAGACTGATAGTGAAATATCAGTGAATTGCAGGTGACCCTTTTGGACTTTTTTTCGTATCCTAATTCAAAGGCTTTTATTGCACACACGCATCGTCTTCACTGTGGTTTAACTTTGATGCACATAGAGAAATGAGTGGCAGCTGTATTGGACTTGTTTATGTCCTTTACAGAAATAAAATAAACAAGGTCGTGAATAATATTTGTTTTATGTCTGTTTTGAAGCAGTGACAAAGATGATAGTATTTATTAACACCTACGGCTGAGAAGTAAACTTTTTATACATCTGCACAGTTCTCACCTCATATTAAATACACACTTGATACATTTCAGAAAAAAAAAATGTTTCATCAATCTGATAAATCACTTAATAAGCCAATGTTGTAGTGAGGTGACAGTGTGTTAACACGGAGGCGCCTGAATGTAATTATGGATTGGGTCTATAATGAGTTTTTATCTTCTTGTATAAATGTTCTCTCAGCTACGTTTCACAATCTCATTTTTAATCATAAAGTAGCTCAGACAGTATACTCTACAAATGCCGTGAGTTTTATGCACATATCACACAAGGCTCTGCCAGGATCATTTGTATGTTTTAACCCTAGTTGTTTAAGGCAGCAGCGTTCTGTGTTACTGACTGAAAATGAATGCAAATACAAAAGATAAATTCATTCATCTCATTTTGGTGTGAATAAGCCCTAATAGAACAGTGCACATTAAACCACGCTCCTATCAGCAGTTATAAGTATAAACCCATGACTGACGCACTCATGCCCTAAAGCAGCCTTTATAATTGGAGTATTTTCTGATCTCATTCTCTCAGAAAAGCTCCCTCATCCTGGCTTGCTTGACTTGTTAGGCATATTCACAAGGAGGGGCAGGGGAGCAAATTGTCTCTGCCCTTTTGGTCAAGGGTGCCCTTTGAAAATGGCAAATCAAAACTTCTTTTTTCTCCATGCATTGCGTGTATCTGTCTGTTGATCAAAGAAAGAATATCTAACTAAAGTTTCAAGGCCATAGCTTTTAAAACTGCTTTTTGTGTCCCTGGACAGAAGTAGAGCCGAGGGTTTGTGTGCATTTAAAACAAAGCAGATCTCCAAGACCAAGAAGGTGATGAGGGCATGTCTTTGATTAACAGTGGTGTTTCAGAGACTTCCTTACAAATAAATAATAACCTTGTTTTTAAATGTACACAAGGATTTTTCTCTGAGAAAAATATTCTCGGTGCTACAGTATTTTGGTGCATTTGTGCATCTGACAGAGTAAATTATGTCAATTGTTGGCAGCAAAAATAAATCACAGTAAAAAACGCATATCTCAAAACTCACAGTAAAACAGAGTATAGTTTTCTTTGTTTTGATAAAATAACTATAATAATTGTTCTTTAAGCTTCAAAGACTTAAACAGCTGCCAGAAAACAAAAGCATCTACTGATTTAAAAGTTTAATAGCTTTTGAATCACTAAATGTAAAATGTACGTGATTGAGGTAAAATGCAGTTTCTCAGCTTTTGTGCATCATCAGATATGAGTACGTGGACGTTCAGAGGTTCTGTAGTGACTGAAACAGGGATTCACTAGTTAAAACATGTACTTTGACAAATGACAATGTCTGTAGATATACTTAGCGCCATTAAAAACATATGAGACATGAATAATATGTATGTTGGGAGATACATTAAATTCTTTGGTTTGGGGTTACCTTCATATTAAAGAGGGAAGCATTGGTCATTAGCGAATTAATTAATTTTCTGGAAATTACACCACATGTTTGGACCACGTGGGGGGGTAATTGAACAGAGGAGGGGGTTCAGTGGATACAGGTTAGAAGCATAGAAGTTGGGAATGGGACGTCGAAAGCATGTTATGTTTCAGTTTCGCTTTCCCACTAGTGTAAGTGACATTATGTATGGCCCATAACATTTAGCTTTCAAGGGGCCCACAATTGGTAGTGCTAAGTTTACATGTTTTTTTGTTCTGTGGTGATATATTTTACAGCAAAAGTAATTTTTCTCTATTTTGATAGAATAATATTTGGTTTTACACTGAGGGTCTGTGAACATCTACATTAAGTATAGGTAAAAATACCTGACTTTCACTGAAAAATACAAAATATATTATAGTCATAAATAGTGATGAATTGCTTAACAAAACTTAAATGTAGAGAAAAAAAATTATTTCAAAGTTGCCTCAAAATAATTCAAGGTATTTGAGGGTTGTTTTCGAAACAAAACTATGTACACTGTCATGTTCAGGTCTTTTTCAATTCCCATTCTCTGCTCAGTCATATCTGTAAAATTATGAAGAAGTACAGACTCAGCGTTGGGGTTGATTATCAGATAGATGTTCTGTCTGACTAACCAGTCAATGTTCTATTGGCTCTAAATGAAGCTTTGATTCAAAATGGGCAGAAGCTACATTCTCAATAAACATTACAGCTGGTTATCACATCAATGATGTGTCTCAGTTCATTTAGCTCTCAGTATCTGCTGAAAGCCAGCGAGCATGTCCATGGCTCCTCTTTTAATGGAGCCCAATAATCACTCTTTAGAGCGAAGTGACTGCAAAATCTGAAGCATTCACAGGGATAAAAGCTTTGTGTGGGGGAGTGGGCCCATGTCACACCATTTCCAAGAAATTTAAGCATCAAAGCCTGCACTTTACCTTCAAGGCCACCTACATCACTCCAACTCACACTGAGCTCCAATGAAAGACTGGAAAGCCAAGGTTACTGCACTAGTTTAGGACCTATATTCATTTTATATTTGTATAAGAGTTCAAATAAACATTAAGTAAGAATTATTTTAAAAAAGGCACATGTATAGCCTGAATCAAATAATTTAAAGGAGTGATATTTTACCATTTTAAATGGAATTACGCACTCGAAAACATGTCCCTGTGGTCTATATAAAGTGTAAATGCTGTGCTTGGGTCTGAGTTCTTCATTAATTCAACTCAACATTTCTCCTATTTCAGAGTAATGACACCAGAAAGGTCGTTTTGAGCGCTGGCCCTTTAAAAGCAAATGGACCACTTCAGGCCCCGCCCCCTCCAGGTTGTTGACTATGCTGTTCTGTCCTGTTCAACCAACAACTGAACATTTTACATAATTGGCTTGAAGTTTGGACATATTTTCAGTTTTTACTACAATCGCTGCTGCTGATAAACAATTATGTCGTACTTGGAGAAATGTTCGTCAGAAGTCTTGACCTTATATGTGCAAATGTCGTAACATAACTAGTTGTAAATGTAACAAATTAAGAAGGAATTAAAATAGATTGTAGAAATCCACTTGGTTTTTGCTGGAATGAATATAAAGATAGCTTTGCAGCATCTGGAGGGTTCAAATTCAAACTGTATGAACTATTTGGGTCCAAATATGCAAATAAATGAACCAAAAACTAATGAAAGTGGGTTTAGATAAATATGAGCCCTTTAAGACGCCAAAGACACTAGTATCAGTCTACTGTACAGCACAGATATCCATTATTTGTGGAGTTTCTCAGATAGGGTTGAGATCTATCATTACAGGTGGCTCCTAAATTTTGGGTGAGTCGTCTGGGAAGGGAAGTGCACTGATCCGAAGGATGAGCCATGATGTATAAAGCCGTCCCTTGTGATCAGCTTTCTGACAGCTGATCTAGCATGATGGATGCTTTACTGCCACCAGGGCCATGTTGAGAGTGCTGAATAGGATCATGTTTTAGCAGGATGACGATAAAACCTGCAGAGTGTTTGCAGCCCTTCCACCGTTTACTCTGACAACACGTCTGAGTCTCAATTTGTGCTACAATAAACTGACAGCTAATACTGCACGTCTGCGTCATCAACTGTGACATTCATCACAGGCCACAAGTTTGGACTCATTGCAGATATTTATGACGAATCTGTGAGTAATAGAAAGTTTTATCTACTCAAAACAAGAGTTCCAGTGAAATGCCTGAGGTTTACTGGAATGTAGGGCAGGGAAATAACACAAAAAATGAAACCCTGTTTGATCATCTCTTGGTTCAATGTGTTTTTTTTGTTTTTGTTTTTTTTCTGTCAACATGAATTCAAGACAGAATATAATGTGCCTGCACTTGAAAACTCTCGGCCTTCAGTCCACGCCAGGGTTTCCTTATCATCGACTCTCTGCTGCTTTTTGTATATACGGACTGACGGACAGACGACAAACCGATGACAATACACTGCAGCGAGGGCCGAGAGTAAAAAATGATTCATGGACGTTTTCTCATTTAACCCATAAGGACCCAGAGTGACTTTTGTGGCAGTTCCCAGATGAGTCTTTTTACCTATTTAACCTTTCCTAAAGCTGGATTTATGGTCACATGCAGCTCTGCGTCACGTAGGTACACAGTATCTGACAATAGCCTTATGTGCTCTCACACTCGAGCGTACTAGTGCGGCATCATTTTGAGAAAGTGTTGTAGTTTCTCTTCTAAATTGGAAGGTGGCAGTAGTGCTGGTATTGGCCGGTTATAAAGATAAAGATCTTTCCATGGTTTCGATATCTTCTGGCATTTTCCTGTTTTAGAACAATAGTGGCTGACATGGAGCAGTGCCTTTCCCAGCTCGTAGAAGTCAACAAAGATATCATTGCTGTTTTAAAAGTATTACAGTATAAGCGAAGGAGAAGGAGGAAATGTAGGAGATGGGCCTGCAACCGCTGAATGAAGATAGATGAACTGACGGGTTATTACTAAATACTAATCAAATAAAAGCACAATTTTGTTAAATTATGTGGGTTTATTAATGTGCATAACCACACAGATTTTCCCCGAGCAAAAAGTTACAGACAAGAAAACAAGTGAAATAAGTAAAGAACAAAAACAAATAAACTACGTATGGTGGAACTCCATAACATTTACTGTATAGTCCTGGTGTCACATGATCATAAACTGGCCAACCAGGAGGTGATGTCCAAAGTGACGGTGTAGGTAGTGATGCATGATGTCCACGCAGCCATAAAACCAGCTTAAGTGATTTATCACCGTTTATTATAATATTATCCTCTGAAATTAGCATTTTTCCCAGTGAAAATCATCTATTTTCTTATGTTTAATTGACTGGTCATGTATATGTTCATAAAAGCTCAGAGTAAAGTCAAAGGCTATCATATTAAAACTGAAAAAAAAAGATGAAAAAAAAAAAGATTTTTTCAGTAAAATACGTCAACTGAACATAAACCGAGCATCTCCATTCACTGTCATTTATCAAAGTTCATGGGTTTTACTGGTGAATTCATGCTGTAGAAGATGACGGTGTTTCCATGTTCACACGTCCAAATGGGTCATATTTGATGACCATGAGAAAATGACAAACTGCATTTTACACCAATTGTTTACATGTATTGATAGGATTAGTGGATCAACAGTTTAGATCAGCAGATGCTTTTGGTCTTTATGGGTTAAAACTACATGTACGTACTGCATGATATTAACAAAAGGCAGCATTTACAAGAGTTAATGTGCAGCAATGTTTAAAAAGAAATAAAATGTACATGTATCGTAAAATAAAATGGAGCGACAGAGGAAAAAAAAACAATTGCAGCGGATATATTAAAAGAAAATGAGGGTGCAAATTGAATTCCTGTTGCACTAGAAAAGGTCTGGAAGGAGAAACACTTGCCTCGATTTTATGATTTAGACCATTTTCCACATTGTTCCAGAATAAAATAAAATAGATTAATTCAATAAATTGCACAACCCGAGCTGAATGTGAATTGTACTTTATCAGGGTTGTTATAATCCACTGAAACATATGTTTGAAGATTGAAGCTGTCATTGTTAAGGACATTCACATCAGCGTTCGACTGGAAGCTTTTGTTGGAAACTCAAGTATTTCTCTGTTCATACTCGACAATATTAGGAGTAAAATGAACAACAATGAACCGATGAGGACCGCAGTATTATAACATGTAAATGCTTTTTCATTGAAGGTCATTAAACAAGAGGGTTTGACCAAGGAAAAGTCAGAGTGCACTCTGTTCGACCTGCTCAAGTACAACGACATCAACGACGACGAGCATCTGACAAAGGACGAGTTCTACACAGCGTTCGGTGAGTTCAGTGGGATCTGCCTCTCCCTTTTTCTTTTCCTGCTCTCTCCTTTTCTTCCTCTTCCTCCTTCACTTCTTTGTCCCCTACTTTTTTTCTTCTTTGCCTCCTCCTCTTCTGGTCTCTTTCCCTTCTTTTCTTCTTCCCTCCTCTCCTTTTTCTTTTCCTGCTCTCTCCTTTTCTTCCTCTTCCTCCTTCACATATTTGTCCCATACTTCTTTTTTTCTTCTTTGCCTCCTTCTCCTCTTCTGGTCTCTTTCCCTTCTTTTCTTCCTCCCTCCTCTCCTTTTTCTTCTTCTGCTCTCCTTTTCTTCCTCCATCCTCTATCTCCTCCCTTTTTTTCTCCTTTCCTATTTTCCTCTTCTACTTTTTCTTCCTTTTCTCCCTCTCCTTCCTTCTCCTCCTCTTCTTCTACTACCTTCCCTTTCTTTTCTTCCTCCTCCTGTCTCCTCCTCTTATCTATTCTATTCTTATTCTTCAGTTTTTTCCGCCTTTTCCTTCTCCCTCCTCTTCCTTCTCCTTCTTTTTCTTCTACTCTTTCCTATTCTCCTCTTCTGCCCCCCTTTCTCTTCCTCCTCCTTCTTCTTCTCCTCTCCGTCCATTATAATTGTATAAAAAACCTGCCTCTAAACATTCCAACCTCATAACGTACATGGAAAAAAAAAAGCTTTCTAATTACATTGAGATTTCAGTCTACTTTGAAATCTGAGGATGAAATCTCATTTCGTCTGTCAGTCAATGTTGCATTTCCACACAAATACAGTCGCGGAAAAAAAAATTAGACCACACTCATTTTCTTCAGTTTCTTGGCCATTTTAATGTCTGGTACAACTAAAGGCATATTTGTTTGGACAAATTTAATGATAACAAAAATAGCTCATACTATAGTAGTTTAATTTCAGAGCTGATATCTATCAATTTTCCATGTTTTCTTGATAATAACCAAAATCACTTCAATTCATATGTCAATATCTATGGCATTGTATCTTTTATTCATTGTATGTTTTCTTTTCTGTCTGTTTTAGTCACATGAAACACACAGGAGTTAATACTTGATTGCATAACCATTGTTTTTGAGGATTTTTGATGGTCCAATATTTTTTTCTGCGACTGTATTTTCCATCACACTGTTACGAGGATGGTAAACCTGCAGTAGTCTTTGATATTCAGCCAGGGTTTACCCACTCACAGCTCCAGATTGTTGCCTTCTTTATTGTCAAACATTTGATCCTCTGGGATGAAAAAAAAGGGGTTCAACATGGAGTCGGTGCCAAAAGAACCGGGTCACATGTTCACCTCATCCCCTCATTAAGTGACACAATGATAACAGGAGCTCTGTAATGTCTGAATAACAACAACACATGCTCCAGTTTCCCCCCTTTTATTTCCTCCTCATGCGCTCTTTCATGAGTCCTCCCCGTCTGACATTTTCAGTCAGCTCAATATCCTCTGACAGAATATCCTCTGACATTTGGCTGGCTCGACACATTTAGCAGTGGGAGAGAATTCATAATCAACTTTCATCTCATCAGCCTTTTGTATTTAAAGCATTTCTTAGAACAGACAGAAAAGGAGGAAAAAAAGAAATCCTGAGACCGCAAATGGCAAAGTGAAGGAGTCTCATCTCCTCTTCCACATCATACGTGAATGTGTGGGAGAAAACCGCTTCTGGCAAATCACAAAAAGAACCGATCCTCAGCCAATCGGGGACAGCTGGGTTTCCTTGAAGAGTTGAGTTGCTTTAAGTAGAACTACCTCCTCATCACTTTTCAAGTTTTTCCTTTTTTGTGTGTAAAATTCCAACTTAATTCCTCAACAGAAAATCTTTGTGGTAGAACTTATTTTTTCTTCCCTACTCTTCTTTCTTTAGTATGACTGAACAACAATGGTTAGCTTGTTAGCAAGAGTTACCTGCGATTGGGTTGTTTTTTTCAGTCTCTTCGCTGGAAATTGTGAATTTATTCAGCCGAGACCACCCTCAAAACTCTAGGCAGATTTCAGCTTAGTTCATTTTAACATAGTCTGTCAACACAGTATTTAGTCAAAGCTATTTAACCCTTAATCTGGCAAGTGACTATTTTAGGTAATTTCTTAGTTCATTACAAGACAATGACAGCAACAGATACAGTGAGGACAGTGAGGGAACAATCTCAATTTACTTCAAACTTGGCACATATATAGAAGCAAATGATATACTGACACCACCACACACATATAGACATGATAACATTAGCTGGATTGATGCCAAAATAAGCCACAATACATTTGAGGGGTGGAGTTTGTTGTGCCTGGAACCACTTGTTTTAATATTATTATTATTATTTTTTTCCCACTTACGGGTAAGGAACCAAATACACATAATCGAATTCTATAATACATGTTCGTTTTCACCTTACATGTGATGTTTCTTGTATTTTTAAAGAATATTTACTTTTTGGATTTTTTGTTTTTGCCACTTACAGGTAAGGAACCAAATATGGTAACTTCATTGACACTGATTTGCTACATAACAATAAAAAAGAAATAGAAAAATTTTACAAAAGTAATAAAGTCTTGTTATGTCCTCCAATAACAAATTATGGTTGAAATTTTGAAATATACAGTATCTCTATAAAGGGTTTAAAAAGTTATGATCTTTCCTCAGAATGTGAAAACATCTAAAATGGATGAACATGTAGTTTCTTTTAGAAACTCTTCTCTTAGAAACGTATAAAACCGCATGAAGGTGAAGGATAATTCTCACTTGAACACATGAGGCATAAAACTGGATGGATATCAAGCATAGTTCTGGCATAGAAACATGCAAGACTGGATAATTACTGCATAATTTGGATGAATTCCATTAACCTGTGATTTAACATAACGCAGGTCATGTTAGTAGTGTCATGTTTATCCACCCTGTAACAGAATCAGATTTCTATGCCTAAAACTTATGCAAGAAAGATGAAAATAATATAGCATTAGCTGCAGTTCCACAGAATGAACGTTCAAGTTCACTTTCCAACCTCCACACAAAACTGAATGTTAATGATGGAGGTCACTGTTGTTTGTAGGTGATGCCTTCATCATATTAATAAATTACTTTGCTTTGCTAAATGCTGAAATGCTTCACAAGTTCCCCTCAATTCACCTGTGAGGAGCTGAGAAAGAAAAGGCTCATAAGGTTGAAAATCCACTTTCTAAGCAGACTAACAAGTATGTTAAATATTATAAGGAACCTGATTTCAAAAGAACAACACTTTATTCATCAAACAAGTGAAATATCAAGTAGAAGAGAAGAGGCTAATCAAAAGAACTGACTTGTCGGTTATGGAAGTCAGTGCCAAGCGAGCAAACTAAAAGAAGCTGAAGAGGGTTCAGCGGAGATCCTTTCACATTATTCCAGGTACATAATAAGTACATTTTAAGTGAGTCATATCTTCAGTAGATTCCTTCAAAACACAGAGTTGCTGTTCAAGATGAGAGCAATACAGTATGTACAGTCGTGGAAAAAATTATTAGACCATCCCTGTTTTTTTTTCAATTTCTTATTCATTTTAATACAACTAAAGGTACATTTGTTTGGACAAATATAATAACAACAAAAATAGCTCATAAGAGTTTAATTTCAGAGTTGATATCTATCCATTTTCCATGTTTTTTTGATAATTACCAAAATCACTTCAGTTCTTATATCAATATATCTGGCATTGTACTGACAAAAACAGGGCGTTTATTCATTCCATGTTTTCTTTTCTGTCTTTTTTAGTCACATGATACACACAGGAGTTAGTACTTGATTGCATAACCATTGTTTCTGATGATTTTTGATGGTCTAATATTTTTTCTGTGACTGTATGTTCACATTCTTATTAATATTCCACCATTATGCAGAATTTGATACAGCACATGTAGTCTTGCATAATGAGACCTTTCTAAACACTATATTAGCACAGTGTTAATGCCATAGATAGGTCTGATTCTTCTGCAATGAGGGTAAACATATGTTTTGGTCGTTCACCTACGAGGTTGTTGAGATAGTCCAATTAAAAAAATAACTTTGTGGTATTAAAATGACTTAATCTTTACAAAACAAAATGGCACAAAAAGACATAACCATTGTTTTTGATGACTTTTGATGGTCTAATGATTTTTTTCTGCGACTGTACGTATGTTGTTTTGGTTTAATTATGGATCCTCATGTGGAACATCCTCCTGAGACCCATGGAAGTAAAGGTTTTAAACTTTTTTTACATTAAATAATTGCCTTGATTATAAAAAATAAAAGTAATAATGTTTTTTTTTTTCCAGATACATTTTTATTGTGTTTTTAAATTTAATATCCTTTACTTACTTACTTATTTATTCCCTTGTTTTATGAGTTGTGTACAGCACTTTGGCCAACTGTAAAGTTCTCAAAGTGCTCTATAAATAAAGTTGGTATGGTATGGTATGGTATGGTATGGTATGGTATGATATGGTATGGTATGGTATGGTATGGTATGGTATGGTATGGTATGGTATGGTATGGTATGGTATGATATGGTGAACAGCATTTTTGTTTTTAAACTATGCCAAGTCCCTTACAAAGGACTATCATGCATTATTTGGTCTCAGGAGCATATAATAACACTGGTTTGTTATCAAAATAAATAAATAGATACTGCATTTTTGATGACTTTTGATGGTCTAATAATTTTTACTGCGACTGTAGTTGAGCAGATGCTTCCCAATATGGGCGTTTACAAATCACCTCCATCACATCATCCTGCCGCAATAATATGTACTTTACCCTAATGCTAATAATCATTCTGCATCATCTATAAAATTTGCATTGGGAACTAAATGCTAATTGGAAAAAGCATTACTTTTATTGTGTTATTGAACTGACTAAAATGCGCAAGTCAATCAGATTTACCGAGCATGGCCAATCTATTTTACTACTGTTGGTGTTCTCCCACATGCAGATGTAAAATAGCACTTTAACAGCATTTAGAGCTGCACCTTTTTTGTTACAGTAAAACTGCACAGCTGTTAATATGATGTAATTACAGGTCTCCACTGTGACACAGCAGATGTAGTTTTGAGACCAGCAGCGCAGTCGCCCAACATGGACAGAAATCTGTGAAATGATTTTATAGACAGTGGTCAGAGCACCCGAGGCCAAAAACACATCACAAGATTAAACTTTTCACTTCATTGCTGACATAATCTGAGAGTGGCAGCTATTAAAATCTATGCAAATACCTTAAGCGCTGTCGTAAACCGAGTCCCGTCATAAAGTAAATCCGTTGATCCAGTGTGTCCAGAATTATGTAGCAGCTTAGAAACGAACAGCAGTAAATGCAGAACGGCTGCCCATGAAAACGGCACCTGTCTGACTACTCTGCTAATAAGGACCCCTCACACACCTTTGTGGAATATTGAAAGCATGGCAACATTGTTTGTCAGGACAGAAGATAAGACTTTAATGTCCATGCATTATTCATTACTGCTTTGCATAGGCTAGAAGGGGGTTGAGAATCAATTTGCTTCAGCTTGCAGTAAGGAAAGTGTCTAGCAGAAGTGATGTCTTTTAATTAGATGATGTTACAGATATGAATGATGTCTGCCACGCTACTGATAGTCAGCCCCTTGTCATCGTTGAATAATTTGGTGAGTGATGGCTCAGTGCATCACGGGTAAACAGATAAGGTGTCATCTATCATAATGTGTCATTAACTTGTGGTAGGAGAGTGTCATAATACATCGTGGTGTGAGCTGTCACTCTTAAACATCAGGTATTGGCAGTCGAGACAGGAGTCTGTTGCTCTGTCACATTTTTTGAGTCTAAATATTTCATGAATCCAGGGCTCTATAACAGGTTTAAATGTCAGCTGTAACAATGTTTAAGAAAAGTGATAAATGAGTTGTGTATTAGCTTTTGTAGAAATACATCAGTGTTGCATTTCAGTATTTGCAGGTAACCTCTACGTTCTGTACAAATCCGAAACACCCGTTTTCCAGCATTAACGCTGCAACACGTCCTCTTACCATGTTCACATTCGTATTAATATTCCATTATTATGCAGAATGTGATACAGCACATGTAGTCTTGCATAATGAGACTTATCTTTTTCAGCAAAAATCAGGTATTTTCAAATATTTAATTTACAGACCATGTTCATATAAGCTGAGATTAAAATTGAGGGTTATTATATCATATCAAACTGAAGAAATATATACTTTTTCAGCAAATATAGCATTAACTGAACACAAAAACATGTATGTCCATCCACTGTCATTGATCCAACTCCATGGGTTCTATTGGTCAATCAATGTTGTAGAAGATGATGGTGTTTCCACGGTAACTACGGAGCCTCTGAACGTCCAAATGGGTCATATCTGATGACCATGAAAAGATGACAAACTGCATTTTACGCCAATTATTTACATGTATTGATAGGATTAGTGGATCAATGTCATTAAACATTATACATCAGTAGATGGTTTGGTGGTCAACATATTGTAATATATCGATTTGTGTCGCTTTCCTTTTTCTCTATAACTTTCCGCTGCTGAAACAGGACGGTTAAACTCATTTTGTGCAGTTGGTGTTAGGAGGGAGACCCGCAGAAGGTGAGCCAATATCTGTCATCAAAACTGAATAAACTTAGGAAAAGGTCATGCTTGCAGTTTGCCTCAAGTAATATCTCCACCTGAATACAAAAATTCTGTCTGGGTTATTGTTCAGCTGATTTTGGACTTACTGTGGAGTATAACTGAGAGCTGCAGGCAATAAAAATGGGGTACAGGTCTACATGGTGGGGTGCCATTAGCCAGGTTGGTGGAATTTTTCAGTGCTTTTACCAGAGTTTCACACTTTGTCCTTTTGCCAATGTTCTTATAAGCCTCTTGAAGTTGGCTGGACAATCACAAAGCTTTGCCTGTGCTGCACACACTTTAAATGCAGTTAGTTTGGGTACACCTACGAAATGCATCCTCCAAGTGTCCAGGTATTCTGCTTCACAGGCCGCAAAGAAAATGAATGTGCTGCAGTTTGTAGAGAATCCTCTGTCTGAATGCTCCCCCAAGGTAGTTTGTTGGCTTAAATCTCATCCCTGCCCCCCCCAGAAACATTCTTTGGTCCACACACAGAAGGATTACAGTGCACGTTACGGGTATCATCCCTTTGTAGAGTTTTAACCCTTTATAGGGCACTCAGAAGTACTCTGAGATTCAACATTTCAACTGTGTTATTGACAAACCTAATAAGACTTTATTAATTTTATGAAATTTTTCACAATTTAATTTTGCCATGTAAAAAATCAAGGTCAATAAAGTTGCCATTTTCAGTTCCTTGTCCGTATGTGGCAAAAATATCTAAATAAACAAATATATATATATAGTGTGTAGGATTTGAAAGGAAGATGTATTTTCATGTTTTGCAGGACGAAGTGTTGGGAGTCTGAATCACATTTTGTCTACTCCTACTGGTCAATTAAACAATAAACGTAACCCTATAAGGGCAAACATATCATATTTTATGAATGAGTTTTGAAGGCCTGTACATGATCAGTATGATTATTTTTGTTCTCAAAAAAACCTGATGTATACAATTAGATACATGCAATACACAGATAATCCACCAGGGGAATGAATTCATTCACCAGAGGCCTTTCTAGTGACACTACAAGACTGTCAATAATGA
The DNA here is from genome assembly GCA_029814465.1 of Ostorhinchus cyanosoma. Classification (NCBI taxonomy): domain Eukaryota; kingdom Metazoa; phylum Chordata; class Actinopteri; order Kurtiformes; family Apogonidae; genus Ostorhinchus; species Ostorhinchus cyanosoma. The sequence continues at coordinate 10,448,057 of JAPTYQ010000002.1, read as the reverse complement.
GGAAGGAGGCAGAACTTTGACAATTTTGAAAAGGAATTACCAATTTGTTAGACATGTTTGTGTTATATTGTTTTTCTTTGTTCAAAAATAATACAATTTGACCCGATGTTATCAAATATGATACAAATTTGAAACTCATTTACAGAAATTGAGTTTTGAAAAAAAAAAATATATATAGTTTTGGTTGTTCAGAAGGACCAATAAAGGCTCCAGTTTAAAAAAACTGGAATTGCCTGTCAATGATTTAATGGTTCAGGCTTTACAAGGTTAAAAAAAATATTGGGATGACATGTACACACCTCACTTTGACATACTCAGAATATACGTGCCTAAGGAGCCCTCGTTTGTTTTGCTCGGAGCCATCCCTGAGGGCTTTGAATGTAGAGATAATATATTTCTACTTCAAATCCTCTTGGCAGCAGCAATTAAGGGTATCACTGTCAATTGGCTGACACCAAATGTTCCAACATTGCAGTCATAGAAAGACCACATATGGGAGCTCAATAGAACGAAGCATATAACTTATAATTTAAGACTCCAGAGGGAGAAACTCTTAAGGCGATGGTCCCCTGTGTTGCTCATAATGTTTTGAGTCAAAAGAGCAAAAATCAAGGTCAATGAAGTTAGTGTATTTGGTTCCTTGCCCATATGTGGCAAAATAAAATGTAAAATCCAACAAGTGTATGTATATGTGTGTATATAAATATCACACTGAAATTGTTGACTCACTGTCCTCAGTAACTGTTGCTGGTACTGTCTTGTAATGTTTGCAGAAATGACCAAAAATAGTCACTTGTCCAATACAGGGTTAAAGACTTGAGTAGTTCTAAAAGGTTTGTTTGTAAATGAAGTTCAAATTTCAGTTTGGCCATGACCTTAATTGCACTTTTCTATTAAGTCAAGTGCTAAAGCTCTGTGTGCTGCGCTGTAGGATGTATCTCACCCTGCTTGTTGTTTCTTGGGTGCGAAGATATTGATCTGAACTCTGACACCTTCTGACAGAACACACAGCCAGGAGATACAGCTCTTTGATTTCTGCTGAGGCCAGAGACCTTAGAGTGGCTCTTAGAGACCTAAAGAACTGATGGGACACAGAGATAAACTATAATATGATCCCTTACTTTATTGATATATAGACTTTAGGAGGCAAAAAGTGAAAATTGACAGTACTTCCAGGGGAGAATGTGTGTATTTTATATTCGCATCAGGTCACTGCTTCACTGTCCACAAACTAATAGCAATGTTTTCAAAGATTTAATTCATTATTCATCTGCATATGGCAATCAATCGTCTAATTTAAGTATTGGATTTGACAAATTAAATTATTCTAAATAATATATTGAACTGGGCACAGGGCTCTAGCATCCCTACAACCGTCTTGAGGATTAAGCAGAAAAAAATGAATGAATAACTGATATATTGGTTGGGTGGATGTGCAGAATTGTTGATAAATTTGTCACATTATGGAGTTTGCATTGCAGTGGGCTCCTGCTGCAGGGGAGGAACACAGTCTATACATTAAGCTACAGATTGCTTTTGTTTTGAGGTCACAACATCAGTTATTACTGAATATTATTAATTACCTAGAGTTGAACAAAGACCAGGTGAAAAAAATATTCAAGCATTTTACTTATCAAGGAACACAGGCAAATAAATTTGATTATATACAGCAAAAGGCAAATTACGTGACTCTGCACTTAAGTTGCAACTACTTCTGTTCCCTTTGGTGCCCCTACTGGTTATGAGTAGTAAGTGCAGGATCTGTGTGATGTCATCGAGCATCATGAGTCAGCTGACAGTTTCATTGACTGTCATAGAGATAGGTTTTATTAAACTTTCACCAATAAATCAGCCATGCTCGGAAACTGGCCGATTTTCATGTGATCGGACATGGCCAGCGACTAGCTGGTCAGTCTGAACTTGAAAAATTGTAAAATTTGTGCCACGCCGCATAGCCAGACCTGGTGCTGGTTCCAGATAGTCATATATGAGGCAACAATCAAGAATTTGAAGGGGGCACATGTCGCTGACCGAGGCAGCATATGTACCTGACACCACGTCAGCGCACACCATACAACAGTACAAAGTGAAAGTGAAACTTAAGATGCTGTACTAATTCCTCTAAGTCTTTCGCTGTTGTGCATCTCATTTTCCTTTTCCCTACTGTTGGAATCCTTCATTTGAGGTGTAGGAGGTTTTGTTTAAGGGGGCATCGCTCACTTCTTCTCCCATTTACTTATAATGGCAGAAATTTCAACTGTCTATAAAAACATCAATTTTGTTTCAATTTACTTCAGATTTGGCACATATATAGAAGCAGTTGATATGCTGACATCACCATACACATAGAAATGATGACATCAGCTCGATCGATGCCAAAATCAGCTACAATACGTGCGAGGGGCGGGGTCTGTTGTGCCTGGTACCACTTGTTGCATCTGCTGTACTAGTGTGTTCCCTGACCCATGCTCATGCCAGTGGAATAATATGGGATGGAGATATGGGAATGTTTTTTCTAATCAAATACACTTTATATAATACAGTACCTGCAGCATAGTCATGAAAAACTTTACTCTGGACACAGTCAGTTAAGAACTCCAAAACTACCGTGTTCTGGGGGTGTTAAACATTTGGCTTCGGGGAACATGTCTGTTCACTTTAGAACACATGTGTCACAGATTGTCACCTGTCACTGTCCTTCACAGCGGGCAGGAGCGAACATGGGCCTTCACCTCCCTCCTCAATGATAGAGAGGAAAAGGTGAAACTAAACGCTGAGTGAAAACAGATGTGAAGTCTCTCACCACTTACTTTTGGCTCATTATATGACTGCATTTGGTGAAATCAGCCTATACCACTGCACTGCACAACCTCCCTGGTGGAGCTACAAATGCAATAATTACTGACTATAAAATCAATGCACTTTGGTAGCTGTTAATACGCACATTGCCTGCATCTGCCTCTGTGTGTTCAGCTCTGACATGGATTCAGTAACCGGTCACTGGTCTCTATGGTGATGGAACAAACGTCACAACTATTTGCAGATGATTTTTTTTGTGGTAACGTTACCACAGACACTCGAATAATAAAACTGTAAAAGCAAGGATTTTGACCCATAAAGACCCAGTGCTACTTTTGTGTCGGTTCTCTAATGATTTTTTTCCTGTATCGAACATTTCTTAAGTGACTTATTACCATTTTTTTATGATACTATCCTCTGTATTTTCCATTTTGTCAGTATAAATGAGGTATTTTAATCTATGTAATTTACTGATCATGTAGATGTTCATAAAAACTCAGATTAAAGTTGAGAGTTATTGCATCAAAAAGATAGAAAACTGAAGAAAACGGGACATTTTCATGAAAATCAGTAACTGTGTCCATCCACTGTTATTGAGCCAACTGCACGGGTTTTACTGGTGAAGCAATGTTGTAGAAGATGACAGTGTTTCCATGGTAACTACGGAGCCTCTGAACATCCAAATGGGTCACATCTGATGATAATGAAAAAAATTACAAACTGCATTTTACACCAATTATTTTACATGTATTCATAGGATTAGTGGATCAACAGGTATTAAACAGTTTAGATCAGTAGATGATTTTGGTCGTCTGTGACTGTTTGGGTTTTTATGGGCTAATATGATATTGTCAGTGGGTCGTGAGCTCAATCACCATAGCCTTAACCGATGCGACGATACAGAATAACCTTAACAGACACTTATTTAATTGGAAATGTAATTGAAATTAAAGTCATACTTACTCAGTCGGACTTTTCCAACTCTAACATAGAACTGTGAATGCAGCACACTATTAAGGGTTTGTGCTTTTTCTTCTAATGCTGTTCCGTCTGGGAAGCGGTTGATAGCTTGTCAGTCTGTATTTCTGGGTTGGTCTTAAGTTGTGTATTCATACCTACTGCTTACTCTTTTATAGGCTTTTGCGGCTCTTATAAACAGTAAGTAATGTTGCTGTCATGTCGACTACGGCAGTTAGCGGGCTTAGCTATAACTCAATAAGCCTGTGTGATATTTTCCTGTATAGATTACATATAACGCTGTCAGCTGTGGGTTAGCCATGTTTCATTGAAAGATTGCTATTACTTTTCACAGTGATGGTACAGTCGAACACTCGTAGCACACTCCATTATCAAGGCGTGTGATTATCTGTCCATGAGGCACCGAAGGGCAACACTTGAGCTTTGTTTATGCGTCAGAGTTTTGCATGTTCGTTGTGTTGTCATGGCAGTGTGCATTTTACATATTTGATTGAACATTGCATCAATCAATTTTCTTATTTGAATTGATTACGTGACCATTGCTAGTACACTGGGGCGCTGTTAGCAATTGCGGACCCCATGAAAGTTAAACGATCTGGGCCGATGTGCACGAGAGGGTATGTATGTGGGGTAGGGGCTGCAGTTATATGCGTGGGGGTGTGGTCCAAAACTAACATAACTAACACTAGTGTAAAGCGAACCTTAAAGGGGAACTTCGGAACTTCAGCCCTGGCTACAGGTAAACAAACTGGTAAGTGGCTACTTGAACAAACTCACTGTTTTAACGTCTTTTTTATTCGCTTTGAGCCATAAACG
>JAPTYQ010000002.1:10390974-10417763 GCA_029814465.1 Ostorhinchus cyanosoma | reverse complement strand
TCAGATATGACCCATTTGGACATTCAGAGGCTCCGTAGTGAGCGTGGAAACACCGTCATCTTCTACAGCATTGATTCGCCAGTAAAACCCATGGAGTTGGATCAATGACAGTGGACAGACTTTTTCTTCAGTTTTCTATGTTTCTGATACAATAACCCTCAAATTCAATCTGAGCTTTTATAAACATCTGCATCATCAACAAAATACAGGAAAATACCTGATTTTCATGGAAAACAAAGCAAAGCAGAAGACAATATAATAAATGGAGATAAATCGCTTAAGAACGATTAAATAGAAAAAAAAATTGTGAAGTGACATTAAAGTAGTACTGGGTCTTTATGGGTTAAGACAAAAATATGGGTAAAACATGAATTCTTGCATTTTAAAATATCTCAGTGGCTATTTCCTCTTCTGAATGATGTGCTGAAGAAGTTCATCAATTTTCCGACATGCAGAATTTGATGACTTTCCTTTCCTTTGTTCAGGCTACACTCTGAAAGTTCTACAAAACCATGAAATATGTCCACATTGACTCAGCGGTTTCTCTTTTTCTTTGCACTGAATTAAATCAGCCTAGTTGAGTCAGGATAAACTGTCTGACTCTGTGTTTTTTTCCTCTCCTCGACAGATGTGTACCTACTTAACCTTCCAGATGACCAGAAGGTGAGCGTCACCACGGTAACGGTTGGACAGAGCGCGGTGCTGACTTGTGCCATCACAGGAGAACGGAGACCTCCGATTTTGTGGAAAAGAAACCATCAGTATCTGAACTCACTGAACCTAGAGGACATAAATGTAAGACGAAGCTGTAATCACTCCTTCTCAATTGTAGCTTTAAAGGGGTCATATTTTTGCTAAACCCACTTTTATTAGTCTTTGGTTCATTTATTTGTGTATTTGGGGACTCTGACAGTTCAAAAACTTTTAATTTGAACCCTCCAGGTGTTGCAAAGCTATCTTTATATTCATTTTGGCAAAAATCGAGTGGATTTCTACAACCTGTTCTAATTCCTGCTTAATTTGTTTAATCTATAACTAGTTATGTCATGGCATTTGGACATATAAGGTCAAGACTTCCAACGAACATTTTGCCGGGTACGCCATTACTGTTTGTCGGCAGCAGCGTTTGGAGTAAAACCTGAAAACCTGTCCTATTACCTAAAATGTTCAGTTCTTGGTTGAACAGGACAGAGCAGCACGGTGAACAACCTAGAGGGGGTGGGGTGTGAAGTGGCTCATTTGCATTTAAAGGGCCAGCGCTCAAAAACGACCTTTCTGGTGTCATTAGTCAGAAAAAGGGTTGAAAATGGACCTGTGAAGTTGAATTAATGAAGAATTCAGACCCAAGCAGAGCATTTACAGTTTATGTAAACCACAGATGAGTGTTTTAAAATGCATAATGCCATTTAAAAAAGCAAAACATCCCTCCTTTAACATACTCAGAGTGTGTTTTGCATGTCCACCAGTGTGTGATAATGCAGCTGATCCCGTTTTACATCATATTAAGCCTGTGATGTTGGCAATACAGGTGTCAATCAGTTAATGTCTGTGTAAGACAAGGGAGCAGTGGATTAAGATGCACAGCTCTAAGTGGTGTGATAGGATCTTGATGATAGAGTTGAGTAACCTCAAGTGGAGAGTACATTTCCACACCATTATTTCTACCATTGATATCAGCGTGCACCTATCTGTCATAACATTATGACAACTGAGAGGTGAAGTGGTAATAGGGGCCGCCGTAATGAGATGATCAACACAATCAGTGGGTGGGATATAATAGGCAATGAGTGAACATTTAGTCCTCATTGAGCCTGTTTACATGACCATAAAGATCCAATAACTGCCAGTAATCACATAATTGTAATAAACAGAGCTGGAACCTTTACATGCACTTCAGAAATGTGACAATTGTCCAACTCTGGTTTAGACATTTCGAGTTAGAGTGTGTACACATGTAGTGATGGTGGACTCAGACTTTCTATTACTGTCTACTGCTCACGTTTGACTCTGGCTACAATCAGACTGCAGGCAAATATGGCCCAGATCTGATGGTTTTGCCCATATGTGCCCTGTATCCGATCTGTTAAAGATAGTTTGAACAGCACAAATCTGATATTTTGCAACTAAGCGTCTGTACAAATAAGCCTGGTACATAGATGTCCACATTGTAAATTTACAGGCCTGACTTGGTCCCTGATACCGCAGCACACCTTCAGGGTTCTGGTTGAGTCCAGAAGCTGTTTTGGCAGCAAATGAAGGACTGAAACAATAAGCATGTGGTAATAATGATGATTTCTTTGTATCCCTGGCATAAAAGGTACATAAGTTATTTCAAAACAAAGTAAACTGCGAATGACTTTTGAATATGCAACTGAAAATTGTTATTGGAACAGGAGTCAGTTTAGAATTTCAAAAGACATTATTGCTCCAGTGGTGAAACACTTCTATTACCAGCATTATTTGTGTTTCAGTCGCATCACTGGGCTGGAGCTGTGCCTGCTCAGGTTGACTTCAAGGGTTTGGAACTGGGATCAAATGTAAAGATGCAAAAATATCCCAATTTCTTTTGGAGTAGAGAGCATATTCATTTTTCTCAAGACCAGGATAATGAAAGATATGAAGTTTACCTACAACACATGTCAAACTGTAAAACGACAATAATCATTATACTTAGGTCCATTTAATGCATGTTTTAATTTAGAAAATGCTCATATTCTGAAGCCAAATGACTGTTTCAGAGTTGTATTTTTTGCATACGTTTCTATTTCATCATATGTTTTCTTGGTCAGCGACTCAAATCCCCCCATGTTTTATTATTGACTGTTGATGCAGGCTTTGTATTGTAGGTCTGACAGTAATCCATGGTGTCAGCTGGTGTTCTGAGTGCCTGTGTTTAGAGACTGCTGGGAGGGACAGGGATTTCAGATGAAGAAAGAAGATGAAGGGGGATACCAAAGGGGTTCGGCCCTAGAGGACGGACCTACTTTTTCTAGTCAGTGAAAAAGTATGTGTGTTAAATCGGCATGCGAGGCCAAAGACTAGCCCCGTAAGTCATTTTTCTCCACATCAAAAGGAGGGAGAGCACTTAAGTGTTGTGGACGAGGAGGCAGACTTGTGTTACCTTACCGTTTTCCTCTGTGTGTGTCAGGGCTGACCAAGATGAGTGCGATACTGCTGTGCATAATTAAGTCAACACTGTCGCAGTAGATAAAGGGAGACCCAGCGAAGCCACTAATGTAACATTAAATGTTGATGACCCTTAAAATGAGTAAGAGGCGCCCAGCTGTCGCCAGTCATCCTTGGCACCATCAACTGGCTCTAAACTCGCATGCCGGTTCTGGTTGTTGGTGATGTGTGATTCACATAAAGAGCCAAGCTATGAAGTGATTTTAGGCTGTGCACAACAGGGAACAGCTTTTCAGCACTTTGCCTTTTTTTAGTACGTTCTCTAATACTTTGTAACTGCTTTTAAGTCGTTCCCGGTGAATATGTATGCAACTGCTGTGTAGCAAAGAGGAAAATGTAAAGGCAGATTATGTCTAGAAAATGCACTGAATATCTTTTACAGGATTTACCAGAGAAACAGAGGATCCAGGTCCTTCAGGGTCAAAGAAGACTTTGATCTAACTTTCATTATTTTTTTTCCTATGAACTGTTTCACAGCTTCCTTTTTGGTGGTTTCAATAGAACTACCTTTTATTTCATCTCCTGATATTGCCTGAAGACACAATGAAGTACAGGGTGTCCCGACCGGAGGTGGTCTTTGTGCTCCATACAACCTGTCATCAGTTTCCTCACCGATTCATATCAGTTGTTGCCCAGGTTTATTTTTAATTAAGATGCTCTGGGATCAAAAGTTTTTCTCTGAGATCATGTTGAGTGTTCCCACTCTGAACAAAATCAAAGCTTTTCCCGAAGTTCATCAACAGGTGACGTGAATATCCTGGTTAGGTTGTAGAAGTATCGCACTTTTGTGTTTGCACATGTAAACATCATATCACTAATTCAGGAACTTACAAAAGCTAATTTCTTCTGATTTTCATGCTAACCCACAGAAGACAGTAGTGATAAAGGTTGTTATGTAAGGCTCTGCTAAAGTAGGACAAAAGTAGTGGAGCTGTTTGTCACTGTTTTTTCATCTAAAAATGCTGTAATAAGTTTTACATGTAGCAACAGAATAATTTGTTTACCTCATCAGTAAACATTGTAATAATACCCTTGTTTTAGTTTAAGGGACAACCTGGGAAGACAACACAAGCATCAGTTATGCCAAATGTCCAATTGGTATTTATGTTTGGGGTTTCAGTGTCCTCTTATACACAAGACTAAAGCAAATCACGCAAGTACAAACTTTTTGGCATAATTTGGGCCATTTTTTCATGTTTTGGGAGTGGAGGCTCTCCTGGGGGCTGCGAGCACATAGGTGGTCGTGAATGACCTCGTCGTGTGTGCGTACAAGTGCATTAATGACTAGGGTTGTACATCACGACAGTATAAATCACTTGCTACATACTAATATTCCCCCATGTTTGACATGACATGTTTTTGGGGGGCAGCAGGTAGTTAATGATATGATGAGGGGAGCTCACTTTCACTTTCTCACAGCTTTATCTACAGAGCTAGGATATAACCCACCACGTCCTCCTCATATACTGTAGGTCCCTCACGTTACTTTTAGAATTAAGTACCCCCCCCCCCCCAACATATACCCTCATCGCACACATTTTTTTCAGGCATGGGGGGGCACCAGTAGCCTCATGGTGCCATCAGTGGGGCATGGTAAAAAAAAACTGAGTGACCCTGCATTAACGGTTTGGGACGCAGAACTTCATATGTGCATTAAATACGTTTATGAAAATGCACGACTTGAGTATCTGTAAAATGTGAGTTGACCTGTTGTCCCTTAAAACTGTTCAGCGATGCTCTGATTTTCCCTCAAAACAATTCTGAATTGGCTCTTTTCTTCTTTAATCGACACAGTGGAAAGGTTCACAGGTTGTCATGGTAATTGATCAGTTGGTCTTTTGTGCTTTGTTCATACTGCTGGAGGACATGTTGGATTTCAATCCACAGAGTTGCACTTATAGATGATAGAAAGCGCAGGAAAAAGAATGTTCGGAGCTCTATTTGCATTTTAATTCATTCTGAACCACTTTGCTGGATCTTCACATTACTGGTAATTAAGGTTGTCACATAAAATTACTGGTACATGAGGCATGTTCAGATGATGGTGATGCAGTTTCATGAAGTGAGACTGAGTAAACCACTGTTGGGACTGAAAACTGGCTTCTACGACCCTCAGGAGACTGCATTTGTCAGATTTAATATTTTCTTTGTCTGTTTCTAACACCGTCTGAGTTTCCAGCCTCTTCTACCACCAGCGCAGCTACGCTAACAACAACAAAACACCACCAGCAAGTGAATTAGCATTAGCGCTAGCAGTCTCTAGTGCCTCATCAGAAGACTGTGAGCAGACCACAGCGCCCCAAACAAAACTACCAACGGAACACGAGCGGCGCACCAACACCGTCTTAATCCAGATTTATTTTTGGCTCTCAGGCTCCCAGTCAATCATTGTTGTTCTTCCACAGAGGAGAATGGATTTTGTCGGCACCTGGCATCCACAGACCCATTCTAAATTGCCTTGCAGACAATTTCTGTATAATTGCTGGCTGTTAATATTTGTGAGCATCCACTGCCAGGCTTAATTAGAGTCATATTCCTGTGAGTACACATGGGAGGTTCATGCAGTCTCATCTAACAGGCCTTCCCAGTTTAGAACGTGGTTATTTTAGAAATGTTTGTCGACATTCCGACTTAGCGAATCATGCATTAATCCCAGCGGTTTGCTTGTATCCCCAAGTTCAATAGAGCCTCTCTAAAATTTTGACAAAGCAGCTTACTGTAATTCCATGAAGTTGACAGTTGCTGGCTATTGCATCATCATCCAAGGCTGTCAGTTTTTCAATCCTCCCCGAGTGGACGAGCCAGAGATACAGCCCCGTACTGTGTATACGCCTCTATGTGTGATGACGGTGATCCTTCAGGGTGCAAAATATTTATGCAGATTGAAAAACCATTAGTTATTCTTGCTTAGAAATGTGAAAATGTATTTGGGGGAAAGGATTGGATTATACATAGTATGTCCAAACTCCACTTTTTAAGGTCACAATCAGTATATTTTAGATTCAGCTGCTAAACCTTTGAATTACAATAAACAGACAAATGTGGGACTTTATAGTATGTGGAATATGTTTTGGGGGAAGAGATGGCAACTACATCAGAAATAGAAATAACAAAGAAAGCAGCATAATCAGAGTTCAATCTCTCTTCTTTTTTTCTTATCTTGTCCACTGGAATAGGTGTTTTTATCTCCCATAATGCTCCGTGCCTTCAGCTCAGGAGTTCCACATTATCTCAGCATATTGGAGATGTACCATATGTAACATAAAGCACACATGATTATATTTTATATCTATGCTCTTCTTTGATCAGTGTGTACTCGGTGGAATATCATTTGTATTCTCGCTGAGCCGTTTCCTGAGGATGAATAAATCAACCAGATATGACAGATAATGTATGAATCATAGTGGCCTGTTGTATTATGTTGTCAACTTAGGTTTTTTGTTGAATTAATCACCTTGAATGAAAACACACAAGGGTGTATCATGGACGTAACTGGTTCTACATCACCTGGATGCGAGACCTTTCCTCAGGGATTTGTGTTATTTGGTTTAAATCAATCACTGGATGTGACCCCAACAACATTTGTTTGCTTTTAGTCCATTTTGTATAAGACACAAGCCTTGACCACATAAAGTCCTGGCCAAGCCAGTAACGGAGTGAGAAAGCACTGTGCAGCCAAACTGATCATTCCATATCTGTTTTAAAAAGTGAATTCAGCAGAAACCAGAACAGCTCAAATTGTAGGTTTAAGCAAGTACTGTAATATGCCATTAAGGAATAATGATGATGATGAATGGCTTCTTATTGTCATTTGGCATGTCATAAGAACAATATGTTTGCACAGTTCTTCCAAAAACCAGAGCGGGGTGCAGCTGCCGGGGGCATCCACCTGACCACAGGAAATTCAGAAGAAGTTGTACATGTATAAAGCAAGAACATATGACATTAAAACATCAACCAATAATAATAACCAAATATTTAATAAAAACATGAAGTTATAATCATTAACAAACGGAGAGAGGAAAAATATACAGCAGTTATTCAAGGTTTGGAAAAAATGCCAAAAGTGCTGTTCTTCAAAGAAAGTGCAAATATTTAGCATACCACACTATTCTTCATCTATGAGAGTATGTTATATCCAAAAATGAAAGTGATATCATTTTTATTTTATTTTTAAAAGACATTAATTCATGAGAATCCAAAAAAGTAACGGAGGTGTATGTTTAGTGTGATGCACAATAATAATAGTGTAAGATTTTATTAAGATACTGCTGAAATTAGAAGTCTTCATCTTTCTGCAGTTTTTTTTTTAAAAATAACTTTCAAAATCATTACAGTATTTGATTATTTTGACGTATCAGATTAGACAGGCATATATTTTCATCTTATTTGTTTACACATTGCTATTTACATTCTGAATTTATGCTGTATACATTCGTTTACAACCTTTACAGCTCTTAATTTACACTGTATTCTCTTTACATACAATTTACCATTTTCTTATACTGTATATCCGGTTGTAATTCAGGTACAGTACAAAAAAAACACAGAGGTATATGTATTTCATGCTGAGTAATCAAAAATATTGTTGTGGCGAAAAAAGAAATTGCCCCTGATGTTCACTTTGGCTTGGCCAGGCTCATAAATACCAACATTTTCCTTCTCAGTTTATAAAAAATAAGTCTGTCCACATGGCTTTCGTCACGAACAAGAATGTGAGAACGACTCCAAATATTCAAAACACCAGAGAAGACGCTGCATAAGTCTACATCAATGACATGAGAAGAATATTGTCAGCATGCAGTGACAGTAAAACATAAACATCAAATGCCAAGTACTTATTCATTTATAGTCATTTGACATCTGTTTCATCATCTTTTTCTCTGGCACATGGCCCAAGGTGTGAATGCGACACCAAAACAGAACAGATGAAGGAGATGGAGCCAGTGTTAAGTGTCAAATTATAATACGAGGTGATGAAATCATGAGAAAACATTGACTGTTATGTCTCCACATGTTCACATGGATCCACATGAGCTGAGATTTTCAGAATTCTGTTGAGTAATAAAAAAAAAAAAAGACGGTTTGCCTGAGAATAAGAGGAACATGTTCGTTTGGATAAATATTACATAATGTATTAGTGAAGACGAGGCCTGGTGTGGTTGTGTAACCTCTCAATGTTTGACTTGTATTTTTCTCTCCTAACAGATCCCATCGCAGGTAGGGTATCTTTTTCTGTCTAAACAAGATATTTGTTCACTCTTTCTTTTTTTTTTTTTTCAGCTCACTCACAAAACCCAAAGCTACTGAGGTTCTCGTAAAGGGATTCATGACACTGTGGCTAAACCTCAGACTCCAAACACACAACAGAGTGAAAACAACAAATCACACAAACGCGGTTTTAATTTACTGCTTGCACACATATTAAAATTAGTGAATGACTGAGTAAAGTTAACAAAAACATTTAAATGATTCAGTTAAGAAACATTTCAGGGGATCAATAAAGTAAGGAATCGATGCAGAAAAATTTAATTGAACTAAAACTTAAAGTGATCAGCTCTATTGTCTTTCATTATATTTTATAGAACTCCTTCACATAAAATATTCACTGTTTGTAGGATTTTACTGCTATGGTTGTGATTGCTATTCAGTTTTTTATTTTTGTGATTTACTTTTTATTGAAAACTTTTAACACTAACACAACAAAAACACAAAGAACGCAGAATGTCATCTCATTAAGAACTAGGAAACCAAGGAAAATAGGCGCATACCACGTTTGACAAATGAGAGGAAAAATGTGGGTTAAAAGTACATACACATACACATTTTTTAAAAAAGCAAAAGAAAAACACATTACTGTTTTTTCAACATGTCAATAATATCTACTACAAAATTTGACCATTTAGCTACAGTTTGGGGCTTAAGTCTGGCTGTTGAGTACTTTAAATTAACCATGTGTTGTACATTTAATAACCTACATTTAATAGGGTTAATAACTTAATTAAACTATAATTCTAAGATTGTTTTTTTTCACAACTGTAAATCCATAAAAAAAAAAAAAAAGTTTAAAGTTCAAAGCAGTATCATCATTCAAAAGACATAGACCTGGGTCTGGGATTTTGTAAATGTGTGTTTTTTGTTTGCTTGTTATTTTAATTAACAGCAAATAAAATTAAGTCCAACACTATGTATTTCCAAAAACTGATCTAGATGCTATTGGCATCTGAGAACTCGGTCATAACAAATGAAGAACTGTAAAGTTTTCATGTCATTTCATTGTAATGGGTGCAGTTTCAGTTTTCGAGTTTTTCTGCAATGAAACAAACCCAGCGAACAGAGATAGTAAAAAATAAACAAATAAAAAAAGCTCAATTTTTGTGGAGTCGATACTGCGGAACATTAGGACATAAACCACCCTACCTACCAAACTTATCTGCATGACCAGATCCTGTTAAACCTGCCTTTTTAATACCATTCCACCCATTTTCACTTGTGTTGCCTCAGTTTCTTTTCATGGCGAGCGTATTTCAAAGTTGTAAAAGGCCACACTGAATATCTTCACCACCCTCATTTTCTAAAATGCCTTGTCATCTACCTGAGGTTAGCTATTCGGCGAGGTGGCTCTTTAGTGTCCTTTCAGAGGTGACCCCGCGGCTGACAGCTTTATTAATTATAGTTTCTTGAAGGCTACGGCCTATTTGTAAATCCACCTCTACCTGCCCTTGTCTCCCCTCAGCCTCAGAGCTCGTACCCCGGCCTGTTTGTCTGCAGAGAATTGGCCGCTGAAGGCTGAGCTGAGGGTGCTGAGTTGAGGTGGAGGAATCTTGTCGACAGCCTCCGCCGCGGCTCGTTCCACCCCTCTGAGTTTCATTTCTCCCCCCATTCATTTTTCATTTAAGAAGGTGACACAATATGCTCTCAGCCCAAGGGGCCAAAACGCACCATCGATTTCCCCTCATATTGTGAGGCTCTGATGCTTCACTCAGCTCGAGCTGTTGCCAAAGTCGTCGGTGAGATCAGAGCAAACCAGGACCAACTGATAAACACACTGTACGTCTGTAAACATGACAGTCGCAGCTCGCGCCCTCGTTTGTCTGGAGAATTGAAGTGGAAATTAAATGCCAACATGTAAACAAACAGTGAGGATGTGATGGAAACATTAAAGGGCTCATATTTTGCTAAACACACCTTTATTAGTCTTAGATCATTTATTTGTGTATTTGGACCCTAATAGTTCAAAAAGTTTGAATTTGAACCCTCCAAAGCTGCAAAACTATCTTTTTATTCATTTTGGCAAAAGTCAAGTGGATTTCTACAACCTGCTTCAATTTCTTCTTAACCCATAAAGACCCAGTGCTACTTTTGACTTAGTTCCCAAATGGATTTTTCTCTATTTCTACCTTTCTTAACTGATTTATCACCAATTTTTTTTTTTTTTTAGAATGTTATCCTCTGTATTTTGCATTTTTGGTATAAATTATGTATTTTCCTATATATAATCCACAGAGCATTTAGATGTTCATGAAAACAGTTCATCAAAACAGAGAAAAATGAAGAAAAAGTTACTTTTTCGGCAAATATATTGCTAACTGAAAATAAAAACAAGTGTGTCCACCCACTGTCATTGATCCAACTCTAAGATTTACTAATGAATCTATGTTTAAGGAGGGGACGGTGTTTCCATGGTAACTACGGAGTCTCTGAGCATCCAAATGGGTCATATCTGATGACCATGAAAATATGACAAACTGTATTTTACACCAATTATTTACATGTATTGATAGGATTAGTGGATTACCAGTATTTAAACAGTTTATAGCTGTAGATGGTTTGTGTCATCGGTGGCTGTTTGGGTCTTTATGGGTTAATCTGTTACGTCTATAACTGGTTTGTCACAACATTTGCACATAGAAGGTGCAATTGTCAGAGTACGACATAATTGTTTATCAGCAGCAGTGGTTGTAGTAAAAACTGAAAATATGTCCAAACTTTGAGCTGACAACTTGAAAGATTCAGTTATTGGTTGAATGGGACAGAGCAGCACAGCCAACAACCTGGAGGGGGCGGGGCCTGAAGTGGCTCATTTGTATTTAAAGGGCCAGCACTCAAATCCACCTTTCTGGTGTCATTACTCAGAAATAGGGTTGGAGATGGACCTGTGGAGTTGAATTAATGAAGAATTCAGACCCAAGGAGAGCATTTAGAGTTTATGTAGACCACAGGGAAATGTTTAAAAATGCATAATTCCATTTAAAAAGGCAAAATATCCCTCCTTTAAAAACAATGTAATAAGAAAAGACATTTGCTATCAATTCTTCTAGAGAAGAACTTGGCAAATAAGAGTAATTCCAAGAATCCACTTTTTTCTCATTAGAAATAAGGAGCGTTAGCACAAGCTCAGACATTTCTGAGGGCCAAGGTTCACTCAGCTATCAGATTCGTAGGTGAATGTTTTTCAATGCACGCCGCATTCACAAGTGACCACGTTTTGCCTCTTGGCCTTCATCCAGTTAGTGAGCACTGAAGAAAACTAATGAAGGCTGAATGCCTGAAGGCAGAGGACGTTCATTTCTATAAGGCTGATGTGCGCTGGAATGTAATGAAATCTATAAGTGAATGTGAACTCAGACATTTATATCTATTTGTTACATGAAGCAATTAATGCACTCAGTTGCCCCTTGCTGTACATTTCTACAAATATGAACGACTTGCACAATAAAAAATATGCTGCCATGAATAATCATTCGAGTTCAGTGTCATAAAGTTCAGTGACTTCATTAAAAGTCATCCTTCTCTCTATTCTCCCTGAAAAAAAAAGCAGACCCTTCACATATGCACATATTCTGTTGTCCCCAATGAGACAATGAGTTTGATGTTAAGGTTTTTATAAGAGGATTTAAGTAACATTTAATGAATACTGCCACAATAGCATCAAATTTAGCACAAATGTACTAGAATTGATACCCATATAATTTTCTAGTCGTGGAACGTGAACAGAACTTGATGCAGGAAGAATTAGACCCTGAGTGAACGATCTGAGTGAGTGGAAGGTTCTAGAACACGTCACCTCTGCACCGTTGTCAGGCCAAGTTGTTTCGTATATATTCGTATTTTCTGATGACTAATCTTGCATTTGGAGGCGTCACATTTAGTGAATTTAAATCCATGGTCAAAAATCACTCATCTTCCATCAACATGTGCTTCAGAGGGTTAACATTTTTATCCTTTGTCGTTGTTCAACTGCTTTATATTCCTATTTTAATTCACTTTCATTTTTATTTTGTGGGGACTACAGAGGAAAAATAGCTATTCCTACTAATTTTGGCATATTTACATGGGTGTATTTTTTATACATGGTTCATAAATATGCTTGGTTAAATAAACCAATAAAATAAAAAATAAAAATAAATAAGTATACTTTGCTGTTGTTTTATGTCACAGTCAGTTCACATCATTGTAAAGGACGGTCAAACCTCAACAATCAAGCTTAAATTAGATAAATGAGTATTAATTTTGCATCTAATGAAAGGCTTTTATGTCCTATGCACAAAAAAAGAACATCTTAAAGAATGAACAAAAAAACATTTAAGAGAAAAAAAGTTGCTGCTGCTATTGAAATATTTTGGACATATACAATATATAAATATTTTTAACAATACAATTCAGCACAATAAATATAGAAATATATTGTTTCAGAGTGCAGTATTTATATACATTTGCTGTACATACAAATACATAAAAGAAAAAGTAGAAACTGTTATGCTATGAAATAAATATACTCTTAATCTAAAACCTCTTATTCATATGAAACTGTTTCAGCATGGTTTCCTACTCTGATAAAGACCTCTAAAAAGTGTTTTCGACAAAAGATCATTTTTTTACTTAATTTTTTGTTTTTTTTTAATGTAAATTTAAAATGCCTCTCTAACCAGTTACCATTTGGATAAAATTGACCCCTGATTAGAAAAGGAAAGACACAATCCATATGTCTGATTTCCATTGGCTTCATTTCCTTTGTGATGCCATGTGTGTTTAAATGACATCTGTGTGATATCAGATGTGTGGTCGTCACACGGTGGCAGACCTCCACTCTTGCCAGATGGGTTCCTTAAACCACACACTCATTAGCTTTGGGGGCTTCAGTCTGTGATAACGCTGAATAATTCATTTTCTGTTTGGTTCTCTGCCTTGCCCAGCACCATTTTTAGTGTTTATTGGCTTAATAATCACAGCACAGCATGAATTAATCATATTTGTTCTGGCTTCAACACAAGTTCACAACATTGAAAGGTTCTGGTTTAATTGCACTTTTTTTTGCCATTCTATATCAGCATGTCTGGTATATTTGCATGTATACAAACTCAAGTGAAACCTGCCTGTTGTGATATTTGACACTATGAATGTCACTTATTTTGAACATGTAAATTATAGCTTTTCCCATTGGATCATTGTCATCTCATTGGAAAAATGACAAACTATTTTTCTTAACTATGATGTTGACAGTTTTTTCCTTGTTTGTTTTCTGTGGCACCGAATAACCTCAGTGTTGACGCAGATCAATGGTCATCTGCTCCACGGTGTACCTTTTGTTTGGATGATAGTTATATTTTTCATTTTTCATTTCCTGTGCTATGAAACATCCTCCTATCTTGCCTCCGTGCACACTGCAGCATGTCGTATTTCCACTGACACAGTTCACGTCCAACCCATCACTCCTGAAGGAAAAGCTCCCGGCTGCTTCTTTAACTCATTTCTACCTCTGTTTCTCTGGTAGGACTTTGGGGATGATGGCTCGCTGTACATCACCAAAGTGACCACAACCCACATGGGGAACTACACCTGCCACGCTGATGGCTACGAAAAACTGTTCCAGACCCACACTCTCCAAGTGAACGGTAAGGACCTGAAAATATCTCAGCATAGTACCAGTCACAGCCCATTACCAGCCTGAAAATGTGTCCTTGCCGAATGAAAAGCTCTTGTATTTTCATCCAATCATCCACTTTGTTTGGCCTCATTGTCTCAGTCTTTCTGAACTCAGACAGATTCACTCGTTCTCTTTTGTTGTGCTGATCAACACGGTCTTCTGTCGATAATAAAGCGATTTATTTCAACAACCATTATTGGAGACAAAGTGGTAATTGGAAACATTTACTAACATCCGTTAGTAAAGGTCTAGCATTTCTGCACTTTCTTGCTAATTCTTCTGCAACACATAGTTTTAGTGCCTGTGACATATTTTTCTTTCAAATTTGACAAGACAGAGAAAAGTACCAGTCTGTCAAGTAGCACATGTTGACATCCCAAGTATTTTAGAAGATGGAAACTGCATAACCTGTGGGGAGAAAAGAAGTGTTTTCAAAGTAATTGTTGAATATTTTGGTTATTTTAGAATGTCTATCAAATGTTGTTTTAGTCTGGATTATGTTGCAAATACCAACAATGCAGTTAAAAGTCAGATTATTTACAAAGTCTGCTAAAAACGACTTTTTTTGGGAGGTATTGTTAATTAAACAAGGTTCTGTATTACAAGCATATTTTGGTTTTGTAATCGTGATGAATGGTTTTTAGTAGTTGTTTGAGTTGGTTGGTTTTGTTTTGCATGTGGGTGTTTTTGTAATTGGTGTACTGCAGTGTAAAGACAATTGTGTTGAGTATGGACTCTCAGGAAGAATAGCGATGGCCTAAACCAAAGCTAAAGGAGATCCAAATAAATGAAATAAAAATAGTGGGAAGGTTTTGTTGAGATTCCCATTATAGTCGAGGGTTAACTAGGCCAGGTACAATGGCATGTTAGGGCAAGTTAATATGTAAACATCATATTAGACCTGTATTTGTCAAACTTAGGGTCCAAATCTTTTTTTTTTTGGGGTGATTTTTGTCCGAAACAAATGTAACACTAGTCCAAACTCAAACATGTAGATGATGGTAATTCACCTTAACACTGAATACTTCCCCTTTATTAAATTAAAACGGGAATGAGCTTCTGCAAAGGCATGGCGTTGTGCTGCATTTGTAAATATAAACCTCTCATTTTAACCCATAAAGATCCAGTGCTACTTTTGTGTCCATTAATAAAATACATTTTCTCTACATCTAACATTTCTTAAATGATTTATCACCATTTATTTGAAAAAAAAATCTTATGTATTTTGTATTTTATCAGTATAAATCGGGTATTTTTCTCATTTTTAATTCACTGATCATTAGATGTTCATTCAAGCTCAGATTCAAGTTGAGGGTTATTTCATCAAAAAAATGAAAACTGAAGAGAAAGTGATGTTTTCAGTCAAATATATCAATAAATGAACATAAACCAAGCATTTCCATTCACTGTCATTAATCCAACTCCGTGGGTTTTACTGGTGAATCAATGTTGTTGAAGATGCCTGTTTCCACGGTAACTACGGAGCCTCTTAGCGTCCAAATGGGTCATATCTGATGACCATGAAAAGATGACAAACTGTACTTTACACCTATTATTTACAGGAACTAAACAGTTTAGATACTGTAGCTAGACGGTTTCAGTTGACGGTGTATTTGGGTCTCAGCAATGATTCTCATTTTTGTTTGACTGTGCACTAATGAAAACAGAATTAGAAGTGCTATATTTGATTAGATCGTCATAAATTCCATAAACGTAACATACTGGACTTTAAACAGAAGTCAGCAAGTGGTTTCAGGAACGACAAACCCCGCCCCTTGCACGTATTTTAGCTTATTTTGGCATCGATCCAGCTGATGTCATCATGTCTATGCATGTGCTGATGCCAGCATATTGATTGCCTCTATAAATGTGTCAAATTTGAAGTAAATTGAAACAAAATTGATGTTTTTATAGACATTTGAAATCTCACCCATTCTAAATAAATGGGAGGAAAAATTTTTTTGAAATTCATACTTTTTTTTTTTTTAACTTTGACCTACTTTTCCCAAAATGTAATAACATCTATTCTGCATCACTGGCAATCTATAAACCCAATTTGGTATGAATTCAACCAATAGTTTTGCAGCTAGAGTGTTAACAAACAAACAAACCCACTGAACCAAAAACAACACCCCTTGCCTCAACAAAAAGGAAAACACAACAAAACAAGTACATAAGCCTCTGTACATCAAAATAATCCTTCAGCATTGGGTAGGGCTACACCTAATGACTGCAAGTGGAAATCCACTCACAGGAAAATACATAGGGGATATTACTTTAGACAGATTTATTCCTGGGGGACGGCTTTTTGAAAGAGGTCCATCCACTGCAGTGCTTCAAAGCATAGTGGTCCCTATGAACAGCAGTGGAGGGCACTCCTTAGTGATGGAGATGCCAAATAAGTGGGTAAGCTGTGTGCCACATGCCCCTCTCAGGAAGCAGTCATAAAAACAGCACCAAAACATAGGTTTGTCTCTTTACTAGGGCTGGTTGTCATGACAATTTCCTCAATCAATTCAATTTCAATTCATAAGGTTCTAAATCAATTAATCATGTTTCCATTTGATACGATACCAATTCAGTATTGATTGAGTCAGATTTCATTGAATGACACCAAAGTACAATTTTGAGCTGTAACCTGATTATTTGACAACCACAGCCATGCAACACATCAATACTGGATTCAATATTGATATTAGAAAGGAAATATGACATTTCAGCAGTAAATAGATGAATCTACTCTGAAATAATGAATGTGACAGAAATATTCGACATGTTTCAACTACTTCTTCATCTTTGTTCTGGTGTGGCTGGGGGTTTCCAGCATTAAAGCACATTACTATCACTCTGGGGCACTGCTACCAAACAAAATCATGTTGGGCCCTTGGTACAAGAAGTCACTGAAAGGGGTGGGGGGGGGGGGGTCTCAGACAAAAGCAACAGTGATAATTAATTTATCGAAGTTTCAACTTGACGACCACCACCGCATACCATAATGGAAACATGCTGAGGGTTGTTGACACTAGGGATTTGCTCGCCGCATAATTACCTCACATCCGTCTTATCTGTGGTTGGTTTACTCAGCGCCTGTTAGTCCCGCCTTCATATTTGGATTCAAGCCCCATGATTCCAGACGGATTTCTCATTGAGAAAGATGGATGGCTGGCCAGGCTAATGACTACCCTACATCCTCCCCAACTCTGTAATAAATCTATGAAATTAACAGTAATGAAATCAATCAAATTTAAATCAGTCTAATCCTGTGGGATATGTGTTCTGTTGTGTGACAGCTGGAGTTCATGTGGGCGTTTCCTGCTGCAGGTTCATGTTTAACTGCATGTAGACGCCATTCGGTCCTGATGCATCTTGAATTTAAAGATGAAGACTCAGGATTCTAGTTGAGCATGATCACCTTGTTTGTTTAATAAATGTACCCTTTGAGGCCACACACTGCATCGTCGTGTTTACACAGACTTCCTGCCGAGTCTTAAAAGCCACTGAATCCATTACCTATCATTAGAGAACAGTGAAGCAGAAGAATCACAAAAACTCCAGTGAAAATTCTCTACCACATCACTTATTTCTACCAAAACCACCAATGAATCAACTCTATATATCCCCAAACTGTATCACCCACTGAATAAAGTATAAAGCTCATTGTTTACACACATCTGTATTATGGTATCACCAAGTTTTCTTCTTCAAACTAAAACTCATAGCTGCTTCTTTTGACAATCGTTTGTTGAGAATCTTCATGTGCTGCATCACGTGATAGTTTACATTATAGCTCTGTTAGCTTAGCTCTGTTTTTAGACAGAAAACAGTCACAGTAAAACCACAAATCACCTCTTTTTTCAGTACAGTTTGTGTTGTCAATAGACGCACTAAAATATCTGTTTGGACTCAAAAACAAGGTCAGAACTGTCACAGTTTAGTCTGAACCACGGATCAACAAACAGCGACTTAGTAAAGACAACATGCCATAAAAATGCTGCCATTTCAGCATCAAATTCCATTCTTTTCCTTTATTGCTGTGTCCAGTGGTGAAAACAGGAACAGTGCTTCTAGCTTTTATCACTTTTTTCTTTGATACTAAAAGTTGTTTCTTAATGGTTCTCATCCCGTCTGGTCACTTTCTGATGCTTCGGTCAAACATCCCGTATCCACACACGTTAGACCTGAAACCCGACTTGTGATTAAGCACATTGTCTACACACTAACTCACTTAAGGGCTTTAGTTTTGGGTAAAATGCATACCATCAATAAATCTCTAATATGTAGAGCTGCTCAGTGACGTCTGTGGCTGGATGTAAACAGAGGTGAAGCTCACGTCACAATAAAACAAACCGGCTCTGGATCAACCATGGTGAAATTAAATTAAATGTCCTGTAAATGATTCTCATTCATGAATCTTTTATTTTTTCACTTCCTTGCCCGCGACCTGCCCACAGTTCTTTTAATTTTACCCATGCCTGTTCTTTTTTTTTTTACCCGTCCCTGCATGTTTTTAAGGGTTAGCCGAAAAAGTGTAGGACTCTCTCTTACATCAGCATCAATGCCCTTTTACTTTCACAGAGTGGTTTTTGCTGACTGACCCTCTGTATGAATGTATAACACTATAAAGAGGGCAAAGGTTTAGCAGCTTCATTAAACTTGAGTGAATGAGCCTTTTTGTCCGTCCTCAAGGTTAAGAATAATACTCGTTTAAATGAGCCGAGTATGAATACAGAATGCATAAAGAAAGCTCAACGTCTTCATTACATGGACAGTTACTTCATTATCATTCTTGGAAAAGCCTATCCATGAGGTTAATTGCAAAGATACATAATACGTTTGCCTTTTTTTTTTTTTTTGTCATATTATGCCACATCTTCTGTTTATGGAAAGGGTGAGTCTCATGAGGACAGTGACTCAGAGGTAATTGATATAGAACTTTCCAGATGACCTTTTAACGACAGACTATGAATTTCACATTTCAAGTCAGGAGGAAGTCTCCACAGACCTGCTATCACTCTTCCAAGGCAACTGAGATTTCCTAAAACTCAATTAAGAAACAGCTGAAAGGGAGGATATTTCTGAAAAACTGGTTTCAGAATGCAGTCCATCACTCTGTAGCCACTTGAGGATGACAGCTTAAACAGTATTTGGGGTTTTATTCAGAAAATCTGATCAACTCTAGACAGTAATGAGGTTTTAAAAGAACTTTGGGATCTCCAGGTAAAGCTGGTAGAGACGTTTCTGAATCATAGTCCAAGTGTCGTGGATTAAGAATCATTTTATCCCCTCTGCCCTCTTTGGAAAAGGGACAACAGATAGAAAAAGTCACTGAAATCTTACAAGCATGAATTCAAAGCAGATGCTTTTATTGATAGTCAGCTTCTTTGTATCATCTGCCTCATTCTGATGTGGATGAGTATTTTCTTGCAGTTATTTATTTTCAATATCTTCTATCTACTTCTTTTTTTTATCGGTATCCCTTTCTTTGTTGCACTGACCCTGTTTTACCCACAGAAATCAATAATGTTGCATCTAATTTGTGCTGTGGCTCCAAAGTTGGTCCACTCCGCCAACCACTTTAGCAGAAAGCAAATTGTTGTTTGGGGTAAATTAATGGAAGACTTGTTTGAATCTTCAAATACATGAACCAATTCCATTGCTGGAAAAATATACTTAGTTTTCCATGCTTGTAAGCTGCATTCATTTTTAAAACATAATTTGGAATATCAGTTTCTCTAATGGGTAAAATGAGACAATATCAGCCCTAATGTTATGTGTGCTGCACCCTGGCAGCTGCTGTTCACCGTTATTAGTGATATGGAGTGTTTCATATCATAGTTCTTGTCAGTGTCACATTTTAATTGCACTGTTACAGTATCTTGATTAACAGAAAATGGCTTGATTAGGACTCTCTGAAGATAGTCTCTATCACTAAGTGGGTGGTGTTTTTTTTTAACCAGGGGAGCTGCGCTGTCAAGGGCAAAAGCTCCTGGTAGGGCTAACTAGTCCCCTGTGATGGACTTAGACAGACATGTGATGAACATGGAATACCTGTGGTCTGTGGCCTAAGCTTTACCTGTAGGTTAACCTCTTATAGGGCACTCATAGAAATACTGTTAAATTCAAAATTTTAACCTTAGTGCGCTATTGGAGGACATAAGACTTTATTACTTTGTGAAATTTTTTAAAACGTATTTTTTATATAGAAAATCAAGGTGAAGGAAGTTACCATGTTTGGTCCCTTAGTAAGGAGCAAAAATAAATATAGAAATAAATAAAGTAAATATGAAAAATACAATAAAAACACATGTAAGTTGAAAGGAGCCTGTATTTTAGAACATTAAAGCATCACTTTTAGAATATTTCAACAACATAAGTGCTGCTCCAGACCCCTGTCCACATCCACATGATCACTTTGAACATCATTCCTTACATTAGTACCATTAATTCATGGTACTGAACAATGCAGGTCCATTCACTGTTCATGCAGATGTGGACCTCACAGACCCTGGAGACCACATTGGACCTGCGATTACTGACTCACTGTCCTCACTGTCACTGTTGCAGCCATTGTCTTGTATTGTATGCAGAAATTAGCAAAAAACAAAAAACAAAAACTTGCCTGATAAAGGGTTAAATAATGAGATGTTGGCATGTAAGTGTAGGTCCATCACCCACAAAACTATACTCACCAGCCCCTTTATTCTATACACCTTATTGATTCTGGGTGTGCCTAATAAAACGGCCGTTAAGTGTTGAGTCGACATTTACTCTCAGACATTCTTCTGCAGACTTCAGTTCTAACCAGTGGTTATCTGAGTTACTGATGCCTTTCTATCAGCTTGAACCAGTCTGGTCATTCTTGTCAGATCTCTGACATCAACAAGACATTTTCACCCACAGAACTGTCTCTCACTGGATATTTTCTATTTATCAGACCATTCTCTTTAAACCCTAGAGACAGTTGTGTGTGGAAAAACCCAGCAGATCAGCAGTTTGTGAAATACTGCCCATCTGGCACAGCAACCATGCCACATTCAAAGTCACTTACATCACTGTTCTTCTTAAGGATGGGAATTGAGAAGAATTTAATGATTCTCTTATCGATTCTCATTGGGTGAGGGAATAAAAGAGTATAAAAGGGTTTGTTTGCATTAACTGTCTTTTATATTTCCATCTGTGCACAGAAAATATAACATATAAAGTATGCACAAATAATAATAACAGATGACGCCAAACCCGGTTCCATATGGGGGGGGGCTTTACTAATTCCTCTATGTCTCCCGCTGTTGTGAACCTCATTTTTCCTTTTCCCTACCTTCAGAAACTTTTATTTGAGGGGCAGGATGTTTGTTGCCCCCCTTAGAACTGGCCCTGGATGACGCCCTGGTGTTTGCTCTACCACTAGATTCACAAGCGTTGCTAAGTATTGTATCAAACATGTGACATTCCTGGAAGTGAATTTCATGCTGTGTGAACAAATGTTTGAGCATATTGGAAGGATTCCCCCCTTTGAAGAAATGGAAACTTTTCAAGTGTTACAAGTGGCCCCGGTGTCGTATTTTCGGGTGAAATATAGCCATACTTTGGAGCGTTTCTGCCTTGACGCCATGTTGGCTACATTCTAAACCAAAATAATGCAGCGTACGTGTGACATCATCATGCATGTGCATCGAAGGTGGAATCGATAAGCAGAATCGTTAAGCAGACAGGCAAACGATTCCAAGGAACTGAGCTACTGGGAACCAGTTCTCCAAAAGAACTCGATTCCCATTCCTATGTCCTCTTATTGTGATGCTTGGTTTGAGCTTTAGCAAATCGTCTTCACCACGTCTACATGTTTAAGTACCTTAAGTTCCTGTCACGTAACTGGCCTAATGTGCGTTGGAACAGGTGTACCTAACAAAGTGGCCATTGTGTGTTGTTTTAGAACTCTGTTTTGCATACTGGCGGAATAACTCGAACAGTAACTGAACCAAGCATTCCGTGTGTTAGAGCTCACTTAGTCTGCCCTCTACAGGTTGAACACTGGCTACTACAACTTAGATTTCCCATTGGTTAATCTGGTGCCAGTTGACATCCATATACAACACGGCATAGCCACAGGTCTACACAATTAAACAAAGGTGTACACAGGTCTGCACAGCTCCACAAACAGCACATAGAAGGGGCATAGATGCTAACTCACCTATGGCTGCAGTATTAATGCGAAAGCAGTTTCTAACACCTGCATTTCCACTGAGACACAACAGCCCATGATCAGAACCCAAAGAATAATATCATTACCTGTAAATATCTGTAGAGAAAGCCTGAGAGAGCTCAGCAGGATGTAAACACACAGACAGCCCCATTATGTGAGTCTGATTAATATTCTTTGATTGAAATGATTATGATGTAGCTTTTCTCTCTCATCCAAGCACCTTCTTAGTACTTTTCTATTGGAACAAAACACTGAACTCAAGCCCTGGTGCCATATTTATTTAGCCTTTCTGAGGTTTTTGTGGTTGTGAGTGAATTTATATGATGATCAAACCATCTCTCCTTCAGTTTCTTTATCCTGCTGCCTGTAGTCTGTGCAGCTGAAGTAGTTTGGTGAAGTGTAACAGATAAACTGAGATTCTGATAAACTGATCCTACCAGGTGTCTACAGTCTGGATCAGTTTCAGCGCCGGTGCAGATGAAGGTGGAGTAGATGAACAGGTGTCTGCTCCATGTCTTTGTTGATGCTGCTCTGGTTCACAGTTAACCACTGTTTCTGTCCTCCTCAGTCTCATCAAAGTCCTCTCAAGCTGTTTCCTAACAAGCAAACTTTAGAAAGGGAAAAAAAAGCCTGTGCTGATAGTCCTTTTTTTTTTTTTTCAAAGTGCAACATCTCTGTTTAGCTCACTGGTAGTTGTAATGGCATCGTGTCTGGTATCATCTTTTTTAGCACTTTCTTCAAACGTCTTCTACAAAACTACTGGTTGGATTAATTTCAAATGTTATATCTAGCTTTTTTTGGGACAATGTCTACAAAATATATTAACAGTTTTGATAAATTTTATTTTGGGATTTTTATGAATTTTTTAAATATTACAAATTTGCCCATATTTTGATGGCTTATAATATGGAAACGGTTAGAGATTTCAATATATTTACTATTGAGCACTGACAGGAAGTCATTTACGTAGATTTAATTTAATTAGCTGAGTTCTCCAGTGAAAACACCACCCGCTTCTATTGGGAGATTGATCTCCTGCATCTACACCGCAGGACTCTAACATAGCAGCAGAACCTGACAACCTCACAAATTCAAGTTGTTATTGATTCTTGATAAAACATGCCAGTGAGCTGCAGGGCCATTGGTCCTATTTTTTCCTTCTGCTGTGGCTCCACTCCACTGTAGTTTTTATCCAAGTGTCCTGAATGATATTTTGAATTTCATTTTCCAACAGGTGTCAGAGTTTACTTATACTTTAAGGGTGTGGTAGATGAATTGCATGATGCCACAATAGCGGTTTTCTTCTTCTTTCTTTTTTATCAGGTGACATCCCAACATTTAGATGCATTACCATCACCTAAAATGTTTGAGCGTGATCAAGAGTTATCATCTTAACCAAACTAGGTAAAACTGAAAAACCAAAGACTGATTCAAACAAGTAGTTTCACATTTTAACAGACACCACAAGTAAAGCAAAGAACTTATTAAGCTGGTTACAATCTGCTACGTCACCCACGATACATTACACAGAGTCCTAGTATCCACCTTACAGTCACATGGACCTTCAGACAGTCATCACTGATGATACTATTGTTACTGATGTCAAACCTGGAGCAGAACATAACTACATAAGCTGATGCTTTTAAACTGAGTCAGGTGAAGTGTGGATATGTTCAGCTTTAATAATTCTGCCTCAGAGGTTACATTAGCACTCCTGTTTGTCTGTTGGCAGGATTAGCCAAAAGCTACTGCACTGACTTTGGGGAGACTAGGCAGAAGGAAAGAGCAAAATCTAAGAATGAACCCCTTAAATTTAGAAGGAAAGCCATTAAAAAAAGGTCAAATGGTGGAATTTTCTGTCATTCCTTAACATCAGAGAGCCTTCAGGTAGCTTAGAATGCAGAACTAACCACTAGCTGATGAATTGGAACTAAGACCTATGTTACCATTGGTTAAAGGAAAATGCTGACAAACGAGTGTACTTCTGGTCTTGAGTAAGGGTCTGCCTTGAGAATACATGCTTCTCGACATTTTACTGTCTAAATGTAAATGAAGTTCATAAAGAATTTAAATCAAACATTCTATTATTGATGGAATTATCAAAAGGGAATAATAAAAGCTGCAGTAGTGCTGTACAGTAGACATCATGTACAGGTGGGAGGCAGGATGTTCCAGACCTTTTACAACACATCACTTATCAAACCACAGGCCTGATGGGAGCTGAACCATCTGCAACCTCATCAGACTATGGGTATATTATACCATATGGTTTCCACAGAGAAACAGACCACAGCTTTGATAATTGTGAGAACACTGATGCAGGCATGACCAAACATAATATCAATATACATTCATTCATTCATTTTCCAAAGCCCTTATTCGTCACAAGGGTAACAGGGTTGCATTTCACACCCTGGATATGACGGGGCTGTTATATCAATGCATGTTCTCTCAAATGATTGAACTGCAGTGCAGTATTTTCCACCAGATTCTTCTTTAATAAAATCAGACCTTCTTTTGTCCATTTAAAATCCCTTACAAAGGAAATAAAAAATACCATCATTAGCATGTGACCCACTGACATCCCCTATTACAGTTTAACCAGCCTCTTTAGAATTATTGTGGATACATAAAGATGTGTTAAAAGTATCATAGCTCCACTTATTCATTTACACAATCATTTCTTCAAAATTATGAATTTTTCATATCCTATTGTAATACGGTGTTCTCCATTGTTTGGAAAATGTATCCTCTGTGGATTAAACTGCCTTAATTTAAATTTAATAATTTAGATTCTTGCCAGTAAATAATAAATCAAACAAAAGAACACAATAAGAATGTAGAAAATGAGCCCCTCTTTTACATACAGTACAGAAGAAGAAACCGAGAAAATAAAAAGCGTACAAACAGGGCATGGCGGTATCCTCCAGAGATCCATTAGGCTTCTTAATTTCTGTCCCAGATCTTTTGCAGAACTGCACCAGCAGTTTTACTGTTTTTACTTTGGTTTTACCCTTGGAAATTAGAAATATTCTGTACATATAATGCACTAGATTCAGGTCATGGATAATACTTTAGTTGGAACTGGTGAATGTGGTACAGTAGAGTGAGGGAAGGCAAATTAACCCTTTATAGGACACTCACTGAAATACTCTGAAATTCAAAATGTTAACCTTACTGTGTTATTGGACACCATCATCTACCACCTCTGGCCTTCAAACATCTAAGCAGCATTTGATAAAAAGTAAACACATGCAATAAAACAACTGTTATGAGTTCATAAATTGACAACAATCACTCATATTCACTATTTCCAGCTTCAAAATATCCATAAATCACTGTATAATGTTACAAAAACTAACATGCTTCTAGACCTCATTGAGGAAGAGGACTGAGCCCATATTTAATATTTCAGGAAATTACCAAAAATAGTCGCTTGATAAAGAGTTAACTTAATTGGTACATTTGATGCATAAAGGTAATTCAGAGGGGTTTATATAAACAGAGAGAAACATCCAGAGGAAAATAAAACAACGTACATCAACAGTAAAAGATAGAAATATATATATACACACAATTAAAAATGTTGTACAGTATGCATAAAAATATATGTTTATATGCACATTATACAAAGGGTATTGTTTTTGCTTCAGTTTATTTGTTAACACTCTAGCAGCAAAACTGTGGGTTGAATTCATACCAAATTGGGTTTATAGATTGCCAGTGACCCTGAATAGATCTGATTACATTTTGGGAAAAGTAGGTCAAAGTTTATATTTTTATGACTTGCTGAAATCTTTTTTTTTTCCCATTTACTTATAATGGGCAACATTACACATCTATAAAAACATACATTTTGTTACCATTTCCTCCAAACTTTGCACATATATGAGACAATTGATATGCTGACATCAGCACATGTACAGACATGATGACATCAGCTGGATCGATGCCAAAATAAGCTTCAATACCTGTAACCACTTGTTTTGTTTTTTAATCAACACTTAAAAATGTCTTCACTGGGGTCCAACTTAGAGCTACTGTCAGTGTTTTCCAGTTAACACTACTTCACCATGTTTAGTGTTGACTCTGGGCTTCATGAGATGAGTCAATAGATGTAAGAATCCTTGTTTATATGGTTTACACCAAAGGCTGCACAAACATACGATCCTTCTGAGAGTTGATTTTGACAAAAAGAAAGTTAAGAGAGCTACTTATGTTTCATGTTGTAAGTAAAATTTATCCAGTTTTTTGGTTTCAAAACAAATGAATCTGCTTTTTTGTGTGAACATTTGCTAAGTGTTGATATTAATCAGTCACATTTTGGATCTAGCCTACTATGTGGATAGTTCTGTGAAATGTTGTGGACTTTGGAGATGTGGAGCTTGATGTTACATCTATCTGACGCCTTGTAATACAAACAAAACACACATTTGGGAAAACTGAGATTATACCACTTCCTCTTCCTAAGGGATAAAT
>JAPTYQ010000002.1:10338207-10367328 GCA_029814465.1 Ostorhinchus cyanosoma | reverse complement strand
CGAATGCACTTACTTGCTCTTCAATGCGCTTCTGTATTGAAGAGCAAGTAAGTGCATTCGATGATCGACTTGTTTAGTATTTCTTATACATCACTGTGCTCTTGTAGATGCATAAAAAACAAATTTGAAAGGACATTTTTACATGATTCTACACTTTGAAAAAAAAAACATTTAGTAACATGCAACTTTTGGCTACAGCCCAATAATTAAGTCAAAACTCTCATTTGTAACATCTGTGTTCCTCATTGTTGTCACATCCATCAGAGTCATGTCACGAACTCGTTCAAGCTCAGGCTGAAGTACGTCCAGAGTGCAAATCCCGATGGCATCATGTTCTATCCACACAGACTCTAAACTCATTTGCAGTTAATACGTTAACATCCATGAATAGAACAACATCTTGTGTGAAATTCTGTTTTTTGGGAGGGAACGACGTAGCTGGATGAGAATAAAACAGTATAAACAACAAACACGAACAACGTCGTCACAGTAAAAAGCCCCACAAACAGATGTCCTCACATCCTAAGAGCAGTCTGCGTCGACTTTCATCACAATTTATGTTTGGAGTTCACAAGCATTATCTAAATTATCTTCAAGTTATGGCACAAAAAGAGACATGCACATTTTAAAAAACGGATGGCATTTGCCTTGAAGTCGCAGCATCAAGGATGTTTTGAACCAAGAGGCCCTTCTGTAATCCCACTGAAGATGAGATGCTGATGGGTGTGTTGTCGAGCAGACGAGCCTTGATCTCATGCCGCTGATGTAAAACAGACACACATCCAAATGACACATTGTGATTATACTCGGAAATGTTTTAGAAATCTGACTTTGTGGAAAGTAATGAACTCATTGTGTGAAGTCACTGTGTTTATGACCCGCCTTAGGCATCTCATTGAAACACTCGAAAAAAAGGGAGCTGAATAACTAACTAAGCCCAGGCTGAATGAAGTATTAAGCGGGAGACGATCTGAATAACATAATTTGATGACTGCGCTGAGAAAAGATCTTCTTTGTGTGAATTCACAACCACATTGAAGGTCAAAACCTTTTTCTTCGCAGGCGCAACATTAAAGTGAATTGTTTTTCTCTCAAATTTACCCAGCCGCTTCACTGCTTGGGAAAACCTGAGCAGTCACTATTCTGAGATCTCTTTAACGGAGTCTGTCACCAGCAGGCAGAGCACCATCCATCTCTGACAGTCTGCCGCTAAACTGGCATAAATATCTGCCCTTCACAATGTGCCAATTATTTCTGCAGTGTCAGAGGATCTGTAAGGCTCCGTTTGTTGCTTTAGTCTCTCCACTTTGTGTTTGTCTGCACATTATGCCTCCCTTCATGCCTCATATTAGGTACTTGCAGAGTTCTGTAGAGTGGATATAGATGCTCAAGCTGCTGGCCTTTTGCTCCAGTTGGATGAAGTGCCCTTTTAGACCAAAAAATGAGATAGTAATTACTGATGGAAGCATTGTGGCTGCTGCTACTATCATTTACTGTCCCTTCCCACTCAAATAGACTTCTTTACCTTGTGTTCCCAAACACTTTAAATTGGAGTTTTTATTGTGCATTCTTCTGCTGAAGAGGAATGTTTATTTGTGCTCAATGAAAATATGGATCCAGTCAAATCGAGCGCATGGCACATTGTACATTTAAGCCTCAGGGCCCGAACAATGACAATGAACTTTACAAAGAGCTGCCCCCGTGGTGTCCAGTGGTTAGGTTGACACCAGATTAAAGCCCTCAAACTCAATGTTCAAGTATTTTTATATGGAACCCCACCAACACTTTAATATAAGGGAAATCTATAAGTGTAATAATTGCTGTCAGTCCTGTGGTAACAGAATAATCTAACCTAGTCATTATTAAATAGAAAGTAATTACTGACAGTAGCTAATGGATGGCTGAGGCTTTATCTGATTTGTCTCATTAGCCGAGTGCAAATACAAAGGCTATTAGTCAGCACCGTTACCTACAAAGTATGTGTACGGGTGATTCTATGAAACTGGGTTTATTTTGGTATCTGGCACTTTTCTACCTTTTTAGAGCCAATAGTAAAAGAGAAATTTAGACATATTTCTCCCCAGGATATACCTAATGATGACCCTAGATTAATGCGAAACAAAAAATTACACTGTTGCTCTGAGCCATCCCATAATTAATGATTTTTTAAAAATAAAATATTGGGGCCAAAAATAGAAGCACAATTGGGACATTAAAGCTACCTAGGTATCAGTGCATTTAATCTGAAAACCTGGCTGTAAATAGTCTTATATAGTCTATAAAGACACTGTGTTAAATTTGATGATCCTAGTGGTTTTTCTAATCTGGACATGTGGGTTTTTCATGAATTTCAATCTCATTCCAGGTTTTGTATGTAACCCATCGTGTCCACTGGCGTTACATGCAGAACCTGCCCATTTAAATGCATACAAATCACAAAAGATTTTACAACAGTGGTCATTTTTGTGAAACACTCTGCCTTGCATATTTAGTTCAATTCCCAAAATGTACCTGTGAGAGAATAAAAAGATGCTCAAAAATAGACCATGTTACATGCATTTTTGTATTGAATATAATGTAAAAAACTATTAAAATGTGTTTTATCTGAAAAATAGTTTCTCTTTTATCTCAGTATTTATTTTTAGAATAGACCCAAAGTGCTTCCAAACTTGCTTCCATAACATTAGTCAACATCTGGTTTGAATTTTTAGTCCCATGTCCTGTTTTTAGGACCAGTTTCATAAAACTGTGTATTGTGGGGCTAACTGTGTTGGCTTTAAGGAAACAAGTGGGTGGGGTCAGAGGAGAACAGGAGATGAAACCAGAAGAAGATATTTCATGTTGTTCACTTTTTAAGGATAACTTGTAGATGTAAACCTAAAAATAAAAGTCCGGCTCACTTGACGGCACTGATCTAAGAGGTTCCAGTTGTGGGTTGATGTGGGTTCTAACTCGTAGGTGCAGACGGCCAGTCAGAACAGGACCTGGGAATCTCAGGACAGGGATGGCCTAACTAGTTTCCAAAAAATTCATCAATATGCAAAAGCAAATATCCCTTGGTTAGTGGTCTCATGGGGAATATTTGTGTATATTTTAGTAAAAGTTTTTCTGTTTGAGAAGAGGTGGAGATGGTCTCTTTGGGATTTTTTAATGTGGAACTTTGAACTTTTTTTGTTTACCATACTTCCACAAACTGTGACCTCATTTGCAGAAGGTAATATGCTTACATACAGACCAGGCTTCTATCACAGACAGCTTTATTATTATTATTCCCCATAATTCTCTGCTTGATAAGTAAACTTGGACTGTTTTCAGAGAAAGACTAGTTTTGATCTGCTCCTGTTTTCATTGCTGAAGTAGCTGCATTACTCAAGTAACCATTTCAATTAAAGCTATAGAAATGTACATTAGACTCGCTCATTATATGACAGGGACCACGAATTTATCTACTTTTGTTTTTCCCTGTCATGTTCGTTCATGACGACCACATCCATTATCAAAGACCCAGCTTTTAATTAAATGTCAGTTTTTATTTGAGGAAAAAAACGGTAAACAAAAATACATAACACCCAAATTATTATTCAAAGCCATGCATTTGTGCTGAGTTTATAATGTGTCTGCAGGGCTCTTTAATTACTATTATGTAAAACGCTTTGGTTTGGTACCATGGTCGTCAGGGCCACATATTTGTTTCATTACCGGAATTTAGGAAGAAATGTTCCCATAAACACCATTATTCTCCTTTATACATCAATGAACCTGGTAAATGTCATTATTTGTAATAATGGAGGTGATTGAGCCAGAAGTTGTGGCTAGTTTGCATGTTTGCCTCAGACCACACATTCTCCAACCATTTCATTTTTAATTGGTTTTCATTAAAGAAGTAGACTAATTAGCATAGAGGACACAGCGTGATGTTTGTGGTGTTCTGATCCAGTTACCCTTGAAAACTTCCAAGTAATAATAATAAAAAAAGTAGATTTAATTAATAGCACTAAGACATAATATTCCATATCAAGAATCAGTTGCATCAGAGTGTAGCAGTGTAACCCTGGATCGGTTGGCGGTGGTTAAAGCAGCTCCAAAAATGAATTCTCAAGCTGTGTATTGAGTCCTGCTTCCAATCACACACACTGAAACAATGGAGGCCAAATGCCAAACAAAGAGCCGGTGTGTGAAGCTGGTTTCAAAAGGTGATTCATTATGAAAAAGACTGCAGAGAAAAAGGACAACACAGGATGTCTGTTGTTTCTCTGACAAGGACAAGAACCTGAACCGGAATTAATGAATGAGGATAAACACAAAAGACAGAACTAAAAAAAAAAAAAGAAGCCCGGAGCAGAAACTCTTACGACAGGATGTCTTCAGGGTAAAGTTGCCATTTTTTTCCAACAGCGATCATTTGTTTTTTTAAATCATGAATGAACGGTCGTGGAAGTCAGAGATTAATCGTTTTTTTTCGAAGGTGCACAGTGACGTAGTTCGGAGGTTTGATGGATGTAACGGGATCAGAGTGAAAACGATCCAAAATGTCTGTGTACCTTCCTCCTCATCCTCATCCTCATCCTGCGATCCTCACTCACAGTATTATCTATCCGCCTTATTTTACTCCCTGCTTTATGATTCACTTTAAGGATTGTTATGTAATGTATGACCTTTACGTACCACAGAGTCCTAAAACCCCAGTGGGCTGAACAGCAAAACATCTCCACTCACATATGAGTCAGTTTGTGGGACTTAATACGTACTGTATGTTCATAACAAAACTTAAGAGTCTGAGGGTTCTTGTGAGATATATATATATATATATATATCCATTTATCCATCCATTTGTGTTATTGATCATCTTTTGTGTACTATAGGCTAAGGTTATCAGCTTTCTTAATGGAGAATCAATGAAAGGAGAATGGAATGATAGAGTCAGAGGCAGAGAAATGGAATGGTATAAAAAAGGAGAAGATCAGAGAAAAAGCCTGAAAGAGTTCACTGTTATCGACACATCTGTGCTGAGGGTTACGTTCACAGTCTCTGACAAAGGCATCTTCATTTAGTCCTGGACTGACGTGCTGTGTGACCTTTACAATGACAAGTCTATAAAGTATGTGACATTATTTTAGGTCTAGTTATAGGTTCAGTCTGATTGATAGGCTATGTGATATGTTCAGGTCTGAATGTCACATTAGTATTTCAGTTTTCAGTTGTGTTTTAGTTCAGTTCAGTTTATTTCAAGTATATAACAAACGTAATCCAACTTAGTCCTTAGAAATAAAACAGATTGGAAGAAAACATGAAAAAAAAGGATACATATAAATGAAAACAAAGTATGACTTCATTTGCACATTTGAAAAGCAGTGGGAGGAAGTCAAACTTATTTCATCCGACCTCTTCTCCACACAACAGTCTATCCTTTAGTTCCCTATCAGCAGAATATATGAAAAATCAAGTCCCTTGGATAAACTCACTTATCTTCACATACAGACCTATATTGATATACTAGAAAAGTAAATAAATAAAAACATCCTTGAAGGCGACACAAAATGAAAACACAATAAAGTGAGTAATTAGACAAAGTGAACAATCAAACAAAACATAAACAAATCAACAAACACACAAAAAACAAACAAAAAGTTGTTTATTTTTATTTTAAAGAACTGAATATTTTCATGTTCAGAGGCCACCAACTGACTTAATGTCCTGCCCATGTTTACAGATATCTTTCTAAAAGTGTATTGTCCTCCATTTTTAAAAAATGTATATATTTTTTGTGTCCACGAGATCTTCATTTTTTAAAATACAGCAGTGGAAAACACTTAAAATTCAGCACAATCTAAAATATTATCATACAATATTTGCATTAATTTATTTTTGGATTTCAAAAGGTGTGGACAGAGACACAAACAAATGTTCTATTTTTTTTGTTTGTTTTTTTAAGTTAACACAAAAAACATTTAATTCTTGACAGTTTCAACGTTTCATGCCGTGAATGTGTTTCATTATCTGCTGAAACATCCAGTTTTGACCTTGATGGAACTGAGCATGTGCAGAAGGGAGCATGTGGGTTTGGAGAATGGAGTGTGGATATTTTTCTGAACTATTTTCTTCCTCCTTTGAGAAAAAAAAAAATCTGCACCAGTGTTTCTCAGTGGAGTTGATACCACTCTCAGGGGGCACTGGGAGACCATTGGGGGGCGTTTGGACCAAGAAAGCTGAGAAGGGGGCACTGAGAGCGAAACAGGGGTGTTAGTCTGTATAAGTAGAAATATCAAGCTGCATGTTATGACAATGGCAAATTTCTGTCCTCTCTTTATTCCATATTTGCTGTTTTCCAACCATTTTAGTCTTCCGGTTCGTAGGCTTTTATTCCAATCAAACATGCCACTTATTAATTTCACAGATTTACACACAGAAAAGATTTAATCAGCAAAACCTGCTGGTGAAGTGATTGGTTGTAACAAAAGCCTGCGATCTCCAGGTCTTCGATGGCGCACAGTGGAGAAGCAATGCTTCACACCAATGTCTCCACAAAGCTGTTCCATTCTACAGCGTCCACCACGCTGTGTGCTCCACATCCTCTGAACAGAATGTTTGCTCATGCCAATAGCGCCCATGTTTCCATCAGCAGTGTCCCTCCCCATCACAGCAGGCTTTCACACAGTGTTGGACACGCTGTCAGCAGCCAGGAGCTCTAACCAGGCAGTGACGCTATCCACAGTGTAGGCAGCCCACTGCCTGTCGACTGAGTTTCATGCTAAAGGATTTATGGAATAAGTATTGTAAATCCACCAGAAAGTTTAAACTCCTTGAAGCTTTACTTACAACATGGCACCATCTGCATATTTCTAGTGATCTACTCGAGAAAAGTTGTATTTTCTACCAATACTGATGAAAATAACTGTATAAAACATACGGATGGGAATTGAGAACCGATTCTGTTTGAGAACCAGTTCCCAGTAGTTCAGTTCCTTTGCCTTTAGTTTAGAATGCAGCCAACATGGTGTTGAGGCATAAACGCTCCAAAGTATGGCTATATGTCACACAAAAAGATGACACCAGGCTCACTTGGAACACTGTGAAAGCTTTTTTTTTTTTTTTTAGCTTTTTCAAAACATCTTTTAGATACTGAAAGAGAAACTAGAGCTTTAGTTAAAATTTTTTTAGTGTCACTGGACAAAGTTTCCATCATTAGGCCTCTGAGCCTAATACAATTCAATATTATATTTTAGCATCCATCTTTGGTTGTCTACCTCAGTGACAGGACAGTTATACTGACCATAGTTATTTTGAGACAAGTTGAAAGGATGTAGAGAAAAGTTCATTTTGAAGTTGCCACAAAATTAGCTCTACATCTGCCGGGTTCATGTGATAAATGGACCCAAAAGCTTCTGTTAATTTGAACAAATAGACTAAATCAAACCTTCATACAGCGCTGTTCTGGGTTTTTCTGTGTCATCTAAGGCAGATTTTGTTATATTCCTGAAGTTTTGCTTTTTCTCCAATACCTTGTATTTTTTCCCTCAAACTCTCAGGGATTTTTCTCAAGGATTACGTCTTTTAAATACATTTCCTCTTAAGGAGATGATACAGCCTTCAGTCCTGCTAGGGCTTCTAGCTGCACATTGAGTTTTGTCATTCTCACTGTGTCCTTACTCTACCTGGCTGGTAAATTCACTGCTCTGGACTTTCAGTTGAAGGTAGCTCTAGTTGTTCATGCTCACTGAAATGTATTTCACACACAGAACCACCAAAAGTGACTAAAAAACTGAAGAATATGCTATCTCAGCCTGATCGATATAATATAAAGGCTGAAAGATATCTCGCTCTGTCAGAAGTGTAGGCCTATATGATCGGTGAGTCATGACTGTATGATGCTGATAGACGAAGCGAAAGCAGACGCACACAACACTGAAACACATTTTTTTAATCATGTGCTGTAGTAGTTGAAAGCTGAAGCCAGTCTCGGTTGGTGTCCTCTTTGAGTAATACATGGAAATATTCTGCTTTTAAATCACCCTTCCTAGCTGCCCCTCTGCCTGTAGAAAGAGGAGTTTTACCTCTAATCTGTCTATCTGGTTTAACAATTTTTTGACCTCCTTAAACCCAGTTTGACGGAGTGTGGAGGAAATGTAAGGTATAAAAATAACATTCTTAAAACTGGACAGTTTCTTTGTGTGTGGTTCTAAGCATATTTGTCATTTTCTTCCCTTTCTGAATCCAGCCTTTTCTGAGCTATTCTGTTTAAAAAAAAAAAAAATCTATCAAGTATGACTGAATTTTGATTAGCAAAACAAAACTGTGCAAGGGTGATCACCTTTGTTAATGGAGAATCAATAAAAGCAGAATGGAAAAAGGGCATTAGAGGCAGCAGATTTGGAGTTAGTAATGGAAGAGGGAATGGTATTGGAAAATAAAAAACATTTTAGAGAAAAGGACTGAGATTTCCTTGATATACACATTTGTGCTGATAGTGAGGTGCACATGCTTTGGCGAGAAACCAAAGCAGGGGGTCCTCAGGCATCTTCATTTAGTCCTGGATGTTCAGTAAGTGGGTGTTGGCAGGTGTGTTTGGAATCTTTCTGGCATAGCTGGACTAATGGACATGTGGTGTACCTGCTCTGCATGTTGTTACTCATCGCACTGAAAGGTCGTTTGTTCTGTTACAACAAGAAATAAAGTAAAAAGGAGAAGGAAGTAATAAAGATTTTTCTGTCTGTTTAAGAAGCGTCTCCCTTTTACTTCCTCATTAAAACTTGCTACAGTATTGCGGGGCCTCTCTACTTGTCACAACACTTTCAGCTCATCAATAGTAAAGTATTTTTCTACAGCCTGTAATTAAACCTAAACACGCCGCAGGGTTTACAGTTTTCCTTGAAACTTCTGATATAATCCATGGGAAAAGCCAAAAAGGCCTGCAGACCCAGGGCCGTCCTCCTCAGCTCGGCTACATTTTGCATTTGCATCA
Source organism: Ostorhinchus cyanosoma (assembly GCA_029814465.1). NCBI lineage: Eukaryota > Metazoa > Chordata > Actinopteri > Kurtiformes > Apogonidae > Ostorhinchus > Ostorhinchus cyanosoma. The sequence goes on along the minus strand of JAPTYQ010000002.1, from coordinate 10,358,369 downwards.
ACTCTGACCCAATTACTCTACTGATATTATGCAGCCGCCATTTTCCGCCATGCCACTATGGTGAGCACCACGGGCTGTTTGGCCCACTGTCGCAGCGGCATGCTCTTGTAAACAAATTGAATTTATGTAACCTTGCTGACGGGTAGGAACTGCAGAGCCCAGGCCAGTTCGGGAGCGTGCCGTTCCCGATGTTTGGAGCCCAGTGGAAACACAGTTATTACGGCCAAAAAGAGTGAACTCATCGCCTACAGTGGCAGCCAGCTTGTTTTGTTATATGGATGATGAAGTTGATGTATGGGCCTCTTGTATGCGCAGAGCAGCCACAGTCTTTCTGCCAAGTGATGAATAGCATCAATACCGTGGGCTATTGGAAAAGACCTGGGCACGCAAGATCTCATCTCAACTCCTCTTTTCCATTTTCCCCATTTTCCATTTTTGGCACATCTCAAATAAATTGTATTGTTTCTCCTCTTTTTGTTTTGTCCTTGCCTTCCTTCCCTTTCTTGTCCCTGTATCTGTAGACAAGACCTTTTGTCCAACTTTTAATGAGCTAAAAGGTATGCAAGAGTGCGCCGTGAAACACTTGACAAAGCACTTTTGAAAGATTAAGGCTGACTAACGGCACAGCAGTGTCTAGTTGGCTTTGTCTCCCCCTTTTCTTTCTCTGCATCTATCCACCCGAGCAGAAGCTGAGGGAATGAGCATTGCAATAGAGGTGAGATTAGAATCGGATGTGAATTGGGCGGGAGATTGGTTTGTAGACTGAAAATGCCTGAAAATGGGAGATGGAATGGAAGCGGAGGGAAGGCTGGGGACAGATGAACAATGAGGGAGAAGGTCATAGTTAAAAAAGCAAGTGTGAGAGGGTAGATGTGGCGGCCGAGGGTTGGAAGATAATAACCGAGCGGGAGAATTCACTCCGACATATGCACGGAAAATTACCTCTTCTTCTTCGTTAGCATATCAGGCCTTATATGATTTAAAGTAATGGCATATGTTCTCTCTAAACGCTTCAAGAGCCAGCAGCTGGTTTGTGTTTTAGACTGTCCATTAACTCGCCAAAGCTCTTATGTGACTTTCAATCCATATTTCAGGTCATTAGTCACATCTAAGTGAATTTAATGAGAAATTACCTGTTACAGAATCCAAAACTGGTACAGAAGGAGCCCCATAATCCTTCCTAATGACTTATGATAATCATCAGAGCCTGAAACCTGCCGACTACTCATGGGCGTCTAAGAGTGCTTACTCACAAAACTCGCATTGATCGATAAAATCTGATGTGTTGGATTATTTTTAGGACTTATTCCACATCTCTACGCATACGCTCACTTGAGTTGCAGCATCTATAAAATCATAAACTGTTTTACTGTAGTTGTAGTTTGTTGACTGCACTCCATTTTCCAGCGTTCGGTATCAAATTATTTCCAAGCAGAGGGCTCTATCGATTGTTTGTTGCACTAGGTGTCAAAGAGACGGTTTCTATAAAACTTTCATGCAGTCTGCTTTCCTCTTTGCCTCAACAAGACTTACTGTTTGTGTCTTTTGCTCTCACAAAGGGACCCTATTGATTCTTGCATTTATTTTCAACCATGCTTTCCGCTTTTTTTCTCCCTCACAGTGGCAAACATTTTGTGGCGAGAAGAAGGTACGTCTAGACACCATCAGCTCTCCTATTGCATTCATTAAACTAAGTTAATTGAATTTTTGTAATAAGGTTACTGAACTGTGGTGAGAGGGATTAAATGATTTGATGCTTTGAAAATAGATAACAGTGTTGTAGGCTTATTTCCGTTGCAAATGTTCATGCTGTGCAGTCTCCAAACCCTTTTCAGGTATAAAGCAATACTTTTTTTTCTCTGCGTCTAGGTCTTGGCATTGGCAACATGTTCTACGTTTTCTATGAAGATGGAATTAAAGTCATTCAGCCTGTGGCCTGTGAAATACAGCGACATATTAAGCCCAATGAGAGGCTGCTGGCTCTGCAGGTGAGTTGTTGAGCGGAATAAACCATTTTTAGCTCATGCTACTAATATTTTGTTTGAAGCAGGGGCTCCAAAGCTGATATAAGAAGGTGCAGCCCGGTTGTCATTCTGGACTTCAGCCAAATTACCACATTGACCAACACACTGAACCTTTAAAGACATTATGTCAAACAAGTAATTACTCTAATATTTAGTGGCATTTAGTAGGGAAGTTGCAGATTATTGCCGAATGAATATTCACATCACCATCTCCTGTCTTGGCCAATAAAAATGTGCAAGGCCCTTCTGACACTTAAACGTAGCAGGTGATGGTGACACACTAAGAGCAGGACCACTAAGTAAAGTCTTTTCCATCAGATCCCAAAGATTCTCAAGGGGGTTTCAGGTGTGGACTCTCATCCATATGTGAAAATAATCACTGATGCTCCTTGGACCACCCTTTAACAAGCTGATCCTGATTAACTCTGGTGTTTGAATATGTTTTTTTGTCATCAGCGAAGAACAAATTCACTGATATTCAAACCTGGTTATTCAGTATATTCAGGATCAGCTGACTTCATTTTATGGACACGTAACATCGCTGAACCAAGACCTGACCAACAGAACTAAGCCCAGACCATAACACTGCCCCCACAGGCTTGTACTATAGGCACTATGCATGATGGGTAATCACTTCACCCGCCTCTCTTCTCACTGTGATGAGTGCATGACTCTGGAACAGGGTCAGTCTGGACTCATCAGACCACATGACCTTCTTCTATTGAAACACAGTCCAATCTTTATGTTCTCTAGTAAATCAAAGCTTTTTCTTTCAATTATCCTCATTGATCATTTAATTGACATTTTTAAGGAAATACAGCTGTTTACTCCAAATCCCTAGAATTGGTATCACACATTTGGAAATGCACTTTACCTTCACTACAACTACAACTTGGCTAAAAAAGTTTATTTCAGGGGGTACTCCACTGTAAAAAAAAAAAGTTTAGGAACCACTGGTCTAATGAAAGGATACACCTGTGTGGTTACTTGAATCCAGGTGGGAACTTTTTTGGTGTGTAATATATGCTGTATAGAGTCATGGGGGAAAAAAGAGCACCCCTTGTTTTCTTCAAATTCTTGTTCATTTTAATGTCTGGTACAACTAAAAGGTACTTTTGTTTGGACAAATATAATGATAAACAAAAATAGCTCATAGTAGTTGAATTTCAGAGCTGATATCTATCCATTTAACATGTTTTCTTGATAATAACCAAAATCACTTCAGTTCTTACATCAATATCTATGTCATTGTACTGACAAAATGACAAAAACAGTGCTTTTATTCATTCCATGTTTTCTTTTCTGTCTGTTTTAGTCACACGATACACACAGGAGTTAGTACTTAATTGAATAACCATTGTTTTTTATGACTTTTGATTGTTTAATAATAGTTTCTGCAACTGTAGTATAATGAACATTCACAGAATCTGGTCTAGGAGAAACCACCCCAGAGCAGATGATTCCATGGTCGATGTTCTGCTCCCACCACAGATAAAACCTCACTCTAATGTCATTATCTCTGTTTGAATCTTCTCCTGGAGCTCCCTAAATCTTATAGACTTAAGCTTTTTTGTATTGTTTTCTCTTTACTATTTGCTCCTACTTTTCCAAATTTACATAAATATTATAATATCCCTCCATAATTACCTGAACTTATATACCCCAGGTCTAACTTTTCCACAAACCCAGGCTGGACACTGCAATAGCCTACAAATCTGTGAAAATAAATGCAGTTTTAATTCCCCCAAATCCCAGAACTACACGACACCCCCATCCACACATACAGAGATTTCCTTTTGGCAGGAAAGGGAATCATTTCGGTTTGCTAGTAGCAGGTTGTTGTGGTGTGTGACTCACGATTTAATTCATAATTCATCGGCCTCGAAAAGCAACATTTGATGTGTCCTGTTGCCTGACCTAGTACCAACTGCTGAAATCAATCATTAGCAGTCAATATAGTTTGCACTGGGGTTTTCTGCTCTGGAAAAACAGGCTTTGCCTTTGTGAACTTAGAGGACACTGCCTCAAACTACCACACCACCAGCTCAGATAAGAGAGAGCACAGTATGATTTGAACCCTGATGTATATGTCCTTAAGTCCCTTTGAGACAAATAATGACATTACCGACGCATCTCCCTAGAAGCACTGAACAATAAATCTAATCCCACCGTCACCGTGATATGAACATGTGTGATAAGTAAATCACTAAAGAAAAACAATTTTATTTACACAAACATTTGACCTAGTTGATGAAGCCCTTCTTCCTGTCAGCTCCTCTCAGATTAATTGGTGTCAGTTTGGCAGTGATTTTAGTCTTTTATTCAGTAGATACAAGATGTGTGAGGTTTGTCTGTCTGTGTTAGAAGCACCCTGTAAAAGCAGAAAGACCTGTACAGCTGATACGAACACTTCTTTTTGTTTGTTTTCTATATTCTGTTAATTACAAGTCTTACTGTCATAGTCTTAGTCAGTAATATTGTTCCAGATCACAGATTTTCCTCATATGCAGGTCTAATTGATGGTCAGCTGAGATTTGCATGAATCTGACATGGAATATTGTTTGGGCTTAATGATGCTGTAATACTGTCACAACACAGAGTTGTCAAAGCCACTGGCATAGTCTGTACTGTTGAGTTTAGAAAAGCTCTTACAAAATATAAAAAATACAAACGAACTGGGTCAATTCAGGTGCTTTTATTGATTATTTACTGATTCCACCACTAAAACCTATCAATAGACATTGAGACATTTCTATTTTTGTATATTTTTGTATATTTTCTTGTAACCTCAGCATAAAACATTAACATCAATCAGCACCAACCTCAGCTGTAGGGCTGCAACTAACGAGTTTAATAATCAATTAATCTGTAGATTATTTTAATAACTAATCAGTTCATCGGATAAACACAAAAGAAAAGGGGGGTTATATACATGGGGGTGTGTTCCATAAGTGCTGCAATTACTCAATGAATTTCATCCTTGAGGGGGAAAACCAACTAACTGAAATCACAGGCAGGTTGTGTCACTTATATCCTACATTAGTGGCACTAACGTTCACCTGAACCAAACTGTCACAGTCTCAGAATTCATGAACGTCTCCATGCACTGGGGCGCCGTTAAAGGGGGTAAACATGACAAATTCATAGAGCCCAGTATATGTGTGTCCAGTGGAAACAGGTTAGAAGTCGAGAAAATTTTGTGTATGATCTGTTGTATAGTAGAGGAATAGAACCTGGGACTGAAAATATGTAAAGTTTCACTTTTGTTTCATGCCAGTGTTAATTACATTAGTTATGGACTGCACCCCCACATATGTAACTGCCCCACCCCCGGTTGCAGCAGTACTCAGCTGATTGATTGTCACCTGATAAAGCTGACTGCACACTGATAGAACATATTAGCCACAAGTCAGAAGCAGTAATTTACAATGTTATTGTATGTTGGATGTGATATTCATACATTCTTTACATCTAGCATAAATTAACATTAGCAGCAGATATTCATATTTTGGTTTGTAATGAATATCAGCGCAGTAGTCTCAGTCTTGCTGTTCTGTTTTTGTTCTGGTTGTTTGTTGAAAATATACAGGAAGAGAAAAAACTAAACATGTTGCTCTGTAGCTGCTAAATGCTACACTGTTACTCAGCCCGTCTGCTGTTTGGAATTTTTAAGAAGTTTTTTTGTAGAAAAAATCGTCGGCTTGGATCGGAAAGTTGGCTGTAAAACTAGTGCCTAGCGTCCACAGAGCTGAAGAGAACGAAAGAACTCCAGACGTTATTTCCCAGTGGGTTTGTCACTATGAACGACCCCTTTATATTACACAGTCATTTTTTCCCATTGTTAATATAAAACTATCGATTTGAACAGCTTTAAAGTGGTTATTGATAGTCACACATGTTCTTCTATTGGCTACAAAACAAAACACAATGCCCTGTGGACATTGTGGACCCCCCACTGTGTTCAACCACTGTTTAATTTAATCCAGTGACAGAGCACATGCTACAGCAGAAGGGGTTTCACCTCCCAGCAGACTCTTTACAACCTTCTTCCCCAATGAATCACTGTTTATCACTAAAGCCCCGAAGCAGAAAAATATTCAAAGCAGGTCGCTGATAGATACCTGTTCGATTTACACGTGTTCTCCAACGGACGCTTTCCTCAGAGCTGCTTTTCATCCAGGAGCCCATGCTGATTTGATGGCTGTTATACATAAAGCGATGCCATGAATGCACAACAATCAGGAAAGTGTTCCTCTGAGAGTGTGTTTGTATTAGGATATCCATCACTGGGAGCTCTGTGACGCCAGTTCCAGTGCTGTTTGGGAGGTTTGTTGCGTGAACACATGCTGCCTGTGTGGCGCACGGGAGCTCTGATTGATAAGTTTATGGTAATCACACAACTATTACATCGTACTTCACTACTTTAAAGGCTGTTTACTGTGATGCACACAATATTAAAGAAACACAGTGAAGTCCATCTGTACGAAGGCTTTTACTACTTTCTACTCTGAGATCATTTTCAAGTTGATTTACTGCAGCATTGTTAAATATTCATACAAGTACCAAAGTCATTCCAAGGTCGGCCTGGGTGTTGGTGTCATTTTAATTCAGGCCACTTTAAGTTGCAGTAAATAGCTTTGACAACATCATCTAAAACACACTGTGGTAAATACATTGGAAAAAATCTAAATCTTTGTGGGTTTTTTTGTTTAGTTTCTTGTCAGAATATCTCAACACACTTAAAATAAGACAATCAACTAAAGAGTAACTTTACAGTGAGATATAAGAATTTATTTTTCGACAATAGATCTTGAAAACCTTATTTTAAGTAATCTTACAAAGATAATTTTCACTCGTTCCATTGGCAGATTATTTTTTTTCGTTGCTTAATTCAAGAAAAAAAAAATCTGCCAATGGAACAAGTGAAAATTATTTTGGTAAGATTTCTTAAAATAAGATTTTCAAGGTCCATTGTCTAAAACTAAGTTCTTAAATCTCACTGAAAAATTACTCTTTAGGTGATTATGTCTTAAACTGTGGTGAGATATTTGGACTAGAAATGATAAAAAAATACACGTAGTAAGATTTAGATTTTTTGTTGTATTGGATCTACATTTATGAAGGTATAATTGTCTTGATATGCGGAAAATAAAATATGAGGTTTGTTGTTTCTATTTGTCTATATTCAAAAGCCAAAAAGTATCACTTATGAATTGTGACTGAATGTACTGGTGGTGTGGAATATTTTACCCAGCCCTGGAAATACTCCACATTTTGGCCATTAAAAATATGCTTGCCTGGTAGATTTCTAGAGGCCAAAAGTTGCTGTTTGTTGTCCTCTTTGTTAGCAGTTTATAAATGTAGACATTATGGCAATATCTGACATATTCTTGCAATAATTCTATAAGTTTATCTCTGAGGAAGACACCAACTTCATCTTGGATGCAGAAAAACTTTGGAAACCCCTGCTATAAGCACTTTCCTCTATATATTTCACTGCATGTATTTTGCTTTTCTCAACAGGCAGACTGAAACGTAACATCCATGTTTGTCTCGCTGCCAGTGAGAGTGTGGAAACTACGACTGTATTGTTCTGTTCTATTATTTAAACCTTAACTGTTTTCTCATATGACCTGCTGCCCTTTCACACTTGTAGTACACAACAGGAGATTGTCCATGGCAGACACATTCTCACTGGAAATATGATGTTTGCTTTGAGGGTGGGGGGGGTGTTGTGTGACCCCTGAGTAAATCGTGCAGGAGGCAGGACATGATGTAAAACGTACACAGAGGAAATAACAGTGTTGTGTTTACAGCCCATCACAGAATGATGTGTGGTTTTTTTGCGTTGATACCTGTACCACTTTTATTGGAACTGCTCTCTGCTTTTAGATGATTGTTGCTGGTGTCGTGGTGCAGATTACCCTGTTCCTTCATCCCTGATTGATTATCCCATCCCCTGAAGAGGAGGCAGGGGCATTGTTTTTGGTTCGGTTTGTTTGTGAACATTCTAGCAGCAAAACTAGTGGTTGAATTCATACCAAATTCAATTCATAGATTGCCAATAACCCAGAATAGATTTGATTAAATTTTGGGAACACTAGGTCAAATTTAAAAATTTTAAAGAAATTTTTATAATTTTTTTCCCCATTTAATTGTAATGGGTGAATTTTCAAATGTGTGGAGTAGTAAAACTGTTGGTTGAATTCATACCACATTGGGTTTATAGATTGCTAGAGACCCATGATAGATGTGGTTATAGTTTGGGAAAAGTAGGACAAAGTTAAATTTTTTTTTAATGAATTTAAAAAATCTTTTTCTTTTCCCATTTACTTATAATGGGTGGAATTCCAAGTGTCTATAAAAATATCAATCATACATATATACAGTCACGGAAAAAAATTATTCGACCATCAAAAGTCATCCAAAACAATAGTTATGTAATCAAGTACTAACGCCTGTGCGTATCATGTGACTAAAACAGACACAAAACATGGAATGAATAAAAGCACTGTTTTTGTCAGTACAATGACATAGATATTGATGTAAGAACTGAAGTGATTTTGGTTATTGTCAAGAAAACATGGAAAATGGATAGATATCAGCTCTGAAATTAAACTACTATGTACCTTTAGTTGTACCAGGCATTAAAATGAACGAGAAATTGAAGAAAACGAGGGTGGTCTAATATTCTTTCCACGACTGTATAGAGCTAATTGATATGGAAATGATGACATCAGCTGTATCGATGACAAAATAAGGTACACTACATGCCAGGGGCGGGGTTTGTTGTGCCCACTTGTGTCACTGTCACATGATGGAGGTGTCATGAACACACCCATTCGATGTGTACTCAGTGACCCGCCCCGTTCACACACGGGACCAGGACAATAGGACGTTACAGGACTATGTTCGAGGGAGATGTTTATGTAATGTCCCTCCAACTGATGTGGTTATTTGCATTTTCACATTACACTCCTCTGCGATATAAATTCAAGGTTGCAGTACGTGTCCAAAACACACTACAGGGAGGTTCTAATGGTGTACAGAGGAAATGTCATCCATACTGTACATGGAGCCTGAAACTACTTATTTGTGCTCTGTAGTAGTTTTTTTCTTGGCAGATATTGCTTACTGTAAGTTAAAATAATCAACACTCTGTACAAAAGCTGACTTTTTGACATATGCTAAACAGGAAATGAGAGTAATATGGTGTAGTTTTATGGATTTTTCAGCTTTCCTGTTTGACTGTCTTCTTCCCTAAAGACGCAGATTATGTTCTCTTGAATGTCACAACCATGTGCATGAAAAACCTGCTTGTACTGTATCATCTCCGGCATGGTTCCAGAGTGGCACAATAAGGATTTTAGTGACTCCATGAAAATATATACTGTTGTGCAACTGGAAAGTGTAGGCATTTCCATAAGAAAAGGAAAAAAGCAAACATCCCTCTGCACTCTTTACAAACTGTCAGTTACTACATAAATCACATACATGCTGTCACCCACACACATATAGACATATGCAGCACACAAACGCAGAGGATTACAGCCGCCTCCATTTTCACCCTCAGCTGGGCATCAGATGTTCCATTTCTCACCTCTTAAAGGTGCAATAAGTAAGGTATTTACAGCGTGTGGTGTGAAATGACCACAGTGTGGGTCTGCGGGGGTCTTACGGGGTTCAGCACCAGTGACTCAACGATGACTAAAGCTAATGCAGTATCAATTTTATAAGCAGACTTTCCGAACGTTGTTTTCGACTGAAAATACTGACGGATAGTTATGGGGCTGAACAATGCGGGACAAAGTGTTGATCTGATTTATTTTTTTCTCATTTCACACATCACATTTATCATCTTTTGAATCAAATCCGACAGAAAATAAGGTTGAAATGAACTTTGTTTTGAATTCAACACCTTTCCTATATGGATAAATATAGCGGAATGTAGCATATATGACAAAAAAAAAAACAAGTCGTGCGTCATTGTACCAATTCCAGTTACTTTTATTCAGTCTGACATTTTCCAATCCCACACAGAACTGTGAACTCAGCATGCTATGTTCAAGGTTGGTGTGTGTGTTTAATCATTAGGACATAATGGCGTTCTGCCTGAAAAGTGGCTGATTCTTTTTTTTCCCATCTTGGAGGCATTACAATTATTTATTTTTTGTAGCTTAAATAGAACGTAGAAACATTCAGTCATGACACCGTGTTTTGCGCTACCGCAGCCACATAATTTACCTGTAACTCACCACCTCTTCCATCTGCTGGAGCTCTATGTCATGTATAAACTCCCTCCTGTTTCACCAATAGATACTACTTTTCACTCGTAACACGCTCCATTATCAAGGGGGAAGCCTGTCTCTTCAGAGGCAGGGAGAGGGTCTGCTGGGCTGCTTTTGTGGCACTTTGACTTTAACCTAATTAATTCTGGATGTGATGTACGTTTAAGACCGGGTGTGTGCTTCTCCCTTTAGAGAAGTGCATTGTCAAGACACATGATCAATGAAATGCTTTCTGATTCACTGACACACACACAGGAACTGAAATACACCCTCTCTCCTCATATAGAGTGGTCAGCCATTGTCACTGGAGAAAAAGGAACAAAACCCATGTGAAATAATGCCTTCTGCCTTCTTTGTGTGTACTACAGCAAATCACAGTGGATTTCTTCGGTCACGTCTTGAAAATGAGAGCTATAAGATACAAAACACATTCATCTTGGATCTGGCTCTACAGGGAGAAGCATGCAAATGTTGAAAACAGCCTTCATAGATCCATGCAATTAAGCAAAACTGTTGAACATCGGAACGTTTCTTATTGCTATTAACCCATAAAGTCCCAGTGCTACTTTTGTGGCAGTTCCCAAATGAATTTTCCTCTCTAACCTATCTTAAGTGATTTTTCACCATTGATTGTAATATTATCCTCCTTATTTAGTGTCTTTTCAGTGTAAATCATATTTTCCTGAATTTGTTTATTGATCATGTAGATGATCATAAAAGCTCAGGTTAAAGATGAGGGTTATTATATTAGAAACAAGGAAAACTGAAGAAAAGTGTGACTTTGTCAGCAAAATATATCATTATTAACTGAACATTAAACAAGCGTCTTCATCCACTATCATTGATCCAACTCCATGAGTTTTACTGGTGAATCAATGTTGTAGAAGATGATGGTGTTTCCACGGTAACTACGAAGCCTCTAAACATCCAAATGGGTTATATCTGATGACTGTGAAAAGATGACAAACTGCATTTTCCACCAATTATTGACATGCATTGATAGGATTAGTGGATCAACACGGATTAAACAGTTGAACCAGTTGATGATTTTGGTCACCAGTGGCTGTTTGGGTCTCGAAAATATGGTAATACCATCCTCATTAAGTGTTATTTTTGTACATGGACCATATTTAAATAAATGTCCTGCCTTTATAGACAGAGTGAGTATGAAAGGTGAGATCAGTGTAGCCCCCTCTCATTCTTGATCGAGTTCACTGAAGTTCATATGGTACCTAATTTCCCTTCGACTACGAAAAGCTGGCCTTTGGGCAGGTACCTGTCAGTCGGCTGCTTTTGTGACTGTAAATAAGGGGAAAAGAGTTCATCACACCATGGCGGAGCCCTTCATTCATCCTTGCCGCTGAACAGCTCCCTAAATCGTCCCACTGAGTTTGAACAGATGACTGGGCAGAGCCTGGAGGTTCGGGAGGCTGGGAGGCAGCGAAGGGGAGGAAAGCTCTAGAGACAGACGGACGGATGGAGGGATGGACGACTAAGGTTCCTGTTGCCCAGGAAGGAAAAAGCTGCCAGGACCGGAGGCTCAACAACCACAGATCATCTGCAGGCTTTGTTCGGTGGATTATGTGTGAACAAATGGGAGCGATTACTGAGATTTTGCAGGACCTTGAAAAGCTCATTTATCTAAGTTGCCAAGATAACACGACTCTCATCAGCATAGGTGATAAGACTGCAAGTAGTAAACAACGCAGAATAGCGACTGGAAGAAGATAATTGTTTTTTAATGACATGTATTTCACTGTGATATGACAAACACTTAGTGCGTGTGTGTTTTGTTTTGCAGGAGGAGGTCTGTCCCAGTTCAACAGGGGAGGCGACCCAGCGGTGTGTGTGGTCATCAGCGGTCAACGTCAAGGACAAGTTTATTTATGCGACTCAGCCCACCTTGGACCGAGTGCTCATAGTTGACATCCAGTCTCAGAAGGCTGTCCAGGTAATTTTCTGACCAAATTGGAAAGCTGGGTTCATGTCCAATTTTCAAACAACAATGTATATAACGTGAGAGGAGTTATACACACAACAGCTAACGCAGGAAAGAAAATAATGATCTTTCCTGCTCGTGCCTTTTTACAAGTGAAGTTTTTTAGAGAGCTGCCTCCATCTGTGCCAACAAACCTCAAGGTTGGAAGAGTCAAAACATAGTTTTTCTTTCTTTTTTGCCTCATTTTGTCAAACATTTAACAATATATCATCACTGTAAATTGTATTGTTGGTGATTGATTTTATGGAGGAAGGTCACATCCATTTCAATGTTCTCTTGGCCCCTGGATCCAGTTTGATACAATAATACATTGTCCTTCATCCACAAACTCAGTTACTACAAAGTGCAGCCGAAACTTTTTCCACTCTGTATCTTAACTTTGTGCTACACTTTTTGAAAGACTCCACATTTGACATGCCTAGACTTAAAATATTCTTCTTGAGTAATAATTTAGAAGCTCGCTAATACACTTGATACTAGTGAGTTCCAGATTCAGCTGATTGATGATGCAAAAACTGCATTAGACTTCCATTAAATCTTACCTGTGGTTCATCAGAAACTCATTTAGTTATTCGGAACTGTTGCATTTCAGTGTTTTGGAAGATATTGCTTAGCAAATGCAGTTAAAAAATAAATAAATAAAAACTTCTGACTGATGCTTCTAGAGACAAGACTGGAGGGTTTTATGTGCTAAATGTACTGAAAAGTGCTCAAGGTTACAAAGTACCTTTAAGTCTTTTGACACCATTAGTGCACTCCAAAGTCAAGACTTTACATTGAAATTACTCTCTCCTATGTGGATTTAAGAACTGTAATTTGTCAGATTCTCATATAATGAGGCTTAGTGAGAAAACTTAGAGAAATCATTTCTTTTTGGTTTGGGCTCCTAAAGGAAATATACAAGTGTTGGCAAGGCAACATTTAGTCTTGCTCTTCTTTTCTTCATTTTACATGGACGTTGTATAAAAGAGCACTTTATTAAGAAAGCAGGTTCACAGTTTTAGGCTGGAAAAAAAGGTTAGGAACCACTGATTTAAAACATACAAGGTGCTTGTTTGTTTTGGTTTAATTAGATTCCCCCCCCCCATTCTAATTGTTTGAATGTTTTAGATTTCGGAAACATTGGTTATGTCCTGATCAAGGGCTATTATTTTTAAACATTACTGAACCCTTTTACTAATCCTCTTAAACTAATGAATAGTTTGTAAAGACTCACACACAAAGGCTTAAAAGCAGACAGTGATGAGCCTCAGTGTTCAATGTGATGACATTAAACGTCCTTGACAAACTCCGTCGCCTCTAGTCGGCAGCCTCCCATTCTAAGATGTGTGACAGCTGCGTTTACTTGCACCTTTGTTGTGGAAGAAAACACAAAACTTTCTGCAGCTTGTGTTATCTATCGAGTTCAAGTCAAAAGAACCGTAGAGTTAACATGTTCAATCCTGGTACATGTGACTCCACTGGAAGATGATGGAACATGATAGAAACATGATAGAAACATGGTCCTTACTGTGTGCATGTCATTCATCTGAGGGTCTGGAGGTGGAAGCTCCATGACTGGGTCTGTACACACCTAAATCTATACACAGAATGTTTTTAAACTTTTATCCATAGTTGTCTGCACTGTTTCCATAATCCTCACCCTGGAGACAGGTACAATAGATAAGAGGACACGTAAAAATAACTGAAAATCAGCCCAATCTACAGAGATGCTAATTTGCATGTTTATTGCATCTTTTACACAGCACTTCTGCTCCAGGAGTATTTCTCTTTTATTCCAGAATGACGTCTGTGTAAATGAAATGGTGGGATCATTTGGCCCCACCTTTATCGTGGCTCTGTAACGCCTCTGGAGGTAGTAGCAGCTGTTATAAAGGTGGAAGCATAATTCCGGAACGCTATGTAAAAGGAACAGTTCTTGTTCCGCAACAAAGGTGTCGTTTTGCTGACGTATTGCACGTGCGACCCCCACGCTGGACCATGTACAGTAGACAAACATATCAACACGACCAGAAAGATGTCAAACTGGGGAGACGCTGAGACCCATGAGCTGTCGTCACTTTGGGCGGAGGACTCTATCCATGCTAACATTTGTGGAACTTTGACAGATGAGCCAACTCTGGAGAGCTAAGCAACACCGCTATACTCTGGACATTTCTGACACCCAAGTTACATGTCATACTATACGCTGCGCTGCGTCACCACCCCTTTGATTGCAGAACACAGGTCCATTGTGTAAAAGTCCAGCCTGTCTCACCTCTGTTACTCCTTTTTTTCGGCTGTGGAACTCGGTCAAAAGTGGAAAAAAAGGTGGGATCATCATCTCACCTTTTTCCAGGATCTCTCTGTAAAAATGGCTTATATTACAAGATCTGTGTGTCCATCAAAAAAGGTAGGATGGTCTTTGCAATGGAATTCTGACCTTTACAAATTTTAGACATGGCAGATTCACCTAAGACTAACACTGACAGACAACCATCGCAATAATAATGAACCACTGAAGGTCCACAGATTAGAATAAGGCTGAAATGACTCGTTTGTTGGAGTTGTCTAATAGCAGCGTGCTCCTGTTCTTGTCAGTCACGTTTCTGTTGAACCCTGGCATTTGTTTTTCATGTACTGACTCAACCATGAGGCTGGTTGGCGCAGAGCTCAGTTATTCTATGAAGAGTGCATAATTACACATCACAGAATAGATGCATCATTTCCATCCACTTAAATCTAGAATTTCCCTGTTCTATAAAGTGTGAAGAACAAAACATACACGGCTGTAACAAATGCACACCTGCTTCCTTCTGTATCCACACTGTAGTGAGGATCAGGTAATGTAACATTATGCACAGCTAGAGGTTCTTGTTCTGCTGAGGCCTCGGTTTGCCTCATTTTGGAGTGATTTTCACTGTCACACTGAACATTTACACCCTAAACACAAGAGCTTTAAGCCTCTTTACTCTGCCACTAACATGAAACACTCTAACATGTACTTTTGCAAAAGATTCACTTTCCATAGACAAGTATCACCGCAAGACAGATTTGCTGCCCTGGATGCACAATAAAAATGAACACATGTACTAAAGTGAGTGTTGTTTAGATACCAGATTATTTATTTTTAAACATTTTGGTCAGTGGTGCATGAAGATGGAGTGGTGGAACGCTAACATGAATAATGTAACTAAACCATTACTTTTAAATGTAGTTACACAATTGTGCCAAATGTAGACGAGTCCAATAAATTCTGATCTGACTGAACAAACTAAGATCACGTTACTAAAAAATGAGTTTCCCAAATTAGACTGAAGAAGATTTGATTCCATAAATTATATTATTATTGTTAACACTTTATTTGGGAGGAACAATATACTTTAGTGAACATCCGTATTGAGAAATCACACTGCCAAAATCTAAATCTTACCAACTGTATTGTATAATTTTCACTTGTTCCATTGGCAGATTTTTTTGCACAATTTGGATATTTGCAGTGCAGATGTTAAATGGATAGATTAAAGCTAAAATGATTATATGCTTCTGTTGTCCCTGCACAATGTGATTTCAGCTGAACACACTGTCATAAAACGAAGTGATGCAAGTCTCTTATGAGCAAAAGAAAATCAGATTTGAGCCACTTGTCTTCAGTCTTAACATCATGATTTTACTTCCTCTGCCAACAAGAGCTAATTACAGATTCCCATTGTCTCCTTTTTCCATTTATTTATGATTCTAAACGTATTGAGTTAGCAAGTTACTAAACCAGATGATCTGTCGCTTATATTGTATATGTTCCGATGCCTTCTCGGTTCATGACTCGTGGTCTTCGCACTTCACACTGATCATCTAAACGCCAGCTTTTCCAGCTTTTAGATCAGGTTTCCCACCCGTTGTGCCACCGCTACGCCTTGACCTGACCCATTTCATTTATACCGAAATCGGTGAGAATTACTCTTGACCTACACACCGATGTGATGACTGAACAACCTGGAGACCTACCTCTGCTCCACTCTTCATGGATACTGTAACCTGGCAACCCTTCACAGATATTGTAACATGGCAACCTGTGTGGTCGTCTTCAGAGGCAGGGGAAGCGGTGGCCTTTTGACCACTCTAACCCCTCATAGCAACATTTATTTTCCAGACAGGATTTTTTTTTATTTTTTAAGCGTGGCTCAGGGAGCACCGCAGTTCATATGCAACTAAATCTAGCCTTCTTTTGAGTGGGTTATCATCTGTGTCCATGGGTTTGTGGGTGTGCCGGGTTAATCCAGGGTGGCTCCGGTCCCTGCTGATGCATCTGACACCGTGATGACTGTTTATAGTTCAAGAGCCTCTCAGGGACCTGCCAGTGGCGTCCCAGAGACTGTCACAAGCTCATTATTCAGTCGCCTGGAGGTTTAGCTTCACTGCATTATATTAGCAGTTGTTAATTAAGCACCTGAACCCATCTCTCATCTGGAATAGTAAAAGAGATGCAAGTTCTGGTTTTGTTTTCCTGGATTTTCATTATCTTATTAAATTAAAACCATGATTGACATGTGTAAAGTCATAATAATGAGCAAAATGCATATTAGAACTTGTAACCCACTAAATGCACGGTGACAGGTTTTTAATGAGCGGCTTTATTTAGTTTTTTGCTCGTGTCACATTAATTGCAGATAAATGTTAGTTGTAATGGAATTGTGCTTGATTTCTGACAGATCTGTAGTCGGTGCTTGAGCTACAAGAGCATATTGGCTGAGGATCTTGATAATCTTCGTCAGCCAGAGGAAGTTGTTAGTCAAGAGAAGAAGAACAACATGAACACCTGTTTTCTCAGATGACTACATGCTCAGAGATTAGTTAGGATTCAACAGATATGCTCATCTTATTTGCTACATCCCTCTCAGGAGCTGTTTACTCTCAGTGATACAATATATATTTGCAGAGGTAAACAATACTATTAGGACTTCATAGCAAAACAAATAGTATTGCAAGCAAGCTGCAGTCTAAGGGGAATCTGTGAATACAGGGGTGCAATAATTTTAGCGAAAAAAGATGATTGCTTTTTTTCAGCTGTCAGGGGGTAAAGCTGCCGCATGCATTCTTTTCCCCAGTGCTTTTCGCTTCTCCCTTTGAGCCTCCTGTCTATTCGCACTCAGGTGGACATAATGCATGAGGAGCCTTTTTCTGTCACATGCGACTCATCTATTGTTCTGACTTGGAATATAGCCACGGTGTGTCAAGGAACGGATAAAGACTGAAAGCAATTACTTCAGTGTGGTAAAGCAATTGTGTCTGTCACCACTTGATTTGAAATGCAGTGAACGCAAAAAAAAAAAAAACACCTTTATAAAAAGCGTACCTTCAATGTGCCTTGTTAAAAGAAGACCTGCTCCTGTCAACCCATGAAGCATTAGTCTGTAGGAAAACTTTTCAAAGCATTACCACCACACATCAAAGAGGGATCTCTTCAAAAGCACAGCCTAGATTGCTTTAAATTGTAATTCTGTGGCCCTGCTGTCTTTAAAGGCTCAGGTTGATGTGGTTGTGTTTCCCTGTAGACTGTCAGCACCGACCCTTATCCTGTGCAGCTCCACTATGACAAGTCACATGACCAGGTGTGGCTGCTCAGCTGGGGAGACATGGAGAAGAACTTCCCTACGCTTCAGGTAAGACTGCACTTTAATGTCTGTCACATTATGATGATATTCTTGACTCTTCAGTTTAATCCTGGTGACACTGAGCCTGTTTACAAGCACACTAAAAGTAGAAGTATCATTCCAATTTGTCTCCAATACTCTGACGCCTTCATGCATGTATGCACATTAATCTGATTTATTTAGTTCTTTTACATCTGTATGTGTCTGAAAAAAAGAAAAAAAAGAAAGATATCATAGGAAACGGTAGTGATGTAGCCAAACATGACCATAAGACGATAACAGGAAGTTGAGTGAAATGCATCAGATCTGATTCAATCAATCATTGGACGACCCGCTCTACCAACTGAGCCACAGCCGCCCGTGTGGTTGATGATTGTTAAAATTCTCGGATTATTACCATTATTAGATTCTTACAGTCATAAACAGGTTCACTGTAAAATAGTTCATCTAGAGCGAGATACAACTAAGAACTTTGGGAGTTGAGTTGGATTGTCGTGGATCTATCTATCTGCAAGCACACAAAACATACAAACCAGTGATAGGATGGATGCAAAATATATACAGTTGCGGAAAAATGATGAGACCGCCCCTTGTTTTCTTTAATTTCTTGTTCATTTTAATGCCTGTTACGACTAAAGGTACAATATGAATATAATGATAACAATAGCTCATAAGAGTTTAATTTCAGAGCTGATATCTATCCATTTTCCATGTTTTCTTGATAAAAATCAAAATCACTTCAGTTCTTACATCAATATCTATGTCATTGTACTGACAAAAACTGTGCTTTTATTCATTCCATGTTTTCTTTTCTGTCTGTTTTAGTCACATGATACACACAGGAGTTTGCACTTGATTGCATAACCATTGTTTTTGATGACTTTTGATGGTCAAATCATTTTTCCTGCGACTGTATGGAATACAGTAGCACAATGTGAACATGTTTTTGAGCCTATGAAAACCTATAAAAGACAGCTGCATATGAAACATGCAGCCAAAGCAAAGAAACTAATTAATTTAATCAAGATGTAGAGTTGAGGCCAAAGGTGCATGTGTAGTCTGAAAGAAGTCTAGGAAATAATTGAGAAGATGAGTGACAGAACACATCTCACACTGTCTCAATAAGTTTTCATCCTCTTGTTTACAGAAAAATAGATAAATAAATTAAGTAAGAATTCAGTTAATTACTGAGAGTTTCATTTTAGTTCAGTTTTATTTACAGTGCCAATCATGGTACATAATTATCTCACAGCCCTTCACAAATTAAGGCCAAGACCTTAAAATGATATAACATTATACAGAACCTGACTCTAGAGAAGCAACCAGTCAAAGTCTTAGACAAAGCAGCATGGGAGTCCACAGCAGTTTAGAACAACACAGGAGGACTAAGGCTGGTCAGCCATAATTACACGTTTATTCCATGAGTTTAGCATTAAAGGAGTGATATTTAGGTTTTTTTTTTTTATGGAATTATGCATTTTAAAACATTTCCCTGTGGTCTACATACATAAACTGTAGATGCTCTGCTTGGATCTGAATTCTTCATTAATTCAACTCCAGAGGTCCATTTTCAACCCCGTTTCTGAGTAATGACACCAGAAAGGTCGTTTTGAGCGCTGGCCCTTTAAATGCAAATGAGACACTTCACACCCCACCCCTTCCAGGTTGTTGACTGTGCTTTCTGCCCCTTTCAGCCACTTGTGTTCATTAATACAACTGAACATTTTAGGTAATCAGCTCGAAGTTTGGATATATTTTCAGTTTTCACTACAACCACTGCTGATGACAAACAATTATGTCGAACAACAACAATTATGTCCTGATTGTGCAAATGTCTTGATGAAACTATACTTCGAGCCATTAAAAACCCATGGTCCAAACATGTGATGTAATTTCCAGAAAATGATTTGCTCACGTGCCTATTTTGTATATGTTGCTCACGAGATGAATAACAGCTGTATTTTTTACATTCCTGGCGCACAAAACATCAGCGTTTGGACTAATCCTTTAATGTTGGACATTGAGTTGACTCTTGTGCAGAGTTGCGCTTGACTGGTAACTTAAGGTGTGGTCACATGTTAGGTGTGGTTTTTATTTTTGAAAGCCAGAGGTGGACACATCCCATATTGAATGATGACACTTTCTGAGTACCTGTATTCAGTGACTGAATAAACCTGTTAAATTGATCACAATTTGTCCACAGTTTATTCTCTAATGACCA
>JAPTYQ010000002.1:10260424-10337001 GCA_029814465.1 Ostorhinchus cyanosoma | reverse complement strand
TGAGTACCTGTATTCAGTGACTGAATAAACCTGTTAAATTGATCACAATTTGTCCACAGTTTATTCTCTAATGACCAGTGGTTCCCTCTTTAATATGAAGTTAACCCCAAACCAATTAATTTAATATCTCCCCAAATATACATATTATTCTGACCCGTGCGTTTTTAATGGCACCAAGTATAGTTATAAAAGGAAACAAATTAAGCAGGAATTGAAACAGGTTGAAGAAATCCACTCAATTTTTGCCGGAATGAACATAAAGACAGCTCTGAGGTACCTGGAAGGTTCAAATTCAAACTTTATGAACTCTTAGAGTCCAAATACACAAATAAATGAACCAAAGACTAAAAAAAGTGAATTTAGCTCAATATGACCCCTTTAAAGGTGGAGGAGGAGTGTCTGGTTCCACAGCAGAGGAGCTGGATACTGAAGCCTCCAAGCCCGGGTCTACTTCTGAAAACTCTCACAACTGAACAGAAGTAGCCTAATCCTGCACTGTGGCTGCCAACTGTTGGGTTATAAGACACTATGAGGTCTCTGATATGCTACAGAACTTTGTTGTGTTGGGCTTTGTGTGTTAGCAGTGGGATATGAAAGTCTATTCTAGATTGAACAGGGAGCTATTGAAGAGACCATAATATTTCTTTTTCTGGCTCCTGTTGGATTAAGTGGAGGCTTTTTAGGGAGTTATTCTGACATCCTCATAGTAAGTCAATTACTCTCAGTCCAACGCCACCTATTACAATGTGTTTGATGCCGGGTTCAGATGCTCCTCATAAGCCTCTGTAAGACCAGAAGGATTTCTACATGGACGAAATAGAAATAAATGAATCAATACAGCTCTACTTGAGAAATCTCATTCGACTTAGGAGTCTCCTTACACGTGGTTTAAAGTTTATCCTCTGCAAGACAAAGGATTGGACTCATTAGCATTTGTTCAAAGGTCTGAAAATGTTTGATACATGTTTTGTTAATGTATGACCTGTTGGTTAATCTGCAGATTATTCACTTAAGTTTTTTGCTTACAATTGTATCGAACACCTTCAGGTTGATTGATATGTAATTAAATTTTCATCAAAGTCCAAAACCCAAAACAAAAGAAATAAAAATAGTCCCATTTAAGGAGCTGATGAAGAGAAAAAATATTTAAAGTGTATATTCATTGACTGTCCATAAACACAGGATGTTTGTCTGTCAGCAGGAGAGAGCAGAGTAATGATTACCAGTGAAACTAACTGAACAATACAGGAACACTTATAATTGGCTTGTGTTTTAATGACGTGGAACAAGAGGAAGTGGACTGTTGGCCCCGGTGGACGTTGAGATCATGTTTCTGTAAACAGAATGAACAGACTGGGATAAACTGGGATAGTAGTTTAGAGCTGATTAAAGTATCTACAATGTGTGGGAATGGGATTTAATTAAGTGTCGAATGGACATCAAAAATATAGAACAAAGCTGACAAAGACACAAATCAACAAAACCCAAATGACCAGTTATATTTACAACAGACTCAGCTCTTTTACACCAACAGAGCAACAGAGTCTGAAGGGTTTTTTTGTTCAGTTTTTTTTTTTTTTTTTTAAAGCAACACATACAATGTTTTGCAAATAATGGTATGATCCTCATATTGGCAGGGCATGATGAATAATTAAATATGAATACATCCAAGTCCATCTATTCCTCCCCAATAAGATAAGAATGTGTAATTAATGATGCCAGCCTCTCTGGGATTTTATTTTGTAATTGATTTGTTTGTCTTGCTCAATGAGAACCAATTAATAGTCACTTACAGTCTGTGAATATGTGGACAATGACATATTTTCAATTTTTGGTACTGTAATGAAGCACAATACAAGTGAAAACAACAATATAAAGTGCTGAATCTTAGCTTTAAATGAACAGTGGCTGCATTCAGTTCAGGCAAATCCTGCAAAAAATTACCTCCTTTTATGCTTAACTCAGAAACAAAAGTAATTCTTGTGCGACTCATCTAATATAAACAGTAAAACCCTCAAATTACAACCCCACATTATATAGTCCCTGCGTTTTCCATTCAATGTGCTATAGAATATTTACAGATTACACTGATGCATATTTAATGCACTACACATAGAATCAACACATATTTTACTGGTTTTCCTTGTTTCTGCTGAGAGCCATTTTGATTCCGCTCGAGTGCCTGAATGCAGTTTTGCTTATTTGTAAATCCAGCTCGTCATCAGCAGAGCAGATATTCATAATGCAGGGTTCAATCTGCAGCGATTTGCTTTGTGCGTTGTGCCACAATCAAATCACATCCTGCCTACACACAAGCACATGTCTGCACGCTTCCACGCATGCACAAACATTATTTAGACACCGATGACAACAGTGCACACACCACCTCCCACTGTGAAGATCCATCTTAGTAATAAGGCAAGGAGTTTTATTCCAAATAAGAGCGTCCACACGACAATTATTTCAGTTGTAGCTGAAGCCCATTAAATGATTCATCTCAGGTGGACACTTTGAAATAAAACACTTTCTTCCAAAATGAAAAATAAACATGTCAATTATACAATAATTTCCATCTGGTAATGAGCTCCAGATAAACACGAGGCTCAGACCCGGGTGTGTTGACAGGCAGCACAGAGTGGATTCATCAGCCTCATGTTAAAACACGCCTCTCCTTTCATCTGCCGCTCACCAGGTGATCAATCAGGCCAGTGGACGAGTGTCCCACCACACAGTCCACACTCAGCCCGTGGGCAGACGCTTCGACCGGGTGGACGACTTCTTCATCCCCGCCTCCAGCCTCATCATTAACCACGTCAGGTACGTTCAGCGTTATCCAAGAGAGCTCTTAATGCAAATTGATTTGAAAGTTAAATTCACTTTATTGGCATTTAATCACTGCCAGACCCAATGCAATAATCATTTGTTTGGGCCCTTTGTGTGGAGAGCGTGAGTCAGGACAGAAAAATAAATAAAAAAAATGTCAAGCAGCTTCACAATAGGACGCTGTCATATGTCTAATGCGTCTGTGTTCAAAAATCGAACTCTCTGTGTTCAGATGTTTCATGAAAAACAATGAAAATAACACAGTTCAATGTGGGAAGGACATGAGGGCATTGGAAGCTTTTTCAATCGATGGGGTGAGAATGAGGAGCTGTTCGAAAAGAACATTTTGTGGTCCCACTGATAGTGGGCTTGGACTATCGGAGGTCGATAACATGTTTTCACATGTGTAGGTGGAGCTCTACATGTGAATTCAGTTGAAGGTCAGACCATAGATAACTTAAATTTGCAACTTATTAGACAATTGTTTAAGATTTTAGCTAATTTACCAATAAATTATAATACCAATACAAAGGGTAGATGTCTGTCTGTTAAAAGGGTGGTGGTGAACAAATATATAAGTCATGCATGATCACAAGATATGTTGGAAACATTCTTTTTGTTTGTTTTATCGGTTTCTATTTTCTATAGAAAACTCATTAAGTATTCATGAAACTGTAGGAGGGGCTGCTTTAACCTACAGAACTGCTGCTGCTTTAAGTACAGTGGGTAGGCGTACTAATACGGCTTAGACCTACACCTTTTCAGTCAATAATGTTTTGTTTTCCATGAAACGTGTCTTGTGGATTAGTGTTTACATTACATCCCTCTTTCCATCTGTCAGGAAATGACTTTAATATCTCGGTCACGTCATTAGGTGTGATCTTTGTGACAATGAGGACGTACAAAGGCCGTATTGTAAATTGTAGGCCCAAGCACATGTGCTAGCACACAAATTTAGCATGTTGCTAGCGTGTTTGTTTGTTGGAAGCTCCAAGGATCAGTCGGGATAAGCCTCAGACTCATTTTTTAAAAATAAATGTAATTTGTTTTGATCATAAATAAAGTATTACTCAGTACTGAGGACCCACATCACGAAGGAAATGGGTACAGACATTCAAATTCGCATCATTTGTATTGTCTTACAGCCAAAAAGTGGGCTATGTGGGTTGAGTCACTGAAAAATGGGCTGCTATTATCTGATTAAATCGAGCATGTGATAAATCAACTCCATGTAAACCCATACTGACAGTGAGTTTACATCTTGTCCACTGTGTTCAACAATTCTATGTGTATTTAAAAGTGTGTCTAGGGGAAAACCTAAGTCTTGTGTTTACAAATCTGTCAGTTTGAGATGCTGACTAAGATGTTACACACAGTAAACCGACCCATACTATACTGAGAAAATTTACCACTGACTAGTGTTTATAGTAAAACCAATACATTCCATCTTAAAGCATTAACTGCTTCCAAAAAAAGATTAAACTTAAGACTTTGACTGTCTAAATTAAAATAATACTTCAATGTGTACGAACAAAGTAAAACTAACTTTCGACTGTACCCTGCAGTACACTGCCCACCTGTGGTGGAACTACAGCAGAAGTAAATTCAAGAAGCTGCAGGTTGGATCCAGTGATGCACTGAACGATTGAAGGTCCCACCGTGGACCAGTGCCAGTCAGCTGTTCGTACTAAATAATGTTCACACTCTTAATGCTGTGATTAGAAGGTTGATGTATACATTCATAGGCAGACTGGAGCTGTCACAGAGTAAAATTATAAATACAAGTGTCAGACCTGAGGAGAGCTGAGCCAGGTCCACATCTGGACTTTGGAGGCACTGCTTATATGTACAGTACAGTAAGGCTCAATCTGACTGGATATGGACCTTTGAGTTGGAAATAAAGACTGATTAACTCAGAAAAAAGTCAGTAGAGATTGAAATAAGTTAACAGAAATGAATAAATAATAAACTTGTATAGTTAATCTTTAAACCGTTTATCTTCAGTGTTTCTCACAAATGTGCATTTCCCAGCCATAAAAAGCATAAAACAAATGTCTGGATGCAGATCCACCTATAGATATCCATTAGCATTAGCCTATAATGAGCTCTTATGTTCGGTTATTTCAGCCTCAGACATTGTTCAAAGCATCATTTTATCGACTCAGTGTTAAAAGAATTCACACTTTTGATGTTTGACTTTTTTCCTTTGTTTCATTTCTGTATAAAGTCTTATTTTGTGAATGCTTAGGAATTGGGGCTTTAATTGATGAACGTGAACAGTGTGCCTCACTTTAAAACCTGTTAACCCTTTCAGATTTAGTCTGAGATAACAGATTTGAAGGCCTGGTTTAGAACAGCTGCGCAGGTTTGTGTGGTTTCAGATATTTACCGTCTGTGCTGCAGATGAGAACATGGCCAATCATCTGAAATAGTTCTAAAAGAAAAGTCTTTTTATTTTTTGAAGTTTTCAGATCGTTTAACAACAGTGGATAATTATTATTACATAATGTTCCGTTTTCTGCTCTGACAGGTTGGCCTTTTGTTCATCTGAAACCTGAAGCTGCTTTTACTGTGTGGTCAGTGTTTAAACACCACCTTCCTTTTACCATGTGTGTCACTCAAACAAATTATGTCAGTAAGCATCTGGAATGACCACTAATGCAGACTCCTTTTAGACCGAGTACGTGTTCTTTGAATGTGCACACGATGACACAAACTTTAAAACACTGAATTACATATACAGAAATGTTTATGAGCGCTTACAGTTTCACTTTGACAATAGCTGATCACATCTGAGGGAAATGGTTTCAGTTCAGACTAAATGAGTTCTACTGAGGCAACTGCTGGACATAAGGTTATTCATCAGAAGGTGCTTTTCCATTGACCCTCAAATATAACTTGCACATAAAAATGTACCTAACAGAACTCTCGTTTTTCATTTAAAAGTTTTTACGGCGTCAAGAGGTGTTTTTTCCGGCATAGCACAATTGGTATATCACGCAAAACTGTAATGGAAATACCTTTTTCCGAAACTAGAGTGACGTGAATTTAAAAAAAAAAAAGTGGATGTTGACAGACATTACTGTACAACAAGCAAAGAAGAGGAGTTTTAAAAGAAACATGGTGCGGTATGTTTGGACACACCAGAAAACCAAATCATTTTTCTATTTAGTACAGGATAGAGGGGTAATATGTAATAATAATGAATATATCTGTAAATCAACATATTTACATTTGTCGCCATGTTTATGGAATGACTTCTCATGTCATCTCACAATAATAAATAAATCATTGCATTTGTCATTTCATGGAAAAACCAACATTACACACTGTTTTGTTTTGTTACATTTATTAAATATGGTCAAGTTTTGCGCAGAGGTCCAATGGAAAACTACAGACTGGTATTACATCTTAACCCATAAAGACCCAAACATCAACTGTCGACCAAAACCATCTACTGATCTAAACTATTTAATACCTACTGATCCACTAATCCTATCAGTACATAAATAATAAAGTAAATAATTGATGTAAAATGCAGTTTGTCATCTTTTCATGGTCATCAGATATACATTTGGACGTTCAGAGGCTCCGTAGTTACCGTGGAAACACCATCTTCTACAACATTGATTCACCAGTAAAACCCATGGAGTTGGATCAATGACAGTGGATGGAGACACTGGGTTTTATGTTCACTTCATGATAGATTTTACAGAAAAAGCCCCCATTTGTTCAGTTTTCTTTGTTTCTGATAAAATAACCTGTGAATTTACTCCAAGCTTTAATTAATGTCTACATGATTAGTGAATTAAATATAGGAAAATACATGATTCATACTGAAAAAACTCAAATTGAAGAGGATAACATTACAATAAATAATGATGAATCACATAAGAAAGGGTAAATATAGAGAAAAATTGATCTCTCTGTAGCACTTTGAGATTCCACCAAATGAAAAGTGTTTTATAAATGCAATTTATTATTATTTTTATTAATTTGGGAACTGCCACAAAAATAGCACCAGGTCTTTATGGGTTAATTTGGATTTCATTTCTTCTACAGACACACTGGAAATTGGAAAATACATTAGATATAAAGACACAGTAGGGGATAGTTGGCATCTTTCATCTTTCTCTTTTAAATTATTGTTGTTTGCCAGTAAAACAGAAACACACAAAGTGCAGCGTGTGACCAGTGCGGTGTTCACCGGTCATGAGCCGCTCACACTCAGGCTTAATGTGGACGGAGGAAGTCTGTCCCAAACGCTTGGCTAATGTCACGCAGAGGCCATGAGTAAGCAGGCGGCCTGGAGGATTTCAGGATGTTAACGCTCTCCTGGAGAGGAGGCACAAATAGTCCAGCGTGTGTTTGTGTGTGGTGGGGGTTGTGGGTGGGATGGCGTCGCTGGCACAGCTGTAATTAGATCCACTGAGACCAGCAGGGAAGATTGCAGGAAAGAGTGGCCTCATTTTTTGCAATGTTGTGTTAGGAAATTGCTGTGTTTACCAGCGAACTGCTCATCACCTTTGATGCTTTTCAATAAGTGAGCTGCTCCGTGATACTGCTGCTGCCGCCGCTTTCAACACCGAAGCAAATGGAACTTCGTACAGATGTTTACAAGGAAGATTAAAAAAGCGTACATCAGTCTAATGCTGGCGTCGTCTTGGTGATCACATAGGATAGGAGGTGTGAACGGTGTGAATAACTGTTTTATACACTTTCATGGCCATGATAATGATGGTATCATGGCAGAAAATCTGTGATACATAAAATATGCAAAACATTCATCTACAATTCAGAATGTATGTGTAGCTGAAGAAGAAAAGAGAGCCCTAAAAAGCCAAAAAGTAGGATTGGGTTATTATTTACTGTGTTGTGGTGCCAGGTTCACAAAATTTGACGACTGAGATGAAACAGCATATTAAAAAAAAAAAAAATAGTGCATATATTTTTGGCTTATTGTTCCATTAACGCAGACAAACAGACTCCAGGGTTTTTAAAAACATATCTGACATCACAGCGCCGAGAACATTTCTTAAGACAACATGTGATATACTGATTGTCAACCACTGCTGTTGCTGATTTCATGGTATCTGATGTGTACTGATAGTTGTATTTTATTTATACATGTTCGTTAATGAGTCAAACTTTTGAATATATCATCTAACGTGGTACCCACATTAATATCACATTTTATGATCAGTATTTAATTTTAATGCTAACAAAACTGTCAATAGGATTATTTAACTCAAGTAAAAATTGTCATTGTTTTCTTCAGACATTCACAATTATTCCATTAGACACTTTAAGGACTTTCACATTCTGTAGTCCTGAACTACTGTTAATCATAATATGAATATGACCCTTGATATTACAGTGAATATTGAGGGGGGGGGGGGCTGTGTTTACAATAGCATATTTTGCATCTTATTATGTATAATGTTAACCTAAAACTGACCTGTCGTATTTTATTCAACGCCATTTGATCCCATGTCAGTTTACTTCAAGATTTCCGTTTAATCTAACCCTAACGCTCAGTGCGTGGTATCTGACACATCGATTCAGGTAGGACATGGGACTAATAATTAATGATAGACCGACATATCGGCCGGCCAATATTTACGTTATGTCTTATATCGATATCGGCCTGTTGTGTTGGCTGATATGCTCTTTTTTCCCTGCTCTGATTTACTGACAGGTGAAGTTCACGTCGCCTCCGTGTTCTTGGAGATATTGTTACCTGGTCTACTTCACCTTCACGTTTATTTAAGAAAGAACTGACTTGAAGAATTAACTTCACTGAACACTGAATGAAGGGTGCCAGAATGGTTTACAGCACTGGAACAGAACTAACCAAGTCTAGAGATGGGTCTGGTTATGTGAGACTGGCAAAAATGAGGTAGAGGATTATTTCAGTGCTGGTGTCCATGCTTCCATAGCATTAGTGAAGATCAGCTTTAAGTGAGAATGTTCGTATGTTCTGTATTGTTTCTGTTAAAACTGTCACTGAATGTGCGGTGGCGAAAAAATAAATCCTAACAGAATAAAGATGTATGCCTGTGTGTGAGAGGAAGGACTATCATCATACATTTTTAAAATACACACAAGAACTACTACAGTGTGCGTTTTGTACTTGGTAGGTTGTTTTATTGCAGATATTAGGAAAGATTAAATTAACTGGTGCCTTGTGGCTCTGGGTTTTGATCTAATACCCCTGTTGGCAGGAACTCACCATCAACCATCCTCCTCTGCTCTTTACAAAAAAAAAAGTAAAAAAAAAAAAAAAAAAAGGACGTCTGTTATTGGACTTCGGAGTCATTTCGTTAAAGAATAGTCTTGCCCTCCATTTCATAATGAAGAAACATGTCAGCCAGTGCTACTATGAGGCTCACTGATGTGTTTTTAATTGTTTTCAGATAACTGTGGAGCTAAAGTGGAAACACAGATAATACCAGTTATGGGAAGAATTCATTGCTGTTGTAACTCTTCCATTAGACTTGACAGTAACAAAAGTATTTATTAAAAAAAAAAACATCATCCCTTAATTACAGCACATTACATTTAATAGTCTTTGGAATATTTGTTTCCACTCAAACTCCAGTCAGTGAATTCGATTGGGTGTAGATGCTGTTTTTGTTGGTGCTAGCGGCAGAATGAATTTTTAAAATACACAAGGCGTATTACAGCCTTTCTTTTGTACTTGGTCAGTTGTTTTATTGCTGATATTAGGAGAGCCTAAATTAACTGCTGCCTTGTGGCTCTGTTTTTTTGATCTAGTGCCCTTTGTTGGCAGGAACGAACCATCGATTAGTCGATTTAGCAACATGAACAGTGTGCGGACATCCAACATATATTCAGCAACTTCTGGGGATTGTTTAACGGCCGGGGATTCCCTCAGCAGCTAATATAAAGTGAGCAGGAACTTCTGTGGACTGTCATTCATTACAACCATCGACTTACAGTCCACCGACTCTGCATGTCAGCAAAAAAAGCCTGCTATTTCTTATTGTTACCCACATCTACAGAACCCTGCAGCTCTGGATGCCATCGCCCATTTTTCACAAATTTCTAATCATTGCACAGACTGCCTTTTGGCAAAACAATCCGAGCGAGATGTGTTGATTCGATGTATTTGTGCTGGAGGATGGGTGAACAAGAATTGCTATGTTATGGATATCTTTTACTGTGTAGCGCTCATTGTTCTCTGTTGATGGCGTTTGGCCTCGGGATCTTTAACTGAACTGCAAAGCGAGCACAACTTTGGGGTTAAGTGTTCAGAGTCATTTCTAAATTATTGACATGGATTTGAGTTATTAGAGTTCGAGTAGCTTTAGCTGAACATAACCGTGTTGTGCAGAGGCAGGGAGAGTTGTCAGTGCATTAATCATTGGTACAAACGACAAACAGCAGCTGTCACTTTGGCTGAAAGCAATCTGGATTTGCCAATGAAGCAACCCAGCTGTGTTCACATCAGACTGAGGCCAAACATTGTCTGATTATTGATTTGTCAAACATGAAAAGCTGGTGCTGTAAATATTATTTTCATTGCAGGATAAATGCAGCCTTAACCATTAGTTTCCAACCATTTTACCAATAAATCACAGTACAATTGCAGTGCCCGCTGATCTGTCATCAC
Source organism: Ostorhinchus cyanosoma (assembly GCA_029814465.1). Lineage (NCBI taxonomy): Eukaryota > Metazoa > Chordata > Actinopteri > Kurtiformes > Apogonidae > Ostorhinchus > Ostorhinchus cyanosoma. The sequence continues at coordinate 10,326,542 of JAPTYQ010000002.1, read as the reverse complement.
AGCCACTAAGTTCAAAACAATACAGTACGTAGACAAAGAACCGGTTACAACACAGTCCTAATATTGGTCTGTAAATCATCAGCCACGTCGCCCAGTGTATAGAAAAGGCAAATGCATTTTTAAGCTTTAAAGTACACAACATTTATAAGATGATTTTTTGGTAAAACGCTCGCCCGTCTCTCAGCTTCTTTCTGTAAATGCCAGTGATAAAGGAGAGGTTTGATGTCAAAGGACCTCCAGTGAAATTAGTGCAAATTAATCTCTGAACAGGTTTTAATGATTCAACATAAAAGTCAAAAACCTCTAATCTCCCACCTGAGTCATTTAGGAGTGACTCCACGCTCTATTAGCCATTCATTTATGTTATTTAAGGTAGAAGTGTATGTATCTGCATAAATACAAGAAAGTGAATTAGATGAAATTATAATTGATAATTATATGATTGTTTGCAGGAAACGTCATTATTTAATGGTGTATGATATTTGGTGAAATCTTGTCAAGGCTGCTAAAAACTACAGCCAAGGTTCAGTTCTGGGCTTTTTGTTCAGGGTCATATTAAAACTGCAGGAGCTGAAATCACAGGGGGAAAAACACCAGTATATGAAAATACACTTCCTTCTGCAGCCCTCTCCTCTCAGTCAAAATCAAAAGACTTAATAAAAATATAGATGAACCTGGCGCTCTTTCATGCCGCTGTGGAAAGAAAGAGGAGACACTTTTTGAAAGCATCCATGTTGACTGGGGCAGTGGAATCACATATGAGCAGTGATCAGTAATTACAACTGTCAATCATATATTTAACCCCCTACCTGCCTGAAAATACCCATGATTCATCTGAAGTCTGCATTGTGGAGCAAATTCTCTACAGCCTGAAAATGTAGCCCACAGAAATTGTTAGAATTTGTGTTTCCTGTCTGCACTTGAATTCCCTGAAAGGTAATTATGAAATTTTTATTCTGTAATACCAAAAAACTATCAAGCACCGCAGCTTCAACTGAGGATATTTTGTCAAGTAAAAAATACGATTCAATAGACGATCCACTCTTATTCAAATTGCATGCTATTTTATTTGTCAACAACTTGGTTAAGAAATAAAGATGTTTCTCATGGCTTCCAAGTGGCTGCTGGTTCACATGCAGCCTTTATATGCTGCGAGTAAAGGTCTATCTCATGCCCGTTCAGCTGTCTGACAACAGAAAAGGAAAAACAAGTAAATAAGATCATTATAGTGAATTCAGCCGGATTCATACATGTGACGCGAGCGCATACGGCAGGAGGGGATTAAACAGAGGTATAATGGGCTGGAAAACTGGACAATGTCTGCAGTCTGTGAGACCGTGAAAGAAGAAGAAGAAAGTATCTGTGATGTTCTGCTCTCTGCAGTCGTGAAACGAGGGATGCACTAATTATGACACACCAGGCCTATAGCGATGTCATCTATTTATTTTTGCTTGCTTTGCTTCCCTGATGCAAAACAGGGAATAAATAACAAAAAAATCCAAATTCCATCAAATACTAAGCTGAATTAAATGTTTTAAAGTCTATCAGAGCCACATATGATCTTCAACTGCATACAAATTTGTTTTTACAAAAGAATGAAACAATCTTCAATGTAAAAGAAAAGATACCAACACTTAGCGATGTGCGATATGACCATATTAGATCATGAAGGATTAGCACGTATCAATGACATGACACAGAAGAGAGATCATGGAATCATCTATAATATGATGTAGTAAGAGTCAGAGTATTCAACAGCTCTGGATGTAGTTATACAGTCGTGGAAAAAATTATTAGTGCATGAAAAGTTATCAAAAACAATGGTTATGCAATCAAGCACAGACTCCTGTGTGTGTCATGTGACTAAAACAGACAGAAAAGAAAACAGAGATAAAACATTTAGGAAGCCACATCTGGAACTGAAAATATCATCTGCTTCTATTCCGTCTAGTCCAACAGATAAGAAGGGAAGTGGTTGGTCTGTTACGTGCTGCAGTTGATAATGTGTAAACTAATGAACATGTTGGTCCGGTCACAGTCGACAGAGTTTAGTTTAATTGCATTTATTCAAAGTAAAAACAAAAGCTCGGATCTCCTCTTTGTGACCCGGCTGAGCCTCCCGCTTTAACCCGGCGGACACAACGATCTCTGGATCAATGAGTCGTCCACAGGGACCATTATGTGCCTCATGCCTTTCCAACAGCCATTTTCTGTTCACAGGTACAGACGGCTTTGTGTTCGGATGGCATAAAAGATGATGAATGACGGTGAAATTGAAGTGTCTGTCAGCATCGATCTGCTGGTGTTCACATTTAATTGAGGCTTGAATATCCCCCATCTACACTGTTCAGCTGTTAACGTCTAATGTGCCATTAACAGACACTTTGGGTTTTCTAATGAGCAGCATTTTCACTGATCCATAGCCACATGCGAGTCCGCTGTAATTCTATTAAAAGGGCTGTAGATGATACTAGACGGTCATAGAGATTGTCAGGGAGCAGAGTTGGGCTGTTAAAGTGGCTAAATGGACCCAAAAGCAACATTTAATTTTTCTCCATAACATTTCTTTAAAATGATGCAGGGTCAACACATTTTGTAATTACTTAGTGCAAATCAATTTGCATTTGTGTTAATGTCATCTTGCTGTGAAGCTGGTGCTTCTTTATTTTAGATGTTAAGCAGAAGTGACCCTTTTAGAGGAGTGGGATGCAGCTTTTAAAAGCTATAGACATTCTCTTCTATTGATCATGGATTTAAGTGTTTAATGCATCAGTGAAAATCAAGAATTCATGAAGGAAAAAAATGGTATAAATGAGGTTTAAAATTGGGGCTGAATGTAACTAAGAGTGAACTTTTTTATTCAATCCTCTCCAATACATTTGTTTGGCAGCTTTAGTTCCTTCATAGATTACAATTTATTATCCTCTTCTTGACCAATTTAAGTCATGTATATTTCCAAAAGTGTTTTATTAAATGTTTGTTATAAACTCAATCATAACACGTTCTTTTAAGACAATTTTCATCCAACTTCAAATAAATACAAAACTTCAAATCCACTTGGAATAAATAGAAAATGAACCTTCCAAAAACTCAAATCTGTGCTCTTCTTTGCTCCTGAAAAGCTAAATTTTCACGCTGCTTTTCCACTGCAGGTATCAGCTCAAGTTGCCTTAACCCGACCTTTTGACATTTCCTCAGTGTGAGAGCAGAGACCATCAGATCCTGCAGTATGTCTAGAATCACCTTTACTGAGGTTCCGAGCAAGTCAGAGCAAAACTAAACATGGTGTAAAATCAGGCAGATCTCTTATTGGTCGAATCATCGCTGCATGTGTCATCACGTTGCTACATTGGACGACAAGTCATGTTAGCAAGAAAAGTCCTAAAACAGTGGAGGAAGTTTTCAGAAGGTTCTACTGTACCTGGATAAATGTACCACAGATTGGATGTGGGTGCTTCTATGAAACTGGTCCTAAAAGCAGGGAAGTGGAGCTAAAAATTCAAACCAGAGGTAGAGTAATATTATGAAGCACTTTGGGTCTATTTTGAAAATAAATATACTGCTAAAAAAATAAAGGGAACACTTAAATAATGCCACTCCAATCACTTTAATGTGAAGTAAGATTTTCCAGATCTATTGTCTAAAAATAAGTTTTGATATCTCACTGAAAAATTACTGTTGAGGTGATTATATCTTATTTTAAGTGTGATGAGATATTTTGACTACAAATGAGAAAAATACACTTGGAAAGATTTCGATTTTTGCAGTGTAGACAGGCCAAACCTAGCTGATCTGATACTGACAGTGGCCAAGTAGTGTTCGCAATGTAAGGATTTATCGTAAAGTGACGCCACAAACACACAACGATCGATTATGATGCATATTTACCAACCAACAGTAAGTGAAGTAGAGCTCATCCTTAAACCATATTGTATTAAAAGGAACCACACACATACACGCAGGAGTAATCATAGAATACAATAGTACAACTGTGACTGTTTTATTTAAGTACATTCTACCAATAATACTTCAGTACTTTTACTTTGGATTCAAGTGCACCATGTTTACTATCATATTTTCACACCATGGTATGAGGGTGTGAATTCTTCGTCCACCAGTGTTTAACCTTAGATCAAATATGCTATTGACCCACTCGTTTTCTTTGTTTTTCTCTTTAAATTGTTGACAGATTTGGCCTCATCCTTCATCGAAATGAACCTGTCCTCCACAAAATCGACCTGGAGACGACATCATACGTGAAAAACATCAGCTTACAGGAGTATAACTGCATCCCCAAGTCTGTGGCCTACACCCATCTGGGCGGTTACTACTTCATCAACTGCAGGCCCGACTCCACCGGCGCCACGCAGCCCCAGCTCATCTTGGACAGCGTGACCGACAGCGTGATCGGACAAAACCGCGACGTCACCGGCAGCCCCTACGTATCTCCGGACGGTCACTACTTGGTCACCGTCGACGACAGCGACGGCCTGATGAGGATCCAGACCATCTCAGAGCGAGGGCAGATCCAGGAGCCCTTCGACATCCACACCAACCTCCACCTGTCCGACCTGGCCTTCCAGCGCTCCTTCACCGAGATCCACCAGTACAACATGTTCGGCAGCTCGGGCCGGCAGACCGACGTCCTGTTCGTGGAGCTGAGCACCGGCAAAGTCAAGATGATCAAGAGCTTGAAAGAGGCGACCAAGCCGTTCGAGTGGCCGTGGAGCAGCCGGAACAGGGTCATGGTGAGCAGCGGACTGTTTGGACAGTACCTCACGACCCCGTCCAGAGAATCCCTCTTCATCCTGGACGGACGACTCAACAAGCTCAACTGTGAGATCACCGACGTCCTCAAAGGAAACGTGGTGGTGTGGGTTGGGGATTCTTAGGTCATACGTCGACACCCAATGAGCTTTGTTTTCCTCAAACGGTACTGTTGCACTGAATTCTGTTGCAGATTTTTTAATTTTATCGGAGCGAGACATGATAACAAAACCAAATTGACCATTTAAGACCAATGGAAGAGGGACTGCCATGTAAAAAAAACAAAAAAAACAAAAACATAAGAAACAAATACAGTGGATTTAACTATGAGTATAACCCTAAGGCTAAGTCTGAATCAGTTTTTTCCCCCTAAAGCTGCTTGATGGTACATTTGGTATGACTAAATATGTGAAACTTTGCATAATTATTCAGTCGGTTGTATTCAGTGTGTGGGAATGCTGTAGATAATCTTTAACGAACTAATACTTAAATGAATTGGCAAAAAATACATCCATATATATACTGTATATGTCCAGTAATTTCAGTTTGCCCATCCCCAACTTTTTCCTGTGCCTTCAAGGAAAATTCCGCTCCATCAGAGGAATTAGCGTAATTATTCCCAGTGTGACTGCAGACTACACTTCTTTCTTTGACCCCTCCATTTGTGGTGAGTGTGGTTCCTCGCAAATCTCCCGCTCTCTTCTATGAGTCCGTCCAACGCTGCCGACTTAGTCTAATTAAAACGAGCCCTTGCTGTGATCCCATCCTGTTTGAAGTGGAGACTGAGAGACAGAGTGGTTCATTACGGTTCTGCGTTCTGTAACCTTTGATCTGAAATTATAACCAGCGTTGGAAGGTTTGCAATGATTTTCTTTTTTTTTTTTTTTTTTTCTCTTCTTCTTCTTCTTCTTTTTCTTTAGTCCAAAGCTGAACAATTGGAAGTCAGTGGTGATAGTTACCAGCTTTATACACTTACACATTGTGAAATTTAGATATTTCAGATGTTCTTAGCGACGAGTCAATAGAGCACTTGTATGTGAGGAAAAAACCTTCTCGAAATTTAACCATGTTTGGACCAACAAAAGATGAATAAAAAAAAAAAAGCATCTTAGACTGTAATCGAGTGGATGTGGAGGAGATGCTTTGTCTGCTATGTCTGACAGCGCATTTCAAGTTGATGTTTTAATGTGAAGTAATGAGCTAGCTCGCAGGGGAGTGGGTAGTGTGTGGTGTTTTGCGTAGAGGGTCTTTTGAGGATGAGCTTCGAATAAGAAATCTTTCCGCGGTAGATTCGTAGCTGTGAGAAATCTGACATAGTTGGCAAGTCGATGAAAAACTGTTTGCTAGCTGGACACATTTCTATGCATCTTCACCCTAGCACTCTATGACTCACAATGGGCAAATGTATCTCAAATTTAGTATGGACTTTTGATGTGTACAGGTTACATAAAGTCACCTTGCTTTTCCTTTCCTTGCTGTTAAGGCATACGTTTTAGTTCTAGTCTCATTTAATCTTTTTTTTTCCTGTCTCATGTCGTTTTCCAGCCCTTAAACTCAACAGTACTGCTGATAAGCTTTTTTTTTTCACTCTCTGTTCTGTACATAGCAGCTGACTGTGAATCCATTAGGTTTCCATTAATGTACAGATTTAACACATTTCTGTTGACTTTCCGACGACACTCCTTTTTAAGAAATAAAAACAAACAGCTGTCATTCTTGTCATCTTGTACCGAGCACATTGTGATCACTTCCACCTTCATATAGCCATGTCCTGTATGTTCCTTCATGTGACTGTAATTTATATAGAGAAAACACGTTTGTCATTTTACCCAACAATAAAACCTATACCATGGAAACGCAGTGTAACGTCAACTCCTTTCCTCATTAAATCCTGCTTCAGTAGCTGTGGGTACACAACAATCACACGATGACAAGTTTCCTTTAGGAGCAAAAGTAGATTGTTGGAAATTATTATGCGACAAGATATGCTACAGAAACAAGGTCAAGACTGTTTTCCCGAAGGTGCACTTATCTCACAGCAAGGCGTGCACTTTAATGTACAGTTATAATTAGCAAAGGGAAAATATTTTATAGACTTACATTTATGGATTTATGAGAAAGTGGGCGACTTATTATGGAGTCACTGTACAAGTACGAGGCTGTATAGAAACTGGATTCTGAGGTTTAAAGTATGTAGTTGTTCACTGCAGAAAAGTTTCTAAAGTTGCTACAAAGCAGTGGATATATTGCAAATACACACCGTCTAATTATGTAATGAAAAACACAAATTAGTACATACTCTGCAAAAATACATTTCATAAATGTTTCAAAACAATGAAACTAACCTCTGCTTAAATTTTCTATCAGACAGATATTCTACAGCAGTTAAAGAACTTGATTTTTTTTTTAACATTAACTGTGGAGATAAAGATTATAAATAATTCAGTCAATAAAAGCTTAATAAAACATTGGCACCCAAAGTCTTGGGAGGTGTTTAGTAAATGTAAATGTGTGGAGACTAAATGTAAATTAGTCTGCATATAAATTCAACTGATTGTTTTGGAAAAGCCTGTATTTGAGGCAAAATGAATAAAGTGTTCGCTCGCTGCCAGAAAGTGTTTAAAAAAGGAAAGACAAAGATCACATCTATGGAAGTGACTGAAGAATTAGTGTAAGTTAATTCAGGAATATAAAACATATCTGCACTTCATTTGTGCAGACTGGGTTCTTTATAAAGTGTTACATATGTGGTATTAACATGACAGTGTGAGCAGGTTGGGTTCTTCTTATTTTTATATTGATGCTACACACAAAGATAATCGGGCTGTTTTTTTTTTTTCCAATTTTCCTCCTTCCTGACCAAGGACAGCACACACCAGATTATATTATGTCTTATAAGATTATCCTGTGGTCTGAGGTGTGTTAAGACTGAATTTGTCCAGATAATTGGCTCTGAAACAGGTCAGGGCCGAGATTTGTAAATGTTAAACCTGTTCAACATTTACGACCAAAAATCTTCATGTGTGGGAAAAGCTGATGGCTTCCGAGTCATGACTCCAGCTTCATATTCCGTTCCAAATCACAATTCACAATCAAGAAGTGAGCTGACTGAGGAACAAGGACGTAGACGTAAATAACAAGCATGGCCGACCTGAAACATAAAGTTCGGTGGACCTCAGAAATTTGTGATTTTTCTGTCAAAAATAGTCCCAAGAACACCATCATCACCTCCTCCTGTATGTCCTCTTCCATGATGTGTGTTGTGTTTTCTGGTTGATGCCATGTTTCTGCTTTCTTTTTTGTTAGATCATGTTTGATCACGTGACATTTCTGGCTTGGACTAGATTGTAGATCGGTGGTGGGACAGAATTGCTATGTGTGTGAAGTGCTCTGTTGAGATGATCGAAGCCCAACACACACAGTACCATCAAAACTGTTCAATGCCTGATTTTGTTTTTTTCGCATGTGGTCTGTAACATAAAAAAAAAATCTCTTCAGCTTTAGAAAACCAACATGTTTGTACCCGGCTTTAGTTAACAACTGACTGAGGTGTTTTTGCACGTGTTATCTCAGCTGTCAAGGCTAAGTACAATAGACAAAGTACAAGATCACCTGAGTGAAGTAAAGATATGAATAGTTTAAATACAAATGACCTCTACTGTAAGGCACGAAGGAGTCTCTTTTTTTACATGTAATGATGTAATATAATGGAAAAAATACAAAATAAATGTAATTGTTGCTTATTACCATTATCGGGAAAAAATATGCATATACACTCACAGAAAAAATTATTAGACCATCAAAAGTCATCAAAAAAAATAGTTATGTCACCAAGTCCTAACTCCTGTGTGGATCATGTGACTAAAACAGACAGAAAAGAAAACATGTAATGAATAAAAGCACTATTTTTGTCAATACAATGCCATAGATATTGGTGGAAAAACTGAAGTGATTTTGGTTTTTATCAAGAAAACATGGAAAATGGATAGATACCAGCTCTGAAATTAAACTACTATGACCTATTTTTGTTATTATATTTGTCCAAATAAATGTAGTTGTAACAGGCATTAAAATGAACAAGAAATGGAAGAAAATAAGGATGGTCTAATATTTTTTTCTGCGACTGTAGAATTGCAGTTTCTAACGCAAATATTGGTGATGTGGAGAGGTTGTGCCTGAGTTTATCATGATGGTGAAAAAGCTTCTATGGGCAAACATGCATGATATTACTTTGCATGTGTTTGACAAAGTGGCACATTTCTGTGAAACACACATCAGCCAAGGACTACCAGGGGTACGTATAATGGCTCACAATGGGTCATCTCGACATCAATACAAACCCCGTTTATTTGACCTCATGCACCAAACAGTGTTTCTGATGATTTGATCCCCTAGTATTCACAGCACCTCTCCTCTGCAAATAATATCAAAGCCCATAAAAGTTTCTGACAACAGACATTTTGACAGAAAATGAATAAACTGGTGTAAGTATTTTATACAGGTAGGTGCTTCAGTTCCAGAGTGAATGGCCAAACTCTGTAACACAATATTACAACAGCATTGTTATTGGCATCACCTGTGTTTTACCTGCTGAGACAAGCAGGGAAACAGGTGGATAAATGCAAGAAGGTCTGGCTGCGATCAGTCAACAACTTCAAGGTGAGTGGCCATGTCAGACACGAAAGACTTTCAGTGCTGAAAATTCAACAGTATTTTCCTTCTGAAATCACAAAAGGGCTCCAACGTGCCTGTGAAGTGTAAAGCTTGTTTACCAGTGGTGAAAGTGCCGTCAGCATCAGAGTATCGGACGTCAAACCTGGAGAAACATCTACAGCTCAGTTAATATAACTCCAACCAATCACGTCAGATAAGTGCGAGTCAGTCAGACGCTCTAAAATTCAGTAATTAAAAGTTAAATGACATAATACATTTCTACACACACCACATTTCAACAAAATAACACACTTGAAAACTCTGCTTAATGGTTATTTTCTGGGAATGCAGCGTGAAGTGTTGTTTACAACGACTTCAAACAAGATGTCTGTAAGGAGCGTCTTAATCAATCTGTAAAGAAACTTTCTACATAAATGAACCTTCCACCACACTAACCAGGCCGATGAAACAAAAAACATCAGCAGATCATAAATAAAACGTTCAGCATGTTCTTATTTTAACAATCTGAGGCAGTTTTTTTTTTTTTTTTTCCACCCTTTGGGTTTATTCATCCCCAAAATTCACAGGGTTTCTGGTGTTGTGAGCTGTTTTGGATAAAAGGATCCTCCAAACTGCACCAGGCCTTGCACTTATCTTTAAAATCCATGTGGAGAGGTGCTTCCATCTGAACAACTCTACTTCAGATAAGCTTTTCCCACTGATAATAAACACCCACCACATCCATGACAAAGGAGAACAGCTGCTATATTTACTGACTCATGTTCAACCTGCACCTGTATCAACCTTAAGTATTATAGCTATGTACTCCACTGTGGATCCTGAAGACCTGCTTTTACCTGTGACATGAAAAAATTTAAATGCATACATTGTTGTTTATCCTGTTGGTTACTTTATATGTATGATGTACTCTGAGAACTCCAGCGCAAAACCTTCCAAAACAGCCTAAAACATTTTAAAAGACAGGAAAATATATGGTGATTTTGGTGATTACTAATGATTTTTATAGCTCTATTCTTTGTCCACATAACAGTAAATTTAATTCCAAATGGCTTTGTCTAGATATCAGCTGTGAAATTAAACTCTTATAAGCTATTTTTGTTGTTTTCATTATATTTGTCCAAACAAATGTACTTTTAGTTGTACCAGGCATTAAAATAAACAAGAAACTGGAGAAAACAAGTGTGGTCTAATAATGTTTTCTGCGACTGTATTTTTGTGTGGTTAGATAATTACCTCTTAGAGCCCAATATCAAAAAGCTAAACTATATGATTAACATTTGATATTTTTTTATTTACCAATCAATTTTGAGAGAATAATGTACAAACCAAGTGTAATCATGTGTAAAGCAGTTTAAGAGAAGCTGAGAGGTCACTGAATATGACTGATGACCAAATGTAATATTTAATTTATTGATGGTTGGTTGTTTGGCTCAAGTTGGGCCATCCTCATTTAAAAATATATGTCCAAAATAATTAATAGTAAGGGGTCATTGAGTTGTTTCTGAGGCTTTTCAACTTGTTACCGTCAGCCTCTGGTGCAGTAGAAAACTCTACGTGCTCATTTTAGTATTTATTCAACTCTGGTGGCTCGCTTTTAAAACATTCCTTTGGGTCTCTAGGGACAAAAATGTGTGCATCTAAGAATGCCACAAAAATGTAATATATTAATGTTATGTTCCACTTCTACTGAGTTGAGGCTTTTAATCTTCAACTATAAAGTATTTATTTTTGTAGGTCAGTAATATTAACGCACAAAGGCGTCTATATCAGAGGGACAGTTCATAATGTAGAAACCTGTGTTGCCAAATATGAAAAAAGCACCAATAGTGATTTAAAAAACACTGTAAAGACTGATTGAAAACATCCAAAACTTACTATAACAGAATGCATGATTTAATTGAGTGATGGATGTTTGATCAAAAAGTGCCGTTTTAATGGGTTTCATTGGAGGCATTTTGTCCCTGAGGTAACATCGGTACTATTTGGAAAACACAGCTTATAAAAAGACTTACTATGAGAAACCGAGGTTGAAACTTTATCTCATTTGCATTAAACACAGACCACATGACAAAAAACTCAAATTGCAAACAGAAAATGTCCTTGGTGAAACACGGGGTAAAATGTAATAGAACAGACGATGTTGAGACACACTCCCCCAGAAAAAGGGCAAACACTTCTATTGATGTCTTTAATTTTCAGCTGGTTTTTTTGCTGCTGCTTTTAAAGAGTCACTCCTCAGCCTCTAGAAACGTTTACTTTAGAGGCATGACTTTGTCTGAGTTTGTTTCAGGGATTTAGTCATGTTTAGATCATGATGTACCTCCTTGAGTGCATGCATTCTACCAAAACTAATTCTCCACAGATGCTACTTTACAGATGTACAGTTGCTACAGTGTTGCCTGAGTTCAATGTAACTCATTTAAAAAAAAGTACCAAAACAGCCTGGGCAGGTTTTATTCCGATTCCAGAATGACAGTGGAGGGCACCTGGTGTTTTTCTAGAACTGGCGCAGGACTAACGGACTACGGAGTATAGATAAGTGAGAATCCAGGAGTCCAAAAGTACTTTTCTGTAACAGATGTTCATGGGTGTGTTGGTCTCACAGATACACAGAGGACACAGTGGTGGACCCAAACACTTTTAACATCACAGTAGAGTTTATATCCAACGAAAGATGTAACGATTAGAGATTTTGGTGCTACAATTATCGTCAGACAAATAATCACTGTTTCTTGATTACAATGATGTGGGGGGTGGGGGGGTCTCCCTCCCGAAGCCTACATGACAGTCTGAACTGCTGCAGAACAATGGCTTTACTGTACCAAAGCTTTGCAGCCAGATTGTTGTGAATGGGTTGCACAACGGTAGCCTGAAGCTGCGTAGATGATGGTAGCGAACGCAGTTTCTATGGAAACGAAACTGAGCCCACATCAAAAATATATTCTGAATGTAGCACTTGTGTAATGTTGCTTTTTGGTTCCGCTCTTAATCTACTGAACTTTATGAAATGTTTTTTTGGCAGCCTTGACAATTAATTAACCATTATGTTTAAAAGTGTGATTAATCGTAACACCATGACATCATTACAATTCTATATCCAACATGCACATGCTGTTATTGGTGAAGACAGAGGACAGAGTCCGCCACAAGTTATAAAAAGACAAATGGGAGAGAACTGATCAAAATGGATCTGTAAAATGATCATGCCAGTGATGATGAAAGCCTCCTGCAACAATGTCCCCTGGGAGATGTTGAGGGTTTTGTGGGTAGTGGGAGTAGAGTGATGCTCCCAATGTACCACCACTCTGTCAAAAAAATCTGCATACAGTGGAGGAATAAAGTTTTTGCACACCCATACATTTGTGATATATTCCATTAAGAATCACACTTAAGTCACTGAACATTGCCAAGTACTGTTCCATTCTCCAACCCACATGCTCTGTTCTGCACATGCTCTGTTCCATCGAGGTCGAAACTGGATGTTTCACCAGAACATTAAACAAATCCAGGAAATGTCTGAAGGTTCTCATTCACCCAGGTCATCGTTCTTCTTGGTCGTTCAGTAACTCAGATGAGAGACAAAATGTTTTCAAAAGAGCTAAACCAGTCCAGTTGAACTGAGAAGAACCACCAAGAATATCCAGGAAACACATGCTGCAACTGTCAAGAACTCGGTTTTCTTGCTTAAAAAAAAAAAGCATTTGTTTCTGTCCATCTGATGGAACAACACCTTTTGAAACACAAAAGCTATTTTTCTACAAATATTTCATGACAATATTTGAGATTTTGTCAAACTTTAAGGGTGTCCGAAAAATTTTCTTTCCCTCACAACTGTATATCGAGGTATTGGCAGTTAAGAACAAACAGGTTTAGCAATTACTCTGATAAGTTCATAGATGTGTACGTTCAACAGTGGAGTAAAGAGAGAATGTGGAAAAGGATCTTTTTTGTAGGGTTTGTAACAGACTCAAAGAAAAGAGGAAATAATCTGCAGTATTTTTGCTCAGGAGCTTCAACTCTCTTAGTCCAGGACCCATGAACAGAACAGGTCAAATGAAAACAAGGTTAACAAAAGTAGCTGTGTTCACTAGTTTGTAAAGCAAGTGCTATGACTTAACACAATAGTGTAGGAAAAAAACCAAAACAAGTTCTGAAGTATTAACTACATGTCACAAGACAGAATGTAGAAGATTAAAAAACAAACACAAAAAAAACAGCACTTGAAAGGTCATGAGACTAAATTGCAAAGAAAACAGAAACAGCTGCGTTATTGTTCTCCGACAGCAGAATAAATGTGAACATGCAAACTCTCAGCGATGACGAGTGCAGTTTTCGCCAGAGATCTGCAGAGCCGACGCTTCGGTGCCAAAGTGTTCAGCCCATTTTCATGATCACCATGCCCCCCTGCACTCCTGATAAACGCTCCCTAATGCATTCCTCCCCCACCGCTCTCAATTTATATTCATCTCTGAGTCACCCAGGCTGGTAGTTTATATTAATATTCTTCCTTACTGAATCCCCTTTAATAAAACAGCCATGTGAATAGAAAAGAGGTCTTGGCAGTTCCTTAATTATCTATTGTCAGTCCTTTATCTTCTCGCGGTCACATGGGAGGGCCTCGGACTCCTCCCCAGCACCACGCTTGTGTCTCGCCTCCATCAGGAGAATTTAGCACCAGCCTCTGCCTCTCTCTATTACTCCATTCATAAGGCGAGCAGCGTAATCATAGCGGCGGCTCCTTAATCATGTTGCTGGGGCTGGCGGCTGTACAACCCCCCTGCTCCATCCACACCCGGGCCCCTGATGACTGATTGAGGCCACTGATGCCGCTGCACCTTGTGCCAGTTGTAGGTCCTCATCGTGCATTCTCCTGCCTGCTCACTTTTCTCGCTGCATACAGAGTAATCAGCGTACTTGTGTGTGGTATTAGATGGCAGCGGTTAGAAAATGGATTTTCTCTCAGGGAGGGAAGCCTTCCTAAACTACGAAATTGACTTGTTGGAGCAGTGCAGTAAGCAAAATGCAAATACACAGGGGTTATTACGCTAACAGAACACGCAAAATGAACAATTACACTACTTTTACTGTAAATATCAGATAAACATAAAATTTATACACATATGGAGCTGTTTCCCGACTCTAACGTTTCTCCGTGGCGTCCAACCACAACAAAATATTTGCTGCTGCGGCAATAAAAAAAAAAATCAATCCAACCAATCAATTCTCTAATCAAATGTCTGACTCACCCGGGAAGGAATTCCAGCTCCCCTGCACACATTAGGGAATTCAGTTGGTTAATTGGCTATATTACACTATCAAGGAGCATCCGCCCTCACAAAGCTCCAATAAAAGAAGCTTAGTGAGGTAGTTTCAAGAAAGAACAACAAATGAGGTGAGTAAATAGGGTGAACATGTCATTAAGTGAAGAGCGACAATGCATCTCTGTCTTCACTCTGGGTTTGCTTTGCTTTAATCCCAGCTCTGCTCCTCCAGTAACAACTGACTCCAGCATAGCGTGAACTTATTCAGGGCTGCCAACTCTCCCAGATTGAGCAGAGCAATTTACGCTTCTCACCCGCTCTCATGCCACATGTCCATTTCCTCGCTGAGTGAAAAACAAATTCATATCTGATAACACTGTAGTGCACAAAGAGCACACTGTCAGAGCAGCAGCAGCACAGAGGAGCTGGGAGTTATTCAGAACAATCAGGGGCAAGCACAAATATCCAGAACTCATGTTGTATTGTAATTTCTGCCAAGGTGCAGAGTAATCTCAGTCTGTGAGTCTCTTGTGTAATGCAAATGCAGATGTAGCTAAGTACAGGGATGCAGTGAAAACTCATCATGTCTTATGAGAGGAACAGTTTTATATTAAAATTCTGTCTCACTTTTTTCTTCAGTTTTACTTCTATGACAAAGTAACAATACAAGTAAAACAAAAATATACAAATAACCAGTATTTAAGACAGCTTATGTTAGAGGAATGATGTCTTACTTTTACTTGTGTGAAACATTTGGTTCTGAGTCAGGGTGTAATGGAGCAGACCCTCCAGGTTGGGGATGAGTCGCTTCTGAAACTGGTGGAGTTGAAGTATTTTAGAGAAAGATCGAAGGACAGACACCAGTCAATCTCTTACTGTCACCTATGCTCATGAGTTTGGGTAGTGACAGAAAGAATGACAGATACAAGCGACAGAAATGGGATTTCTCCCATGGGGAGGTTTGGCCCTCCTTTAGAGATAGGGTGAGGTTTTCAGTCATCCAGGAGGTGGTCACAGTAGAGCTGCTACTTCTCCACACCGACAGGAACCGGCTGAGGTAGTTTCAGAGACCCCCAGGCAGACCCAGGACCCACCAGAGGGATTATATCGGTCAGATGGCCTGGAAACATGTCAGTGTCCCCGAGAGGAGGTGATCAGGGAGAGGGAGGTCTGTGCTCCTCTGCTTAGGCTGCTGTCCCCTAAACCCTGATATGCATGTTTTAGGGTGAGGAACCTTAGTTGTTAGACTGACACGATACACATCTCAACACAACATCTCCAATCTGATAGATTAAAGATACGTGTGTGGCACCTCACGATATGATACGATTCACACGATACAGAGCAATTAAGCACAGTCTGGTTCAACACATTCTTTCTGGTAAAAAAGGCAGTGTAATTCAATGAGCTTGATTATTTCGCAAAGTGGCTTTTGTGCAAATTCAGAACATGTGCCTCACATGGTCTCGAGAAAAAGTTAGGACTTTGTTTTCAAAGTCGTTTCTCTTCATGTTTCTAACACTAAACTTCTTGCTCCCTCGCTGAATCACTTCGTAATGTAATATATTGGTAATTATGGTAATACAGAGAAAAGTTCTGTCACTTTAAGAGACACCTGCACAAGGTATTGTTGGATGTGCTGTTAGATATGAAGTATTTCCAGTATGTATGACAGTATTCAGTGCAGTTGATACAGTAAAAAGTACATGTTCAGAAGCCATGTGGTCTCCTTCCATGTCTGTCAGATACAGACTTTACAGTATTCATTGGTGACACAGTGCATCCACAGAGTTCATACTGTAGTGTGCAGTGTACACATCCACGACGTACATTCACATGGTTTTGCAGAAAAGAAAAACTTTACCCAGATAAAGAGTAAAACTTAAGTGTAAGTAAAAATATATTCTATTGAATGGATCAAATTTTATCAATACAGTCAATAACCAATGCGAAGCAAACTTTTCACTCCCTCACAGCTTCTCTACAGGTGCACTCGGATCATGCACGCATGTGTCGGCATAGCGATACGTATCGGATAATCTTCCCATCCCTAGTATGGATGGATGGATGGATGGACAGATGGATGGAGCTCTGAATTAAGACCCTTTACTTGTAGTAGAGTATCTTCAGTACATATTAATACTTTCCTTAGAGATCTGATTCCTTGATCCACCACTGCTTAACATGCTGAATGCCAAATGAATCCAAACATCTGCCTGTTCAAAGATAATAACAACACTGTCCACTTATTGATCTAGGAATAATGATTATCATTGATGCATTGGTCAGGTTTTTCTACTTTAGACACCCTGCTGGGCCCAAAAATGTTTTAATTCATTATCTAAAGCCGACTGTATAGAATAGACAACCTTATCACACAGCAACATATGCAATTTTCTTACAGTATTTGGAGCTTCTTCCAAAACATTAATGCATTATATTGATTTAGAAGGCAGATCTTATTGTGTCTGTGCTTAATAGAGTCTTGGTCTCAGCCACTAACCAAGCAGATGAACAGTAGCATATGGTGTTCTGTATTAGATACCAGCAAACCAAGTAACCATTCATTAAAGACACAAACTGCCTCTCCCTGTTTGATACACACATACACACAAATGCTACTTCCTTCACATCTTAATAGTATACTTGACAAAATAGGAGCCGACATGTGTGAGTCTGTAGAGGGTTTGCACTGAAGACACTTTCCCACTAGAAACGACCACTCAACCAGAACGAGTGGCAAAACCTGCAAGGTGGGTTTAGTTGGAAAAACAGCACAATTAGGAGAGAAATGAATGATCATCCGGTTAAATTAAAGGCAGATCAACTCAATAGTGTCCTTTACATTTTACCAAAGAACCAGTGGTCCATGGAGATGCAAGAATCTGATTTCCTGACATTTATAGGTTAAGTAACTGATTTCGATGCTTGGAAAAGCACAATTCAAGGCCTGAGGGCACACAACAGCTTTGATGCTTGGTTGTACTTTTCACCGCATTAAATAAACTGTGAATAAAACACACAATTCATAACCTGCACCCCTATACTTAGTGTTCACTTCTGTAAGGCGGAGCTGCTCCTGTCAGTCCTACTCTCTAGTTTCCCACTGATATCCTATCAATATGACTCCATTTAACAATAAATAAGCTTCTGAGAAAAGTGAACATTTTAAGCCATGGTGTGATTTACATTCAACCTTGGAGCCGCAGAAAGACAGAAATAAGAGATTACATGGATGTTTTCCATGTCTATAATCCATTCAAATGTTGCCTGGGAAAAAAAAGAAAGAAAAAACTAATTTGACTATCAATAGAGCTTTTTGCCCTGAGCCGCTTACCTCACATGTGACAAACTGTCATGCATATATCTACGATGCTCTGAACACATCCTCATGATTCATCATGACAGCAACTGATTTTATATTTGTGGTTGTGCCTCACTTTACTCAAATATAAACACAAAATGTGTGTCTGCTTTTCATACTTGAAGTACATTTTTCTGATAATGATTCCATGCTAATGGAATGGAATGCTAAACTTTTGCTTGTATTTTCATGATGGTATTTGTATTATAGGACCTGAATACTTCTGACACAGACCTCTCATGCAACATGAGCACTGAAATGAGAATAGTCAAGTAACACTACCACAATGTTCTCATGAGGTAATTGGTAAGAACTTCTCAATGTCATATTTTTCATCTCCTTGACTTCTTTTATTATTATGACCCCAAAACTCACTTCCATAGAATGTACGTGGAGGACCGAGGATCTTTAACTGACTGGATTGGTTCTCTTCAGTATGACACCTGACATGTAAAAGAACATGACACATGTCTGGATTATACTCAATTGGAAGCAGTCAAAACAATGTATGACATCACCTATAGACAGACAACACTTTATGAATTTGAAAAATTCATCTTAAAAGGGGCAACATGTACCATTTCTACTTTTAAGTCATTAAACATGACTTAAAATGATCATTGGAGTGTATAGAATGGAGCTCTTAAGTTTTGTAAAAGGTGCCAAAGTAGATTGCAGAGATATGAGCTGTATTTATTTACATGGATTTATGTGACCAGTAGAGGGAGTAGTGAGTCACTGCCAGTCTCCCACAAGGCCTTAAACCAAAGCATTAGAAAGTGAACAAATGGAAATCTGAATCGCAAACAACTTTTAGAGTCAAAGAAAGTGACAAAGCGGTAAAAGCTAGAATTACTGTGGTTGTTTGGACACAGCTGTGAATGAAAAGAATGGAGTTTGATACTGAAATGGCAGTGTTTCTTCTCCATGGGTGAGTTTGTTTCTAAGGCTTATGAAGGTGTAAAGTTATCATGTGGTGTTTTCATCTTTGTTAAATTGTCCGATTGTTGATCCACAGCTCAGACTAAACTGTGACAATTCGGACCTAGACAGATCTTTAGTTCAGCTACTGACAACACAAACTATACAGAAAATGGAGGTGATTTGGGGTTTTACTGTGACTGTTTTCTATTTAATAACAGAGCTAAGCTGACGGAGCTATAATGTAAACTATCAGCTGATGCAGCATGTGAAGATTATAAAACTATTATTTTGACTGACTGTTGAAATAAGCGTCTGGGAGTTAGAGGAAAATGTCATGATACCATAATACAGACATGTGTTTTATACTTTATTCAATGAGTGATACATTCTTTGGATACATAGCATTGATTCGTTGGTGTTTTTGGTTCTGAAGCCGCGTTTCCACTACGTGGTTCCAGCTCACCTTGACTCAACTTGGCCTTTTTGTGTTTCCATTATGTAAAGGAACCTACAATCTGGTACTGGCACAATATTTTTTTAGTAAACAGATATGGAAGTTCATGGTAAATATACCAGTAGGCTAATCCATGATGACGGCTCACAAAATGATACCGTGGTCAGTCAAAGAAGTTCCGATATTTCTGTCCTTGTCCAATGAAAAAAATCAGCTTGAGCATGACGAGGTAACACACAGCAAGTAACTTTATCAGCAACTCTCTGAGCAGATGTCACGGACGTTAGGTGCAGTGTTTCTATGACAGCCAGGTACTCTAAAGTCTGTAGTATCCTGTAATGGAAATGGTCTCCGAGAATAGTACCTGGTACCCAAGTCAAGTTGAGCCGAACCAGTATCATGTAGTGGAAATGTGGCATAAATATGTTCCAATTGTAATGAGTTCGATGCAGCTTTACTATGTGTTAAGGTGTTTCTTAGACTTTAATTGCAAAAAGGAAAAATAGCAACACAAATCACATTTAGCTATTAATACCACTTAAACCACTTCGGTTTCAGAATCTTTTTTTTTTTTCTCTTTTGCTGTTACAAACACTCTAAAACACATGCATTCACAGATTGATGATAAGGGTAATAATAAGCTACCGGGCCTGACTATTATTATTAATTGCAGCCTGGTCTAATGCATTATAAATGACAGCCTGAGTGATGTGTGATGGGTGTAGGTTATTTTACAGCTCAGTAATGCAGATTTTTTTGACAGCTTGAGTATTAGAGGACCTGAACCCTCAAGTGTTTGTGTGCTCAACAGAAACAGTAATCACAGCTTATTCCACTCAGTGTACTGTAAATTATTTACAACATTGAACCCTGCTTTGTGACTTTTTCACCAAACTAGGCTGAGCAGGTGATATTTTCTACTAAGGTCTCCAGTGCTGTACCAGACACTGTCAATGAGTAATATGCTACTATTACAAGGTACTTCTCCTAAAAGCTATTGCTTAAAGGACTTTTGTTGCACACATACACACAAGTTTTACTGTTGCTATGGCACCCAGATGGCTAAGACAACTATCCCATTGATCACTACACTCATTGCGACTATGATGAAATACTAATTAGTGGTACAGGAGACATGCATATATGTCTGTTCATCACTGGTATATTTCTAATTACCTTTGCAGAGGTATCATATTCAACTATCTGCCTCTTACACCCAGTCACAGCCACAGTAATGTCTACGTTGCCGTGGTAATATTATGCAACATTTCCAGCAATATACATGAACTCAAAACCAATTTTCACACTTGGTCCTGAAAAATCTCTGTTTTGAGGGCCAAACAGTCATTGAGAATGCCCTACTCATACCCCTTCACGTGAACGCACAAAATGGAGGGGGAGGGGGAAGGGGGAGGGCCGGGGCATGAATTGGGATTGGGCCCAAGACTCAATATTTACTTCGTACTTGACCATGAGTGACTTACTCTCATCTGTGTTGAATAATTTGCAAATTGCAATTACCCACATTTTCTAAAGCCAAAGTTAAAGTAACACATAACTTTATAATGTATTCATTCCAGCACAAAGCTAAGCCTGCAGGTCAATCCTCACTTTACTGATGATAGGGCTCGTTAAGAATTAATTCAACAAATATTAAATAGTTAAGTCTATAAAAGATTAGAAATTAAAAACCAAGAGTGAAAACAACAAAACACAAATTTCTAAGTATAAATCCGGCAAAACGGCTCAAAACAACTACTGAATATAAAATAGCTCTTAAGTCTAGACTGAATATTTTTAAGCCTCACTGCAGCATTAATATCAGCATTTGCCTCTCAGCTGATGTTGATTTTCCCTTCATCATCTAATAATCTAAACAGCTTATAACATCAACATAATACTCTACATAAAGTGAACCAGTATTACTGAGATGCAACGTTGAAAGCGCTCTCAGTGTTTTTCCTCCCGTCAGTTTTGCTCCCTTTAACAGATGGGAGTTTTAGGGTTTTCGCTCATTAAGCTGTGTTTAGCAGTCCTTCAGGGAGTTCAGGGATCTGGAAGTCAGTCTTTGCAAATAAGATAACTTTTTAAAGGTCATTTAGTAAATCTTTGCCGCTCCCATTTAAACACTGAATAATGCACCACAGACATGATGAATAATGAACTTCATCTGACTGTTTATATTGGTTTTAACTATGTTTGGAGCTTTGTAAATGCTGGACATATGGTAGAGGCTCAGGGTGTGGTTTTAGATACTGACAGCAGACACCTCACTCCCTTTAGTACTCCTATTGTCATGCTGAGCTGCTTCTCATGGCACAGGGGCCGAAGGACGCCCGTGGACAATCAGCAGTGACGGGGATGCAGGCAGAGTCCTGTCATCCAGACACAGCCGACTGATCCCGCTGATAGCGCCCAGGTCGACCATGACAGGAGCCACCACCTCCGCTTAACATGCACCTTGTCTGTCCTTTTGCTGATCAGTGTGCTGCGTAAAGGCAGCGGAGGGGAGGCTGCTGAAGGTCGACCCAAGACAGAAAAACAACGAGGGAACAGGTCTCAAAGTTTACTGAACGGGGTCTAAATATATAAAAATGTCAGTGTTCCACAAATGCACTGGAAATTCAGGGTGAGACAGATTCCATGAGCCAGTTTTGTGTTGTGAGATGGTTATTAGCTAATGCCTGGACAAACTACGAAAACAGTTCCATGCTCTAATATTTTGCCTTAGCATTAAGCTTTGATTGTGGCAAACACATTCACTGTATTCAATATGTATTTCTGACATTTTTTGGACACATAACTTTCCGTATGTAAGATCTGGCTCCTCTATAAGCACTCTTACTTCTTTGGAGTTCCCTTTCATGTACATCTGTTGTAAAATGCTCATGTGTGGTATATTTTTGTTTTCTGTGCATGAATAAAAAAAAAAAAAATCTGACCAAATGAAACAACCTCAGATCATAACACTGCCCCCTCAGGCTTGTACTGTAGGCACTCGGCATGATGGGTAATCACTTCATCTGCTTCTCTTCTCACACTGATGTGTTCATCCCTCTGGAAAAGGGTCAAACTGGACTCATCGCACCACATGACCCTTGAACATGGAAATACAGTCTAATTTTTGTTCTCTCTGTCCAACTGATGGTTGTTAAAGAAATGAGAAGAACTTACAGCAGTTAAAATATGAATCACTGCAGTGAATATCCACCTGAAGGCTCTGATCTTCTTGCTATTCTACTTGAGGATTTTAAGACTGTGCTCTCAGGACTTTTATATTTCCTCCAGTAAATTATATCATATGAATTTTAGACCAAAAATATTTAATTACAGCAATTATTATCCAGTAGAAAGATCTTACTTATTTGCTTAGTTAAATCTAGATACTAGGAACTTTTTTCCTATGCAGAAACTCATGTTATGCAGGGTACCCACATAAGGTTTTTCTAAATCTGGAAAGATTCTTTTTATCTGTGACAGACCCCACACATGAAGATAAAAAAAATCAGGCATTGAACAGTTTTGATCATACTGTGTGAGGTGCGCTCCGATAATCTCAACACAGCACACCACACACTTAATGATTCTGTCCCACCACCAATCTAGAATCTAGTCCTCTGAGCCAGAAATCAACAAAAACAAAAATGAAGAAGAAGAAACATAGCAACAACCAGAAAACACAACATGCAACATGTCGTTTCGGTTCTGGTGATGGAGACCTTGAATAGACATTCACAAGCGTTCCACAGCTCCACCTGCTGGCCTTCCATTTCTGAGCTCCAACAAACTTTATATTTCAGGTCGGCCGTGCTTGGTTTTATTTACTCCTGCTTCCTTGTTCCTCAGTCAGCTTGCTTTTTGATTGGCTACATTCCGTTCCACGTCACAATTCACGGAATCATGACTCAGTTTGCCCCAGATTTGTGGTTGTAAATACAAGTTTAACTATTACGGTTGTCGGCCCCAACCTGTTTTGGAGCCGATTATTGGGACAAATTCACTTTCAACACACCTCAGACCACAGGATAATATTATAGGATAATCTTATAAAACATAAGATAAACTGGTGTTTGCTGTCCTGGATCAGGAAGGGAGAAAATCAGGAAAACAACCTGAATATTTTTATGTGTGTACCCCACTTTAGTTTTTCTGTGGAAATCCTTCAGTTTAATTCTGAGTTCTAGTTTCCATTGCCCTATAAATGCTGATGATGTTGATGCTGATTGCAGGAAGAGGGGAAAAAGTCACTAGATCACGTAATCATGGACAGACAATATTGTTGAAACGTCACAGAAATTCTAAAGTGTGAGATCACCTGAGAGCAGAAAGGACAACTCCAAGGTGAAGGTGAAAAGCAAACACTTACAGCCCAGTATTCATCTATTATATGTAACTTTCTTCAGTGTTACAGCCCGGCCTGACAGTGGCATCATATCCCATTTACTAACATTAATGTTTAATGTTACTTGCAAATATTTCATCAGAATGAAATGATCAGATGAGAATGTACATCAGTAAAAGTAATGTGAATAAAACTTTAATACATGATTTCTGCCTGAGACGCATCAGACAGATATGTTTCTGATGGTGGTGAAAACAACCCCCTTAATCCTTCACTTCTATACAATGTCATCATATAAAAAAGGCTTCTTTTCCATAAGCTGAAGTCCACAATACAAACAGGTTTAGTTTACTCTCAGGGATGTCAAAGAAAACCATCATATGTTCACATTTATGAAACAGTTATCTGCATTAATAAAGGAACAATTTATTGACTATCAATATAAATCAAAACTGTACTTTTTAAAGATTAATTCCTAGCATTAGTCCAGAACCAAACAGAGCAGCTTATCCTCTTGTTTTCCCTGGATGTGGTTACTGAACCAGAGAGACAACGATCTTTGTAGCCTAAAGCTGGATTTATTGTCGTACGGACCACTACCATCACTGTAGCTCACTACCTACACAGTCACTTTAGACAGTGAGGCGTTAGCCTGCACAGCCTTGAAGTGCACCTCCTCCAGACTATAACTACACAGCATGGCAATGCAGAGACGCTGCCTCCTGGTTGGCCAGTTTATGATCATGTGATGCTAGGACTCAAATATTGAGGGGTTCCGCCGTACATTGTTTATTCGCATTTGTTCATTACTTATTTCACTTTTGTTCTTGTTTGTTACTTTTTGCTCCTGTAAACTTGTTTGGTTATGCACATGAGTAAACCCACATAATTTAACTAAATTATGCCTGTATTTGATTAGTATATAGTACAGGGTGTCCCCGAAAAAGCTGACGGAGTGACTACATGGTCAAGAGACATGTTACATTTTTTAGAACACCCTGTAATACCCTGTCGATTCACCTATTTTCGGTCAGTGGTCGCACGGCTCATCTCCTACGTTGCCTCCTTTTCCGTTGCTTAGGCTGTAACATTTTTAAAAGAACAATGATATCTTTGTTGACTTTTACGAGCTGGCGAAGACACTGCTCCATGTCAATCGTATCTAAAACAGGAAATGCCTGATATCAAAGACATCAAAACCATGGAAACAACTCCGCCCAGTGAAGTTTCATCTTCATAACCCGCTGATACCAGCACTTCTGCCACCTTTTGATTTGGAAGGGAAACTACATCACTTTCTCAAAATGACACTGCTATAGTCCACTTGAGTGCGAGATGGCTTACCTACGTGACCAGAGCTACACATGACCATAAATCCAGCCTAAGAACTGCTTTGTGCTTCTGTTCAGTATCTCCTGTGTACAGATGCTTTTACTTGGATATCCATCCAAGATGTTCATAATAAATAAGCTTGATATAGCGTATGTTTGTACACTGCTGAGCATCTCTTCTGCATGTTTGTTTACGAGTTATTAGGCGATGTCTCTGATGCTGAATAGTATGTAGAGGAAGTTACAAGTGTCTCTACGCTGAGTTTTTTGTCTGCTCAGCCATAGAGGACATTCCTGCTCATGCTAATTATCTAACTCTCACTGTATTTATTTATTTACTTTACAACCGCAGTGTTGCTCTTTAGGGAAATAGGAAATATTCCTGTGCAAAAAAATGACAAGTTGGTATTGGTGAACAGCATGGTACTTCCAGTGGCTAAAAGTAAAATCACTGTTGTATAAATTATTAATGAAAGGAGCAATATGAGCATTTAGCATCTATTATCCATCTGGCTGACTCCATCTGGATACAGCAGCTTCACACCATTGTTAAGTGAGCTATAGTTACAATATCTGTGAGGAAAACAACTAGCAGAGTGAAACGTGCAGCGATATGCTCTGGCTTCAGCCCTCCTCATTTCCATCCAGGCGCTAAGTGCAAGCCCTGAAATGTGTTCACCGTTTCACAAATCATGGAAGGTCCCCATCTTTAGATTTCTCTCTCCATTAGAGCAGGAGGCCAGCTTTACAGCGGGGTCTGGGCGGACCGGGCCGGTGGCCAGCCTGGCGTCATTAGGAGAATTTACTTCTCGCTGACTGACGCTCCCGGGCGGACGACCAGATGTGATGCCAGCCTCTTGGGTTGCGGAACACAGCGAGACGCATCCTGCACCGGGGGGAAATCATTCTAGTGAGCGGCTCTATCACTGCCAGGAGGAAACATCACACAGCTCTCTCCAGCTTGACGGCTCTCAGCCAAAGAGCCAGCTGTTAAGAGAGGAACTCTGAGTGCACAGAGAAGTAGAAGTCCTGTGGTTTTAGCCTGAGAGGACAACTCTAATATGTAAAGCTCCTCACTCAAGTACTGTAGCAGGCAACAACATCATGGACTCATGTTTGGATTGGTTGCATTCATCGAGTATTTATCGCTTTGTCTTAAAATAACCACGCATCTCTACGTGTCTGGAAGAAACATGCACCTGTTTTCCCACTGAGTGAATCCAGAGAGAGAAGCTTTGGGTGGTTTATTAGTCTGAACAGACTTAGGCAAGAAAAAAGAAAAAAAAGTTTTAAATGCTGCCCCCACTTCCTGGAATAACTACAGAAGGACCTGAGTGAGTAATATGCGGGAAATATATTGCAATATAGAGTTTTATATTACTGTAACTTATATCACAAAGTAATTGTTCTGTAAATTAAATGAAGACAATGTTCCAAGGTCCAGTGTCTAACTGCAAAATAATATTCTTGGTTTTTTTTTTCATTAGTGTATAATCAGCTGGAAATAGGAACAGTTGTGTTTTGGTACCCGTATAATGAATCATTTATATAAACTCAGGAGGTAACCTACTCTGAATGCTACACGTTGTAATGCTATGTTTCTACAATATAATATACAGTAGTCTGAATAAAAAAAAATAGACATGCTTGAAAAGTGCCATGAACCCTTACCCTTAGTTTTGCAGAAAAAAATTACTTTTGAGTTGTCAGTGGGAGGAAAAACCTTAACCACTGTGACATTATTGTTTTCAATGTGTCCTTAATGTCTCCACCAAAGAACATGAAACTAAAGTAGTTAACAAGTTATGCAGTCAAGTGGTACTAGTAAGTAAATAACATGTATAAATAGACACCAGTGTTTAGAAAAGCCTAAGTAGAGCAAATACCTCCACCAAGGCCAAACAGCACTATAATCACATCAAGTGCCATAAAAAAGTATAAAACATAATTAAGGCTCCAGAGTTAATAATAAGCCAATGATCTGTTGACTCACAAACTTCAATTTATCACAAACATTTCAAGTAAGATGTAAAAACTTTGCTGCCCTGGTATATTTGCAGTTACCTGGTTAATAAAGAAGGAGGAATGTGTTCATTAACTAATATTAAAATCAAAACCTTTCACTAAAACCTTTTTTCAATTATAACAAAAAAATTTAAAATAACAAATTGAAGATTCCATCAGCAGCAGATGTGAATTTTTATCCAGAGGAAACACTATAAAAGACAGATATAGACATTTTCATTACTGTACCTTAAGAAATATTATATATATTAAAATATATGCAAAAGCATGATCTGCTCCACTGGTCTAGGAATATTGTCATTCTCAACAAATATTGTTTCTTGGTGAAAGTTAAAGAAAAATCTGGTTATTTTCATTCACTGAGGGAAAAGGTAGATCATTTCAACCTGCTCAGACAGGTGAGGTCATTTCTCATTCACATTTTTTCATAAAACCTGTCGTCTTCAGCTCGATCAAATACGATGTGGCTTTGTTATGAAACTACATCAAAGGATGTAAATAAGTTATTCTGGGCAGGAAGCCAGAAGGAATATAACCATGGTACTGGGTGAAAAACCACAAACCTTCACCCACAAACAGTATACGAGAACACTGAACATGAAGAACAGGTGGTTTTACATGCATAGGTTAAATAAGTCATGAGGGTGCACACTTAATGAATAATCCTGACAAAAGTGAAAAAGGGAAGAGGGTGATTACAGGCTTTTCTGGATTCATAGATGAAATCTTGTTCCATCATGTCAGAAAAAAGTCACATATGCCAATTTCTTCTAATCTGTCCAGTCTCTTCAGATCCATTTATTTTATTTTTCTTTCTCTGCAGAATTAGTTTTGTTCAACTACATAAATGTCATTGCCTGAACTGTATCCAATTAATCCACCATTACAGAATATCACATGCTTTTTTTCATGAAGTATAAACAATATTTAGCCTTTATTCTTCTAAACACTATTGATGAAGAAATTGAGGTTCTCAGGAAAATTGATGCTTAGCAATTAATCGTTAATCGATTGATAAGGTCAACCAACTAATGATTCATGAATTAATTGATAATTTGCATCCCTAGTTAGTACAGTCTGACTGTAAAAAAAAAAAAAAACATGTGTCATAAAGGAGATTAAATTAAATTAATGGATTACAGTATGCAAGATTCTGTTATTGATTTTTTAGAAACTGTTCCAATGCCAGTAAATATAGTTGTCTAAAATAAAAAGAATGTAATAAAATCTGATGTCCTATTAAGTATACCATAATTATTTAAAATGACTATGTTAACAGTCTAATGGAGGGCAGCCAGTGATAAACACAGTGAGTCAGAAAGAGGAGATTCAATAAGTACAGAAAATATCATGAGAGGCGTAGACAGAGAGGCCCAATGTGTGTTTGATGCATTCTTGACCTTTTTAAGAATCTCTATTTTTTAACTGTTGAAAGACTCGCTCACTATGAAGGTAGTGGACAATAACTGTCTCCAAATAACCTTCTACTGAAGAAAAAGAATATATATGAATAAAAGTAAAGAGGCATGCTGTTTTTATTTCAGTTAGCTATTCGGTTCTGTGGATAAGAACAAAGACCCTGAAAAGGCCGATTTGTCTTCAATATGGAAATAGACGCACATCTACAGATGAACACACAGTGGAACCTCTCAAAGGGCTTTGAATAGGCTGGTTTTTATGATGTTACAAGGCAGATTGTATTTATCAGCAGATGCTTTTATAATACAATGTTTTCTTGTCTTTATCTACTATACGAGGTTACGATGAGTCCGTGTACCTACATCTTGAATATCAATATACCAACTTTGACCGTGTCCCGTTATCGGCTGTACATTTTCAGAATGTTTGAATCTATGTGAACTGTGAATACTTCCTATCCAAACAGCGGATTTCAGATGTCTTTAAAATAATCTAATATGATGCTATCTGAGTTTCATTTCACCCATAACATTTTCTCTCTATTTTACCTTTCTTAAATGAGTTATCATTTATCATAATATTATCCTCTCTGTTTTGCATTTTTTTCTGTGAAAATCAGTAATTTTCCGATATCTAATTTACTGATCATGCATTTTAATCATCACACTGAAATTACATTTGAGGGTTATAAGAAAAAGACACAAAACTGACTTTTTCAATAAAATCTCTCATTAACTGAACATAAACTGTCTCCATCCGCTGTCATTGATCCAACTCCATGGGTTTTACTGGTGAATCAATATTGTAGACGAAGAAGGTGTTTCTACGTTCACTACAGAGCCTCTGAACGTCCAAATGGGTCATATCTGATGACCATTCAAATCTGACAAACTACATTTTACACCAATTATTTACATGTATTGATAGAATCAGTGGCTCTAAGGATGTTAAGCAGTTTAGATCAGTAGATGCTCATGATCACTGGTGAATATTTGGGTCTTTATGGGTTAAAAATACAACATCAGGTGAATTTGCAGTCCATCCCAGGACACATTCCTGTTCAGCCTACTGACGGAATGTGGACGCATGCATGCCAGATCACCTCCAAATGCATCCTGGGATCAGACTTAAATGTCTCCTCAGCGCATACTGAGTGCGATGACCCCTGGCATTTGCAATGTCTGCATGTGTTCGAGTCTTTCAGGACAGATGTTAATTCCCAGTTCAAGCCGCGGTGCTTCACATTATGGCTGTTTACTTAATGTTCCAAGTTTCTCTCAAATGTCTGGTGAAAGGCCACTAAAGACCAGATCACCACAAAAAATGACAGAGCAGCTGAATGCCAGAGTAAGGATGGATGTTTGCTTAGTATTTTGTAATATTATTCAAGTGTTAGTGGTGCTGCTAGTAGCTGTTTTTCATCATTGTACACCCAAAGAAACATACACAAAGAAGAAATTAAGGTTAATAATCAGTGTTGTGCAAATTACTTCTAAACTGTAATACATTACAGATTACTTGTTACAGTTTTTTTGAAAGTATTTCCTTGTGTTACATTATTACATCTCAGAACTGTAATGCTGTACTGCAATGTAATTGGGAAAGAATTTGAACTCGTCATAGAAACGTTAGCTTACTTTGTCACTGCTGATCACAGGGATCATGCTAATGCTAACTAGCTTCTGTAAAGTAGGCTTAGGGTTAGGAATAATGAGCATACGTCCATGTCTGTATGTATTGTCTTCTGCCATCTTCACTCATTGGCTGAACAGCAACAGGAAATAGAAGTTTCCTGCTGCATTTTTTATTCTTTTACATTTCATGGTCTTGCTGGGGTTTTTTATTTGTGCATTTAAACAATGGGTGAAAAGTGTGTTGAAACACAAGTGCTACTGAACATGTATCCAGTAAAATATTACTGGAAATTGATTAGTAATGCCTCACACTATCGTTTTACAGCAAAAAGCAATCTGTTATTTTAATGCATTAACGTTTGCAACACATTAAATAAGCCACTTTTTGCAATTGTTTTTATGACAGTTTCTTGTTTCCCCTCATGACCAACATTTGACACCTGATAAAGATTCCTTGTGGTTTTTTGGTTTGACTGATTTAAGCAACTGTAAACAATACAAACCAGAGGCATCGTGAGGGTTTGTGGTGGTTCACTTTTTGTCTCAGTTTGAAGTTTACACCACAGCAAGGCACTGATGCCATGTCATAGGCAAGCAAGCTCTCAGTAAGTAACACAGCAGAGATGATGGGAAAATAGAACAAAGCTAGGGGAAATGCTATCCAACACCTGACAGGGACTCACATGAACAGTGCGATTACTGTACGTGACATTAAATGTAAAACATGAAACCACTTGGACCCTCCAGGATTCCTCATTTGTCATCTCACACACTTCCAAAATGCCATATCACACTAAACTTTGACATGTGGATGTGCTAATTATGAGCTTGTGTCAGGAAGTGTGACCTATAATTAGTAAGATAAACACCCCTGAGTTCTCTCACCTTATACCTGCTCAGGATCAATCTGCAGTCATGCCAAAACAATAAGAGAATAACACATACTGTGAAGCGTCAGAGTTATTCTGAGCTCTAACCTGGAGTCCCACCGGTAAATGTACATCTGCAGATGGCATTCACAGTGTACCCGCCAATGACAACTGATGAAACAACTTGAAGATAACAGATTACAGATCAATATTTAAAAACAAGAAAATGCCAGCCTGACATCTCTATGCTGCTGAAAAACAACGTGTCACCATTTAGAGACGAAAGCTCAAAGCTGTTCTGCTCTGTGGATTTGTGCCTGGAGCTGCACGTTTGTCACAGTATCTCCAAGATTAAACACATACAGTATGTCTACAGCAATGACCTTTAACTGTGCAACACTTCACTGAAAGATTAGAGGAAAAAAAAGGTTGGTCACGCTAACACATTGTACAGAAACGCACTGCCTTTTATGTGGCACT
Source organism: Ostorhinchus cyanosoma (assembly GCA_029814465.1). Lineage (NCBI taxonomy): Eukaryota > Metazoa > Chordata > Actinopteri > Kurtiformes > Apogonidae > Ostorhinchus > Ostorhinchus cyanosoma. Next base: position 10,294,998 of record JAPTYQ010000002.1, on the reverse strand, counting down.
GCACATATCATCAGTCTTTCCACAGGTCCCTGTCAGGTCAGCTCTTCAGTCTTCATTTAATGAATTCACATCTGGAGAGCTGAAGCAAACTCTGCAACACTTCAAACTGATTTCTTAACTTCTCTCCTTTATCTTCGTAAGGAGAAATAAGGACACGGTCTGTTTACAGTAGCGGTAATTCTGAATTCTGGTGCTTTCAGTACTTGGGACCCGGGGCACCGTAAAGGGGGGTAAATGCAGGAGCGCAGGGGGCTACCAATTGTGGGCCCCATGAAAGCGAAACGTTGTGGGCCGTAAAATTCAGAATCTTGTAGATCTGTCGGAGCGGGAGTGGAGGGCTCATATAACACCACTTGCGTTGGCGTGAAAATAAAACTGAATGCTTTCAACATCCGAGTCTCCACTTCGATGCCTCTATTCTACAGCGGATCTTAAAGGACATCTTCACAAATTCTTACCTGTATCCACTGGACCCCCTCCTCTGCTCTATGGGCCCCCACTAATGCTGGGCCCCATGAATTTGTCAAATTTACCCCATCTTATCGGTGCCACAGCTTACATGTGACAAATTCTTGGGGCTCAGTATTAGTGGGGGCCCAAAGAGCAGTGGAGGGGGTCCAATGGATACAGGTGTAAGCAACACTGTATAACAGAGGAGTAGAAGCTGGAAGTCGGACGTTGAAAGCATATTAAGTTTCACTTTCACCAGCGTTAGTTACGTTAGTTATGGACCCCCCCCCCCGTATATAACTGCTTTTATACCTTTTTAGTTGTTACATAACTTAAAGTGTTTATTAATAATCAACTAGTGTTGATCTGAGGAAACAAAACAAACCACAAACAGATTAAATATTTAGCTCTTGCCTCAGTTTAATGAATGCAGATAAACACAAAGGACCAATATTTATTATCCCCATCATTCTGTAGATATTCTGACAGTGAACAAGCTTAGAAACTGGTAAATACTCTTCTGTTCACAGTGACTTAGGTCTGCAACAGTACTTGTCAAGTTTCCATCAAAAGTTTAGAAAGCAGGAAAACATTCCCACTCAAACTATATACGTTATGTTCTGTGTGCCAATTCAACAACAGAGTAAAAACAAAAACACACAAAGGGTAAAGAACACAACCTGACAGCTGTCAATCAGTCAGCAGGATGTGAGGTGTGACTAATCAGTGCTTCCTCTGAGTATCAACCTCAAATTGTCAAAAGTCAGATCAACTTGAGTGAGAAGGATTGAGCTTCCGGTAGATGTTATTCAGTGCTTGGACAGAACACACCTACAGGTACACTGGGAAAGTTTCATGCACAAGCAGGTGGTGATATTAGTTATTTCTCTGCGTTTGTTTTTTTCTGGTTTACACTGGGCTGTACAGCTCTCAATTGTTGAATTTGCCCACAGGATGTACACTGCGTGTGGGCAGTTAATATCTACAAATGCAATGGCAGATTTATACTACATAGTCAGGACTCTTACTCCAGTCTTCCACATTGCAGTCTGAATTGTTACCTATTGAGCTGAACCCCAGGCGGACCTATCTCTTATTTCTTTGACTTGGTGCTTTTCGGGATGTGATGTTTACTTCTGTGGGTGGAGCTTGGATACTAACTTTTGTGCCCCCTGGCTCTCCTATCTCTTGCAATCGGGGGGGGGGGGGGTCTTTAGTGCACACGTCATTTATAAGTTGTGTTTTTTAATGGCAAAGGGACTGAACTAAAGTCTAATAATCATGAAGAGACAACTGTCTATTCAAGCAGCATTTAGGTCTGCATGCCACAAAACCAAATGGACCACCACAGAAGGTGTATAATGTAATATTAAACAATTGGAATTATAGAACTATGACATTTGCCACATAACACAGCCAGTGAGTTGTCAAACATAGGCCAATGTCTGTGGGGTGTGCCATTAAATTTGACTGCATTCATTGGCTGTTGGACATGTGTCAACATCTAGTGAATAAGTGTTTTGCTTGACAGATGGTCAAGTATTCTACATGCACACACACATGTTCCTGTATGAACTACTAGTAGGTCTATTATGAAGAAGAAAAAGCCTCAGGGACAGTTAAGATTACAGTGTATATTGTGTTGTGAAAAATGACCGTAATGGATAGTGTTTTCTGTAAACAAAGCAAACAGTCCTGCTGAGCAGGAATATGACAGTTTGGAGAAGGATATCACATATGCACGTATAGCCCCCCCTTCTTCCCTTTTTTCTGGATCTACCACTGAAATGTAAAATCAACTTTTGACAGTAAATTAACCCATAAAACCACTGTGGTTCTGGATTTGTCTGAAATCTGAAAGAGCAGTTTAATTTAAGTTTGTCTGTAGCAGATTCATTCCATGAGTGTGAATCAAACCTTCATGTCCATTCTTAGTCAACTTTTGACCTTATTTCATTTTGCAGAGTTAACTTAAATTCACCCTCATCTCAATAAAAAAGTACTCTTCAGTGTTTGTTCAAAGCAATCTTTTGACTTTCAGTCTGCAGAATGATGTCTGTGAAGAGTTTGACACTGTCAGAGATTTCTCACATTCATCTGAGGGGAAACTGTCTCAGTGCTCATCAAAAATATGTGAAAACCTAAAGCCATCAGTGCACAAAAAATAGAAGTGGACCTTGAGCAAAGCTGGAAGCATCTAATTCACACCAAATAAACTCTAAAAATTAACAATTACATATTTAGAAAGATTGAGGAGATGTTAAACAATAATTTAACCAAGTCTTTGAGTGTTTTGTGTGTAAATCCCACAATAAAACAGTGAAAATGGAGGGTGAGGGCATGTCAGAGATCCGACTGAAAGAAAAATGGAACTTGTACTGAATAAAAATGGATAAAAATCTAAAGTAATAGAGTGAATTAAAAGAACCCTGCAGTAAAACTGAATAAATGAACACATTAAGACTTACCTCTGATTATGGACATTGACATTATTCTCTTAGTCATGATTATACACAATAGAATTACATTATAACTACTTGAGTTACTAGTTAATAGGCTACTATTCATACACATACATATTTTCATTTCTGTCTAATGAACTGAAGCTCAGTTTATCAGTGAAACTTTGTAAAGTGATATTAAATCCTTGAATCCACCTTAAGAAACAGCACAATGTCACAAAGATGGAATTTCTAACTTACAACACCTTTAACAATATTCATATAATACTGAGTGTTCAGTTCTAGTCCCCATTCATTTGTAGAATTTGTGTAAAGTGCTGCTGTGTTTCTGGTGCTCAAGGATTAATGATGTGAAATGACAAATTCAGACATTCAATAATTACCCCAAATCTGAGGGTCTCTGGTTCGGATCTGAACTCCAATGTCCAGTACTTATGATTTTCTCAGATGCTTAAGAATTATATTGGTGTACAAACACTTTCGGTTCATTATAAAGCTCCAGTGGGAAAAATTAAGCTACAGTCTATGCAATTAGTGGAAACAATCCAGCCCCCCACAGCCCTCCAGAGGATTAAGAAGTTACATGAAATGAATTGAAGAATGAATGAGTGAATGAATGATCCCTGCGAAAGTAGCACATCTACAAATGACTGAAGATGTTTGTATGTGACTTTATGCACAGTTGGAAAATAAAGGACGAGCTCAGCTACGTATGGTCTAAAATAACACAAAAATAGTTTCTGGACAGATAAAAGCAACAACTAAAAACCTATCTAAGCATCCAGAAACCAAAGAAAGCTTGTTATACTTTGCCGGTATCTCCCTACAGTACATAAGAAGTCAAAAAACTGTGATTATATAATAAACATTACGGGGGTCATATTTACCCACTTTTAATAGTCTTTGGTTCATTTATTTGTGTATTTGGACCCTATCGGTTCATAAAGTTTAAATTGGAGCCTCCAGGTGCTGCAAAGCTATCTTTATATTAATTCTGGCAAAAATCGAGTGGATTTCTACAACGCTTTTCAATTCCTTCTTAATTAGTTACATTTATAACTAGTTTCATCACAACATTTGCACATATAAGGTCCAGACTTCCAATGAACATTTCTCTGAATACGACATAATTGTTAATCAGCAGCAGGGATTCTAGTAAAAATTTAAAATATGTCCAGACTTTAATCCGATTACTTAAAATGTTCAGTTGTTGGTTGAAGTGGACAGAGCAGCACAGCCAACAACCTGGAGGGGGCGGGGCCTGAAATGGCTCGTGTGTATTTAAAGGGCCAGCGCTCACAACAACCTTTTTGGTGTCATTACTCAGAAATAGGTTTGAAGATGGACCTGTGGAGTTGAATGTATGAAGAATTCAGACCCTCAAGCAGAGAATTTACAGGTTATGTAGACCACAAGGAAATATTTGAAAATATATAAATCCATTTAAAAAAGCAGAATATCACTCCTTTAGTGGAAATGTTTTTGATTAATGACTAATATTCTGTCTGAGGTGCTCCTAAACATCACATAAAAAAAATATCTAAGAAATACAATACAAATGATAGTACACTCTTTGTTTCCTCGTTCTGGCCTCCAGAACATAGCATTTCCCCTGCATATAGTATGGTTAGTACTTCTTCATTGTGGCGTGTTGTCATAGCAACACAATATACATTGTGATGTCTTCAGCACCACAGAAGCCACACGCAATGCAACGATGGAGGACAAAAGGAAAGACAAAAATTGTTTTGTTTTTTCTATTTTATTATTATCATTATTATTAGTAGTAGTATTAGTAGTAGTAGTTTAAGTATTCATTTCATTATTACCTTTTAATTTTATTCATTTATTTGTTTGGTGTGTATTATGTTGATTTGTCTATGTTTTGTTTGATTGCTGTTTACCTTGTCTCATTGTTTACTTTGTGTATTCATTTTGGTGAGCTTTCAAGGATGTATGTCTGTATGTGTATTTATTTATTTTTTAATTTCTCAGTAAGTCAATATAGGTGTGTATGTATGTGTATGTACATGTGACGATGATAAGCGAGGTTAACTGATCCAAGGGACTTGATTTTTCATATATTATGTTGATAGAAAGTTGTTTTGTGGAGAAGGGGTGGGATTAAATACGTTCTATTTCCTCCCACTCTTTTGAATATGTAAATAAAGTCATATTTTGTTTTTATGTATATGTCTGTTTCTTGTTTGTCTGTTTTGTTTTCTTATCTGTTTCATTTGCAAGGACTAAGTAGGATTATTGTGTTTTGTTGCATATTCAAAATAAACAAAATAAATAAATAAATAAAATCCAGGCACTCACTCGGTTGGAAAAATTTGAAATTGGGTCTGTAGATTAATTAATTGGGGCTGGAGTTAAAAGCACACCAACGTGTGTCAGCATACGCCTTCTTCAGGGTGTGGAGAATATGGAGGATGAAATTTGGAACTGTTAAGATGTCCAAAATAAAACATATCAACTTTTTAAAGTAAGAATGCAGCTGTTCAGACTTAAATATGAGGTTGATTCATCAGACTTGTAAATGTCCAGGTAGCTTGACGGTGTCCCATGTGGGGTTACAGATGCATACTGACCCTGTGATAATTCTGGATAGATCCATCTGTGAGCTGCAGGTGTTTTCTGTTATGTTTAGTATTGCTTTGGCTCACGTGTAACCTCAGGTGGGAGTAGGAATACCGTGTGATGGTACGTGGTCCCTGCTCAGAGGAAGCTGTGCTGAGTTGGAGTGAGTGGAGCTGATATCGTCGATTTATAAGTAAAAGAATCACTTTACTTCTCACCACTGTAAATTTGTCCAAAGAAAAAAATACTGATCAGGGCTGGAAACTATTAGCTCACAGAACTGATGGATAAACATTTCAATCTTTTACAATGAAGGTGAGAAAATTACTCATCCACCTTGGAAATTATTTTGTTGTATGATTTGTAAAAAAAATAATAACATTATTTATAATACCCTCACAAAATTGAACACTACACTACACACCAAGATAAATGTGGACTGTGAAATATAATTTCTCTCTCATCCAAACCTTTATTAGAAAATGATTTGATAAGTAATCATCATATTGATTCATTCTGTCTTAATGAAACTATTACTTGGCGGCAGCAGGAAGGACATGTCAGTCTAAGTGAATCAACTCTCCCTGTCATATTAATTGTCACATTCAGACCGAGAAGCGGCAGCAAATCTTCCACCCGGGCTCAGTAATCAACCCCAGACCACATCATTGGTATAAATTAGAAAAATGTCACTCTCAGCTTCTCAAAACCCAACAGGAAAACAAGAATATTACTTCAATTTTGTCCGCCAGCCTCACCCTCAGGCAGCAGGTCTTAATGCACAATTTGGATTTTTTGGTGAAATCGGATTTTTTGTGTGCTCGCTCATATTACACATTAAATGCGACTTCTATCAGTTTTGAATATAAACTGAATGCGACCTTTAAGCGACCCGTATGCGCAAAAGAGTTCCTGATGTAAAATGTGACCACGAAGGCCCACACTGTGTTTAAGGGATGCAGAATTCTGATGTTTGTCACATTTCAATGACATAAAGGTCAGATAAATGCGACCTGGCCGTTCTAGTGCTCCATGATTTTGACCAATTCTTATTAATTGGTGATACGCTATAATTGAGCCCATTAATGGGTCAGCCCGTTAAGTGGTCGGACTCTACCACTTATGAAAGTGGCCTGGGTGGGATTTGAAAAAAATCTGATTTGTGCTGTTCAAACTGTCTTTAACAAATCAAACACAGGTCACATATGGAGAAAAAAAAATTCAGATTTGGACCACATTTGCCTACAATGTGAATGTAGTCTTAGTCCGAGTTTTACATAGACTTTGGCTCCTTTATCTGAAATAGGAAACATCAAGTAAATCCAGTAGGAGAATTTAATGTCTCACAAATATTGATAATGACAGATTTAAATGCTTTCCTTATTGCGCTTGACTGAGTTTTCCAAAAATGTAAACGAACCCATTGTACTATTTGATCTCGTTCTCATACAGTATAGGCTAATCCACAGATCATCTTTTGTCTCAACATTTAAATCCACAGCAATGAACAAAACTGAATAAAGAAATATTACTGTATACATCTATTGGATTATGCTGTAACTAAATGTTAGGAAATGATTGTATATTTATTTATCTTAATGTGATGTACTGTACCAGTATAATAGAGGATCAAAAGCTTCACTCAACTCCCACGTCAATAGTGTTGTTGTTCGCAACGGCAGCATAACCATCGACAACACTTCATACTGCTGACCCTCTCAAAAGATGTCAAGTACAGCAGCAACTGTGCAACACTGACATTACATTCATATTCTATATAATGACAGAAATAAGGGTGAAGTGGCTAATGTGCATTTAAAGGGCCAGTGCTCAAAATCACCTTTCTGGTGTCGTTACTCAGAAATAGGGTTGAAGATGGACCTGTGGAGTTGAATTAATGAAGGATTCAGACCCAAACAGAGCATTTACAGTTTATGTAGACCACAGAGAAATGTTTTAAAATGCATAATTTTTTTTTTTTTTTAAAGTAAAATATCATTCCTTTAACTTTAACAATATCAAAGAAGCAGAGAACAGAAATGATTGACGGACTGTTTCTATACTTGACTATGTTTTAGATTCTTAAAACTTGAATAATATCTGGTTTCCTCATGTGCTCCTCAATCTATTGGGTTTTGGATAAACAAGATATTTGAGGATGTCATTTTGGGATGTGACATTTGACAGCAATCATCTTTCACCATCTAAAGTAATCAATTAATGAAGAAGATAACTGGCAGATTAATAAAGAATGAAAATAATAGACAGTTGCAGCCAGAGCGAGTATTGAGTGGGACCTAATTAACCTGTTTGTGTTGAAGAAATATTGAGTTTCTCTTCCAAATAATGAAGAGCCAGGCCTGTAGACTGTATCACACACGTTTCCTTCATCCCGTTTTTGTACATATTGGCTGTCTCTCTTCTATAATAACTCTTATTTTTGCAATATTTACCAAAGTGTTTTGTTACGTGCATGATGTCTGGCAATATGAGTTGTGATATAAAAAAAAAAAAAGTTGCGGTTTCTTCTGACAGTCATTACAGTTGTATGCCCAGGTGGACCCTTTTCCCAAAATGAATTCGACTCAATGTCAGAATGAGAAATTGTTTTTTGGCATTGGACTATTTTTGCAAGTACTTCTCTGCAGTTTTATATTGTAGAGCACTTGCTTTAACAAGGTATGCGAGTGTCACTGCTGTTAACTTAGTACCTCCAATGTGAAGCTACTGTTACTATGTGAAATGTTGAAGGATATAATGTATTTGTTGGACCACCAACCTGATATCACCACCTGTCACTATGCGTAACTGTAGTATTTGTAGAACAGTCGCTACTTGCCTTGACATTAGCTGGTAATTAACAGAATTCATGCACCAGGAAATGTCACACGCTTTTCACTGATATTTATGGGATTAAAAGTACAATCTTCCTCACAAGTTTCTAGAAAAAAGGCAACAATGTTTGGACTGAATAAAATACTCTGACAACTGCGGAACTGTAATGTAAGGTGAATCAAATGATAAAGAAAAACCTGATGAGATTTTCCAAATGTTGCTAATAATTTACAGGTACACTGTCAGAAATCTAACACATTAGTGATTGACTGCATTAGTTTGAGCAACTTTTTTCCAACAGCAAAAACTGTAGAACTGAGTGATCCTCAGAAAGGGATGTTTGTGGCCTGTTTTGCACCATTTAGTGTAGCAACGGTTTTAATGTGGCCCAATAAGAACAGCTGTCCTGGTTTTACCACCATTAACAATATTTTATTTAAAGTTAATTTTGATTGCCATTACGTTTCACTCATCCTAGTGTGAACACAAAGCAAAGTGGGCCACTGAGGGCACCCTGGGGCCAACCAGATCTATGGTACTGACAGGAGAATTAACCTAGCATGCATGTTTTTGGTGAAACCTGGAGGAAAACCACATGGCACAGGGGGAAAAAAATGGACTGAAGCTTCATAAATAGTTTATTCTGGTTTTGATCATACTCATGATATGGAGCTTGCATGGAACACAGAGAAATCTAGTTTATCCCTGTATACATGATAAATTCCCAGTATCCTGGTAACTCATTACAGTTTATCAATTAAATAATGCCCTGTTTGTATTTCTGTTCAGCCATTTAGGGGGTTTTCACACCTGGATCAATTGCAGCCGTTGTTCCAAAACAAGTCTTTGGTTCCAATTTGGAAGAAAACAACCAAGGTGAGACCACTTAGGCACTCTGTAATTCAAAATTTCAACCCTGGTGTGTTACTGGAGGACATAACAAGACTTTATTACTTTTGTGAAATGTTTCAGATTTCTTTTTATTGTTATGTAGAAAAGCGCGGTGAATGAAGTTACTATATTTGGTTCTTTTCCTGTAAGTGGTAGAAATAAAAAATAAATCCAAGATGCAAATATCAAAATTGCAAGAAGAAAGACATTTAAGGTGAAAGGAACATGAATTTTAGAACATATGTACTGACCCACAAACCTGTGCACATCCACACTATCCCTTTGAACATCATTCCTTACATTAGTACCATTACTTCATGGTACCTAACAAAGCAGGTCCACTCACAGTTCAAGCAGAAATGGACCTTACAGACGCCGGAGACCACATTGGACCTGAGATTGTTTTTTCACTGTAACTGTTACTGTCACTGTCTTGTAATGTGTGGCAAGCACCAAAAATAGTCACTTGCTGGGTAAAGGGTTAATGAGCTTCATATCTTTCGTCAGCTGGGACTAAGCAAGTGGACAAAATGAATCCAAGAACAATGTGGATGGAGGAAGAGATAGGATGTCTCATTGGCATTTGGGAAGATGAGCATATATTGGAAATACTCTATTACATGCACAAAAACCCCGAAGTATTCAAGATTTTCAGTGAGCACATGAAGGGCATGGAGCAGTGTGAACACGAACTGAAAGAAGGTGATGCGCAACACACATCGTGATACATTACACCCTGAATTGGAACGAAATTCAGGTATATGTCAGGCATATTCAGTTATCTGGATCAAGAGCACCGTCTATGATCTCATGGTCACGTCCGTTCTCGGGTATGGATCGCTTTACGTGCCGGACTGGAATTTATGCAGTCTGCACCCAGGAATACCTTCTCAGCTAGACTCCAGTATGGTACTCGCACATGGAACGTTGACATACACATTGATAAAATTAGGTGGACTTTAGGGTCCAATGTGCTCAGATACGGACTCAGACACCCAGTGTGAAAACGCCCTTAGTGTTTGCACAATAATCCAAAACTGTCGGAAACCAGATAAGGAACTACACAGAACAATAGCCTGGTTCATAGAGTTCTGAAATGTGTTCATTCTCACACAGTGACGGGTATTGCATGGTTATTGTGCTACTAATGCAAAGGCCTGGTCAACAGGAAGTACATTCATATTCACCACATGTGTTTTATTGGGGAGTATCTGTTCTCCACATTTGTATTGTCAATAAAAATCTGTCTATGCAATTTACCCAGAGTCCCCTGAGTGTTATTCACTCCAGTGTTTTTCTACACCCACTGTCAGAAAAGTCTATCATACACTGACAAATGCCCCTCGAGTAAAGAGTGAAGTATCACATTATATAAGTTATATTTGAAAAATAGGGATGAACCAAATGTGTCTCGGTGGTTTATTAAGTCAGCGTACAGCTCATCGAGGTGACAGCGGTGGAGTTTCTATCTGAAATCCTCATCTCTATGAAGGTAAGTCAAAATATTGAGACGACTGTCACTTTTCAAACATGCTCAGTCTCCTCTGTCAGTCTGATATTCTTACAATCCTCCCTTCGCAATCCGCCAAACACTTGTCTGTTATCTCATGCTTACAGCCGCTGTTTCTAGGCAACAGTTGACAGATTATAAATATTAGTATATAAACAATACTCAACAGTGCATGAATAGACGACTAAAGTAAAACAATTCAACACTGAGATTCCCAGTAAAGACAGAAACATCTATGAGACGGAAATGGGATCAGTGGAAGATCACATGGAACGATGTGTCCGTCAAACAGCACAGACGTCAGCAGAACGTGGACAACACAACAGCAGCAGAAAGAGAAAGGTTAAAGGTCATCTAGAGATTTATTACCGCAACCATCTTACAGACAGGAGTTATGATCCACTCTATGCCATTTACCGATATCACATGATGAAAGTGCAGCTTTTATACAGCAATTTATCAGTCTACATGACAAAGAAGCAAACCATGCAGCTTCTCTGCTTCTTTACACAGCATATATACAGTATATCAGTGCTTTTCAACCTTGGAGTCGGAACCCCACATGGGGTCGCCTGGAATTTAAATGGGGTTGCCTGAAATTTTTAATTAATTAAAAAAACAAAACAAAAATACTTACTAATAAAAATATATGGTGTGTTGTGAGAGATAATCATTATACATAAAAGACATGACAATCTGAAGCTGAAACTGAAGCATTATAGTTCTGTTTATCTGTCAAATGTTCATTGGAGTCGGTTTCAGATGCTGCTGCTCTTTCATAATTCATAGTTTGAGTTATTGTTTGTTCAGTATTAATTGTCTCCTTGTAAATACAAGCTGGACTGACTCTACATATCCTGACCAAGGAAAATCAAACTCTCCATTTGTGCAGTAATCTACACCTAGCTTTTCTGCCTCTGTCCATAATTATATACATAATATAGACTAAACATCATCTAAAATTAATGTTTATTTGCACCATAGTACAGCAAACTATAACATGATCAAATCAAGTTAATTTTAGCAACAAAAAAAAAAGTCTCTGTTTTGAATGTCTGGATTTGCCAGAAATTTGTGACATTAAAATGGGGTCACGAACCAAAAAAGGTTGAGAACCACTGCAGTCTATAGACCAATGTCACAATGTAGGAAAAAAAAAAACTCACATATTTAAAGAGTTTTACTGCAATATGAGACCTAAACAGTACCCTTTCTACACCGTTATGACTGGGATTCTTACCAAACATTTTCTTCTGCAATCCCTCCTCTCCATCTTAAAGAGGCGTGGATTAAGGACACTGTTGTGGATATTTCACATGAGTGAATGTACTTGTTGGTTCAAAGCATCTTCTATTAATGCTCGACTTCAGCTCATTCATATTCTGGCTCATGGGATGTACTCCACTGGAATAATCCTGCCATTCAGCGACTTGTTCATTCGGTATTCTCCCCCACTTCACTATCTGTGTGTGTTATCACTTTCCTCCTCACAACATGAAAGAATAGCAACAGCCTCTGAGGTAGGTAACTACATGCTGAAAATACATCTTTTTTTTTATCCAGTGTTTCCTTTCACAGGGATTTAGTTATTTTAATGCCATGGCTCAGTTCCCGTCATGTAAATGTTGCATCCAAATGGCTTCTCTCTGACACTGTATCCTGCACTTAGTGCTGCCTGAGATGATTCATTTAAAAAAAAAAAAATCAAACCCTACTCTAGAACGATAAAGGATGGGGCTGTACCTGACTCCAGTGCTGGCCCAGTGCTAATGTGTAGAGATATTATCCATCATTATCCATGGCTTCTACTCTTCCCAGATCAAACGTAATAGAATCATTCCATTTTCACTTCACTTTCACTTAATTCTCAACAGCCTCAATGGTCACCTGGAATATTTGTTGTTTCTTCAACCAGTGAGCGATTCAATAAACTATTAGGTTTCATACAATCGAAATTCATATAGAACTGTCTGCACTTTATTCAGAATCTGAATAAATAAACACTTGTGAAGGTCTATGTTTTTCCCATGCACAGAAAATGCATCACGCATCACTAAAAATCAGTAATAAAAATGAGATTAATGAATTGAATGGGATATCTCCATTTGTCTGAAGGAAAAGTGAAACCACCAGACTCCTTTAAAAAAAAAAAAAGGAATTTCATCTCACATAAGAGCTGCTGATCTACTGCTGCCTTGACCTGTTCCATCGTTTGTGGTATCAGTATGTTACTTTTCGGGTCCCTTCACATTTTCCATTTCAGAATTCCCATTCTCTGAAAGAATTCCCAATAGCTCATACATAATATTGTTTATGTAAAGAAACAATCCAGCCAATGATTTCAGTTTTAAAGAGTAGACAATGCGGATGAGGTCGATAAGTTACAGTTGTTGTAGAAAGACCATGAGCTGAAACAGTATTTAACACTTAAAAACTGCTTTACTGCAGGTAAAACTCCAGCCCCTTTGACACAGATCCTGGAAAAAAAAAGATGAGATGCTGATTTGGCCCTTTTTGCCACCACTGACTGATTTCCAAAGCCAAGCCAAAGGAGTAACAGAGGTGAGACAGGCTGGACTTTTACACAGCAGACCTGCGTTGTGGAATCAAAGGGGCGGTGACGCAGTGCAGGGTATAGTGTGACGTATAACTTGCACGTCGGAAATACTCCGAGCATAGCGGTGTTGCTAAGCCCTCCAGAGTCGGCCTGTCTTTCATTGTTTCACAAATGTTAGCACGGATAAAGTCCTCCGCCTGAAGTGACAACACCTCGCGGATCTCGGCATCTCCCCAGTTCGACATCTTTCTGGTTGCATTGATATGTTTGTTTACTGTATACAGCCTGCACTCATTTTTAAATCCCCCCAGTGCAGGGTTTACACACACAATATGTCATCAAATCAACATCTTGGTTGCAGAACAAGAGCTGTTCCTTTTGCATAGTGTTCTGGAATCCTGGTTCCACCTTTATCATGGCTCTGTTACTACCTCCAGAGACATGACAGAGGTGGGACCAAATGATCCACCATTTCATTTACTCAGACGTAGGTCCGGAATAAAGGCGAAATATTCCTGTAATAGAAGTTTTGTGTACAAGAGGCTTCCGACCCTGGCCTAGTCCTAGTTCTGTATTCTAGCTCTACTAAATGGAGAGGGTTGCATCAGGAAGGGCATCCGCTGTGAAACTTCTGCCATGCAAACCATGCAAATCACATACAGGACTTGCAGACTGGATTGGTCAAGGTCTGGGTTAACAATGGCCACCACCAATGCTATTGATGAACAGGGTGTAGACGGAATCTGGGCTACTGTTCGAAGAAAGAGAGCAGGTAACTGTGTCCATAGACAGAGAAAAAAGAGGAGAGAGATTTATGGATGTGGTGAAGGAGGACATGCAGGTAGTAGGTGTGAAAGAAGAAGATGCAGCAGACGGGGTCAGAAGGAAGCAGATGTTCAACATTTTATTTTAATATAATCTATTGAGTTTTGAGAAAGTTTGCCTTTTTGAAATGTGTGTTTTATTTACAAGGTGCTATATGGACAATGTTCCATGTCTGAGTTTTTTAAACCAAGGACAAGTACAATGTCAGTACAGTGTAGTTTCTGTGCTGATACTCTTGTGCACTTCAACTAGAGCCTGACTAATATGGGATTTTTGGGGCCAATGGCGATACTGGGGGCAAAAAAAAAGCGGATATCCGATATATTGACCCAACATATGAAATAATAACATTGATATACACAGGATATAATAGTTTTCGATAATGGTGGACATGTGGTTTAACAGTTGCATCTTTACCTCACAAAGATAATTTACACAACTTTACAATGCTGTATAAGAGTCTCATATTAGATAATGGTGGACGTGGGGAACCATGGGTTGTAGATGGGGTATTTTTTATGCTGGGGAGAGCAGACTTTTGGGAAAAAATGTGAGTCTACATTTTCTAAGTAGTAACAGAAAAATTGTTCAGTAAATCATTTTTAAAAATGTGAGCGACAATTAACATACAGTATTAATACCCAGGTGCACTTGCAGAATGAAACTGGAAGGTACAAAGGAAGCACATGGACAGGGTGGGGGAGTAGCGCTCCGTTATTGTCGAAGTGTAAGTGAATCTGATATACTTTACTATTCCTCCAACTCTTCGGGCAGCACAGACACACAGGAGCAGAGGGACAGAATCTCTACGCAGCAAAAAAGTTAATATATTGGTTACATATTAACCAATGTTGATTAATCAGCGATATGCTATAATTGGCTAATTAATTGGTCGGGCTCTAGTTTCAACCACAATCTATTGTAGCTAATGCACAGATAAACATATGCCTGAAGTCTAAAACTCCTAAATATGGGTCTTTTGGTTTCAGGTAGAAGCCTTCGATATTGTGCTTAATCAAAAGAGAAACAACATTGTTTTTTGTCCTTCGTAGGTGAAGTGGTAACACCAGCACAAAGAGCAGGAACACAGCTCCAACATATTGAGCTATAAAGCAGCAAAATGAATGTGTTTGCCATTCAAATCTTCAGGGACGTTTGATTTACATGTTTTGCCACAAAGCTGTCAGATGTTTCACTGATGTCTGACACTGTAACAAGGTTTTAATCTTCTTCCTCACACGTCCCCTGACCATTGTAATAGTTCTTACGCTGGAAAAAGAATAGGGCCACTTTATTCGGTGCTCAATATAAATTTGTTTTTGTTATGGTGGGGGGGAAAAAAAACATCACATATGGCACAAGTATAAACAGTTATTCCCTCCAGGAGAACGCTACGCGCAGGTGAGTTGGAGGCAATTCAAATGCAATGGAGCAAGCAAGCTTATATTTCCCAAAATAATATAGAGCCAGCCAATACTTGCAGCATTTCTCAACAGCCTGCCTGCAACCCCCCACACTCGCTTCACATGGGAATTTAGAGTTTTCTCTGGAATATATTGAACACGGGAGTACCTTTCAAACGGCTGTATGTTCATTTATTACTGCCAAGTCCTACAGTCCTGTTATTTCGACAATAAACCTGAAGAAATTACCTAGTGAGCAGTTAAACATCTCTTCAGTTTTATACAGCTGTGTTCGTGCTGAGATGCGTTGATGTGCTCTGCTTTAGGGTCAACTGTAAAAAAATAAATAAATGTGCATAATAGATGTGCAGAGAGTGCATCTTTATACCGTACAATTGTTGAGTGCTCATGGGATAGAAAGATCTAAAGAGGATTTTTTTTATTTATTTATTTATTTTACCTCAGAGTTTTCTAAGTTTGGAACTGCAGTTTTTCACATCAGACACACACCTGCACACAAACCTTCAGAAACCTACTTATTGTTATGATCACGTAAGGATATTCAGGTTCGGTGTTCAGGATACTGTTGTGAATCTGAGAATAGTCACAGTCTACATCTGACCTGGGGAGGATGTAGAAAACAATGTGCCGCCTCTGTCACAACACTGATAGAACAAACTTTCTGTCTTTCATCTCTGTGATTATGATCTGCCGTGATCCGTCAACTCCGTCTCCCAGAAATTACATTCATATACGGCTATGTCGCAACCGCAAGCACATTTTTCTAACAAATGTTATCAGTGTCCTAATGTAATGTAAAGAGGTGACGCAAAACGAAATGAACAAAGCACTCATTTTTATTGCTGACTGGCCTCAGAGGGAGGGACAGCAGGAATACAACGCAAAGGACTTTGATGTCACAGAAAATGGGAATAGTTTCCTTGACGAGCAGCGATTGTCAAAGTCCTTCCATGTAAAACCTCCTCTCCAGGTGCTTCAGTGTGTGACATTTACTTTAATGTTTTGCCATTATTTTTCGTGCAGGATTTAGTGTTTGAATTTTTGGTTTATTACTCTGACCTTGATAAGTATGGAGGAATCACACAACTTTGCTGCAGGAGCCACAAAGGGGTGACAAATTAAAAGAAAAAAACAGCACTATCTGTACTGAGGCATCTTCAACAGGATTTTTGTTGAGATGAGTATTTTGAGTAAGGGGATTTTCACACAGCGTATTCGAGTCTGTATCCGACTACGCTGGACCCCAAAGTCCAATTAGTTTTATCCATGTGAATGCAACTGTTCCGTACTGTACCCACCGGGCTCCAGTTCGGTACGTTGATGTATCCAATGTCATCCATGCCTGAGACCGGAAGTGAGATAATCAACACCGACAATGGAAGTGGGTTAATCACCACGAGACCATAGGTGGAGCTCCTGTTGTCCCCTGAAAAAAGCTTCAGATCTGCACGGCATGGGCTCGCCTTATCGACCGATACATTCAGTGATACTTCGGGGACAACAAAGGTCACTCTGTTTCCATTTGCCTCAAACAGGAAAACGGATACTAAAGTATTGCCTGAACAGAACAGTCGCTAAGTTGATGACGTAAGGGTTTGTGTTCTTCTGATTTCTGCTTTTGTTGGATAGCGACAGAATTGCCTCTACACCGCTACCTACTGTTTCGGCCCTGGAATACCCACTCATACTCAGGCACGGGCTGCAGTACGCGATTGTGAATACAACATCTGCAGGAAAGATGTGAACGTAACCAAGTACGGTACAGACTTGAGTACGCTGTGTGAAAGCCCTCTAAATGTTCCAGAGCTGACCTCTGTTCTCCTGTTCAAGGAAAAGCCAAGGATGACCCCCCCCCCCCCATTTAACCCAGTTAAAGTCTGAACCATTAAATCATTGACAGAAAATTCCAGTTCTTAGAAACTGGAGCCTTTATTGGTCCTTCCGAACAACCCAATTTCTTTTTTTTTCTTCAAATATCAATTTCCCTGTATGAGTTTCAATTTTGTATCAAATTTGGTACATCGGGTCTCAATGCTCAAACATTATTTTTGAACAAAAACATAATATAATACAAATATGTTTAACAAATTGATAATTCCTTTTCAAAATTGGCAAAATTCTACCTCCTTTCTCATTATTGATAATCTTGTAGTGTCACTGGAAAGGCCTTTGGTGAATGAATTCATCCCTCTGGTGGATTATCTGTGTATTGCATGCATCTAATAATATACATCAGGTTTGAGAAAAAAAAAATAGCACACTGATCATGTAGAGGGCTTCAAAACTATTTTTAAAGTATGATACGGTTGGTGTTATTGGGTTAAGTGACTGTTCTTACTGACAGAAAGAAGGAAAACCGATTGATTGTAATTCTTAGTTTTATGTTGTTGAGCAGGAGGAGGAGGAGGAAGAGGGGGAGGATAAGGAGGAGATGAGAAAAGTGAAGGGGGAAGAAGGAGAGGAGGACTAATGGTCTTGATGGAGTCATTTGTTGTTGGTGGGGATAGACATATCCACTACTTGGGCTCATAAATGTTCAGTTCAGTTGTGGTGGTGAATATGATTCTCCTCATGTTCCTCATTCCTACTGCTGTGGGCGTTGTAATCACAAAATCCTCCCTTTAGGTTTTTCTTCTAATTCGTCATCCGTCTGTATTTCCAGCTTGTTTAGCATTAATGGTCTTAACTTCAAACTTCCCAAAATGAGCAATATCTCACATCAAAGAGACAATGTATAGCAGTTGCAGAGTCAAGCTAAGAATTTTAGCAGAAATTAATCACCTCTGGATGTCAAAATCTAGCCCTGCACAAAACTGAAGTAGTTCATTATGTCAACAACGGAGTGAACAATAAAACAACTGCAGCGCTCTTCTGCCGTTTCCACATTGGGACCATTTCCTCTGTTGTCTATGAATCACTTCCTGGCTTGGCTCGTCCACAGGGAAATCCAGGGACTTGTTGCTCTGTTGGTCCCAGTCATTTGCATTTTCCCGCAGCAGAACTGCATTTAATTATCACACGGAGAGCCCATTTACAGAGATAATGAGTGAGAGACCAAAAGCAAGCAAAACTCCCCATTACAGAGTAAAACATATCTGAAAGAAACAAATCCTGCACTATGCCCTGTAATTTTTCATCCATATGTTCAACACAAAAAAAGAGACAAACATTAAACAGCTTTGTATACTTCTCTTTACTTGACCAATAGAAGCTTTAATTGGTCACCAAAGGGCAAAGATGGGATTAAACAAAGACAACTAACTTTATATTTTAAGCTTTCTTCATTTACAGTATGTGTTATGAAGAGCCAAATAAAAATCAGGCTAAAGCTTTGAGTACAAGTCGACAAATGCTGGCTGCCCACTATTCAACTATCCATGACAGCAACACGGCAGAAATTACCATCTGTAAGCTGGAACAAATTGTTTAGCTGTATGCTGTGTGGGTTCTGGAGTATTCTAATACCTTCAACGTGACAGCAGTGCTGTTAGCCTGAGTTTTTCTTCTTCTCCTCACTCTCTGCTTCAAGTGTGTGACACAGGCAATTGGCTGTGAATGTGAAAGTTTTTCCTTCAAGCGTCTGTCTGCGATGGTTCACTACACAGACACGAGGCATATGACAAAATACCACTACACTGGAGTTTCACAATATTATGTTTAGTGATGTTGTATGAGTTCTGAAAAAACACTGCATGTGTTTTGAAGTAATAGTTTATATAGAGATTTGTGTCAAGCAGAGGTTGATTTTATGTTGTGTTTAAAGCAGTGTTCAACTTTCATCTCAAATGTTTTTTGGTTTTTTTTCAAATTGGTAAAACCCCGGTGACAGCCTAATTATCGCTAATCCATTAGTCTTTCCATGCTTATGCACTTGAATCACTTCCGTCATGGTGAACTAGGGATGTCATGAGAACTGATACCATTCGATATGATGATTGAAAAAAAAAACATCAACACTATTTTTTTTAAGAAACTGAAAAACTGATGCCCACGTATCATCGATTGGACCCATATGGACCCAGACCTACAGTCGGTGGTGGAGCACTTCTATTGTCACCGGTGCAGCTTAGGGTAGAGTAGATCAGCAAACGCACAGACCAATAGCATGCATGTAGAGCCATCCCATGTGAAACCACTCAGCCAATTACATCTGTGCATTCAAAGCAGAAAACTGTGACTGACAGTGATGAGAGAGTAAGAGGCAAGAGCAATATTTATTTATATACAAATACTTAAAGTATATATTTTTTAAGTTTACTCAGTTTATGGCCTTTTATGATTTTATTTATGAATTTTTTTTACTGTATTATTGTCGTTGGTCTTGAGAATCACGCAATTTTAGTGGTATCAGTATCAACTACTGAATTTTTCCCTGTGGTGAACAACTTCGAAGATGACTCCATCATAAACACAGTCCACTTGTTTACATAACAAACCAAAACGTCCCTCGGGCCTTTTCTGGAATGTTATCACCAAGTGCATTGTGGGAATGCCGACCAAGCAAAAGCAGTTTCTCACAGATCCAGCAAAAAAACGAGCCAGACCACTCCAACATAAAATTACACAGTCCACCAGGGTTTTTTAAAGAATGAGTATAGTCGGTGGATGGAGGTAAAGCTGACATTTGGGTTCAGCACTCATGAAGAAACAGTAAAATTGCTGCTGCGTGGAATTCCCATTACCACAATGCACTTTGTGACAAACGTTCTGAAAAGGACTCGATCATCTTTGAAGTTATTGGTTGCAGGTAGTGTGTACTTTATATTCTTTATCTCTCTTTTTTTTTAAATATTCAGATAAAAAAAATATCACCCTGCTAACAGTATCATACTACAACACCAAACCCTGAACCATAACCCATACGTAATAATATGCATCATATTCCCCGATTCTGGCCAATGTACATTATTGACAGTGTTAAAATGTATCTCCTCTAATATTATTTTAAACTAATACATATTTAGAGCGAGCATCATGACTTGTTTAGAAGTTAGTCTGTTTGTAGTGATTCTTTGGAATCTGACTGAACTAAACACAATCCACTTTAACCTCCAGAAGTGTTTGTAGCATGCTTCATATAACTGACAGACATTTTACTGAAGCAATGGTGCAAAAAACAACATTGCAGACATTTTATGTTACTGTAAGAAGTATGGAAAAAAAAAAAAAACCTCCCAGGATCAAGTCTATAGGTGCCAAAGGTATTTCTAATTACAGTAATGGTGACAACTCTTATCTTGACGACGCAATAATCCCATGTATAAATCATTATCTTTAGAATAGTAATTATCTATAATTCAGTGGACTTTTTTGCATGATTTAAGGCATGAGTAATTTCACACAGAACATGAATATTTCACAGCAAAAAAGAGACATTTCAAATTATCCCAAGGTTGATTTTTCTCATCTTTTATAACACAAATAAAGACCACATGTGACAACAACAATAATGAAGCTGCCCTCATTGATTTCAAGCCACATTTAGTTTAGTTGTGAGAAAATTACAAAGACCATGAGGTGAAAGGAGAATGTGTGGGCGAGCGATGACAAACAAGTAGACAATCAGGAGTGAGTCTGTAAAGTGAACATTATAGGAATCAGATACAGTTTCCAACAAGACTGTCTCAATACGATGACCATGGACCTACAAAAAAACAAAACAACAATAATAATAATGCGTGATCAGACAGATGCAGATACACAGAATCCAGGAGACAGTGAACCATTAACATTGGTTATACATCGAACAGCCTGGTATGAATATATGAATCTTTTATTGAACAAGAGTTGCATCGCTGCTGGTGTGAACAGTTCTGAATATTGTGCACTTCCCTGTCGTTTTTTCACTCGGTTCCTGGTATAAAGGCCTGAACATTTCTTCAAGTTTCCTCAGACATTCACAGTTATTCCACCAGACAGACACACTCTAAGGACTTTCATCTTCCAAACTGCCAGACTTCAGCTAATCACTATTCACTGAAATACTGAGGATAGTCTGTTTTTTCTCAGCCATTACATAAAAAAAAAAAAAAAAAAAAAAAAAAAACCCCTAAAGAGTGATTTCCTTATATTGTCTGTTCATGTATGACTGCGACTTTTTTTTTTTTTTTTACCTTGAATCATATAAAAATTATTTTTAAAAAAAGAATGATTTCCTTACACTAAATTTTTTTCCCAGAGATTCTTTGTAAGCTGCTTGTTTCCTTTTAAAATGTTGCTTTAGTTGACTCATTTTGTGAGTCTTTATATGACTGTTGAATCTTTTGGCTTCGAACATCTCCCACACAATGTAGTTTTATTTTTCCAATTGTCTGGTGTGAAATGTGCAAATAAACTAAATAAACACTCCAACTCAATCCCACTTCACCCCTTGGCTCTCTCCCTTAGCCCTACCCCTCCCTTTTGCACATTCTTGATGAGTCGGAGGGGAACGGCTAAGGGGGAGTGCCGTTTGGCCCTCGGACTGGAGATTTTTCAGGACCACTCTACAAACAGAGGGGTACAAGAAGTTTACCATGATTCTGTTCGAATCATTGGCAAGGTGAAGGTAAACACAGCAAAAAAGTGCAGCAGTGCGATGAAAGAAACACACAAATGCAAGTAATTTCTTTGTAAATCACTTAATCATTTGATCGTCTAAATGCTGTTTCAATGTGTTATAGATCGCATTTTGATAGCTGCAAAAAGATGCCCAAAGCCCAAAGCAACAGAGACGGGTACAGCGGCTGATGGTATGGTGAATTCTTTCACAAATAAAGTTGTCACATCTATTTATAGTGGCATCGACGACTGCTGATGACATAACAGGTCTCGAAGGGTTGTCTCATTTCATCAGGGAATATTTAACCCCTACCCCTTGCAGCTCCGTTTCAAGGGGTAGGGCCAAGGGGGAGGGGTAAGGGTAAGGGGAGAAAATTAGAATTGGGATTAGGCCCGAGTGCCATTTTTAAAGTAATATTGTTTTCATCACAATTTTTAGCACATTTGAAAACAGATAGTCATAAGTCACTTTTCCATTGACCCTCAAATTACGCAAATATAACTTGCTAACTAATGAAATTTGCCCAATGGAAAAACGACAATTTTGCCAAAACTCTCGTTTTTGCACTGGCAAGAGGTGGTTTATATGTATAACATGCTAAGCTGCAATGGAAAGCCCTTTTTCCACAACTAGCTATGTGGAAAAAAAAAGGGAGAAAAAAACAGATGTTGGTGGACATTACAACAAGCGAAGAAGAAGAGTTTTTAAAGAAAAATGTTGCGGTATGTGTGAACACCATGAAACGGAATCATGTTTTAGTTTAGTATGGGATAGAGGGGTAATATGTAATAATAATGAATATATATGTAAGTCAACATGATATTTACGTCTGTCGTTATGTTAATGGAAGAACTTCTCGTGTAATCTTGCAATGATAAACAAACAAATCATCGCATTTGTGATTTAATGGAAAAACCGACATTACGCACTTCTGGTTTTTTCGAACATTTTCTAAATATTGGTAAAGTTTTGCACATTTGTCCAATGGAAAAGCCACTATTGGGGAAAAAAGGATGTTTTTCCTTGCCACTGTCGTTAGTCATAAAGTCTGTTTGGTTCTGTTAATTAGCTGAGCGTCTGGTTCAATATGTAAAGTGTCATGAGAACTTGTTATGATGTGGAGCTGTATAAAAAAAAAAAAGATTGAAAAAAATGTGATTTTTGTCCAGATCTTCCACTCTACACTTGACTAAAACAGCCAATACTGCAGTAGAGGTAGAACTTTGTGCAACTGCTGCATCACTTTGCGTTTTTACGACTCTCGTGTTCTTATGGGTGTTTTTATTGCTGCAGTGTTTTATAGACGTGCTGTTAAATCAAAATAACAAATGTTTGGATTCATATGTATGTATTTTTTTTCCCATTAACTGCACTCAAAGGCCGAGTTAGAAAATGAAACAATAAAAGAAGTGATAAGAGAACTCACACTTTCTGTTTTTATTGAGCAATTTATTAGTCAGAATTAGAGTTACTGATCTATACATAAATGGCGTTCCAGTGCATACGGATTTCCTTTTCTTTTTTTCTTTTTTTTTTATTCCACGGTCTAGACTTAAAACACAAGGGGATCATGTTCTTATTGTTTTGGCTCCAAAACTGTGGAACAAACTCCCCTCGATATCAGATCAGCTGAGTCAGTGCTTCCTTTTACAAACCCTTTAATGCACAGCTGTACACACCAGCATTTACATAATATTTTTATCGTGTCTATTCAGAACTTTTAATGTTTTTCTTTATATTCTGCTTTTATCACTCCTTTTTATCTCTTTTGTTTTAATGGTCTTGAAAAGCTATGTTTTATTGGATTTTATTCTGTTTTATGTCTGTATGATTCACCATCTTTGTCCCTATATTGAAAGACTCTTGGTGAAGCAGATTGTGTGAATTGCAGAGTTCAGGCCTTTCAATCATGGTTTGATAATTGGATTTTGAAGATGTCCATAATTAATCTTTTTAATCATATTAACTAGTAATTTACATGTATGCACCCTTATTCCTTCCACAACGCACACCTTTTTTGCTGTTGTTTTTACTATGTACAGTACATAATGAAGTCTTTGTGTAATTTTGCTCGTAGGAATCACCTTCTATTGTCACCTGTACCTGTCTGATTACAGCTCCAATCAGCAGGGCAGTAGGTGAAAGGTTTTGTGGTTGTATCAGTCACTGAATAGCAGCTGAATGGGATGTTGATGAAGAGCCTCAGTATTGACAAAACATCATAATCAGTCAGATAAGCTCAGTGAAGTTACTGCATCGCTATCCTGTAGGTGTAGAAGATCACAAATCAATGCCAACCTGGTACAAAGACAGCACGTACTTGTAACTTCTCTTGGTTGGTGGTGGTAGTGGTGGTGGGGTGCATTTATCTAGACTTGCTCACTTGATTGAACTAATATGAAGTGTATAAGCTCTGGTTAAAATGGCCTCACTCAAGCCTTGAATGTAAAGTAGGGTTTTGCCAACTCAGTCTCTTGACGCCTTACAGGGTACTGAGGCGTGGAATCTGCTGCTGTGTTCACTCTTTACATTTCCTCAGCCAATTTCATTCACTGTCTCAGGGAATTTGCATGCAAATAATGCAGATCTATAAGAATCACACAGAATAACAGACATGCATTGGAGGAAGATGGCTGTGCAGCGTCTGGGTTGATAAAGCAGCAGAAAATGCAGACAAATACAAACAGTTTGCTGAAAGATTATAATCATGATGGACACTTCCTGCATATTTTCTGAAAAAGGATTTAGATTTTTTTTTTAACTATAGAGAATCCGATTTTTATAATTAGACCTGCAGAATGACAGACTGATGTGAGATGACATTGTTCAATATTGCGATGGTTAGACTTTTGAAAAATAAATATTTTAAAGTGTGCAAATGTCTTAAGTCTGTCTGCTTTAATCCAGTTGTTGGGTCTAACGTGACTGAACTGTACAAGTAATTTTTGGGTCCAAACAGTCTTTACTCTAACTCCTTTCTTTAAAAAAAACATAAGTTAGACTACTATTACAAATATTAGGCTACTATTACCATTACTACCCGTGGCTCCTATCTTTAAGGGTCACCACAGTAACTCCTCTGGATCCATCTGACCCAAGAGATCCTGGAAAAAAGGTGAGATGGTGATTCTACCTTTTTTTCCACCATTGGCTGATTTCCACATACAAAAAACTACCAGAGGTGAGACAGGATGGACTTTTACACAGCGGACCTGCGTTTAGGAATCAAAGGGGTGGTGACGCAGCGCACCATATACTGTGACGTATAAGTTGCGTTTCAGAAATACCCTGAGCAGAGTCAGCCCGTCTTTCACCGTTCCACAAATGTTAGCTTGGATAGAGTCGTCCACCTGAAGTGACAACAGCTCACAGATCTCAGCGTCTCCCCAGTTTGACATATTTCTGGTCGTGTTGATATGTTTGGTTACTGTAGAAGGCCAGTGCTCATTTTTAAATCCCCTCAGCGCAGAGGTCACGCACGCAATACGTTATCAAAACGTCACACCTTTGTTGCAGAACGACAGGTGTTCGTTTTATATAGTGTTCCGAAATCATGATTCCACCTTTACCACAGCTCTGTTACTACCTCCAGAGGTGTTACAGAGGCGGGACCAAATGATCCCAAACGTTCTAAAATAAAGGTGAAATAATCCTGGAGCAGAACTGCTGTGTAAAAGGGGCTAGTGTTTCACCAGCAGTAAATCACATTTTCAAATGTTAACGTTTCAACTTCTTGTCCTTCTACAACAGTACATTACTTTACTTTGTGCACAGCTGTGTGTAGACATACATTTGTGGATGGACCCAACGAAACACTAAACGTGAACATATTATACAGCTCATGAAACTCTCATTCTATATCAGGGGAATCCATAAACATCCAGTTTGACTGATGCAGTGAGAACTAATGTTATTTAGCCAGCAGCAACTTTTTTTCTCAGGTGTTTAAGAACTATAACTGACAAAAACACTGCCAGAAGTCTGATTCTGACGACTGGAAACTGCTAAGTGTAGAAAAATAATTACTGAACTGAACAGGGCTGTTTCCTTCAAAATCAGTAATTCATGCAGAGATAATTGGACGTTTCTATCACATTGATCAAAAATGTTATTTAATATACAGTGCTATTTAAAATGTTCTGGGTTATGGAATAGAATAGAATGCTTTTTATTGTCACTATATGGAATGTACAACAAGACTGAAGGGCTTCTCCTTTTTCAGGTGACTACAGTCGCAGAAAAAAATATTAGACCACCCCGTGTTTTCTTGAATTTCTTGTTCATTTTGATGCCTGTTACAACTAAAGGTACATTTGTTTGGACAAATATAATGACAGAAATAGCTCATAAGTTTAATTTCAGAGCAGATATCTATGCATTTTCCATGTTTTCTTGATAACCAAAATCACTTCAGTTCTTACATCAATAGCTATGGCATTGTACTGACAAAAACAGTGCTTTTGGGCATTCCATGTTTTCTTTTCTGTTTTAGTCACATGATACACATAGCAGTTAGTACTGGATTGCATAACCATCATTTTTGCCAAGTTTTGATGGTCTAATATTTTTCTTTTTCCGTGAATGTTAAATAAAATATAAGCTGCAAAATATGTACATGGTAAAGTCCTGTGAGACAGCGCAGCTAGTTTTCTATACAGTATGATGTTAAAAAGGACTGAATTGAGAATATAAAACAATGCATTTCTGTATTTATTAAGAATTCATGGCAATCAAAGCTGGCAATATTAACCTTTTCACACTTAACTTCTGCAGATGAAGCTTTATTCAATCATAAACCATGCATGTGGTGTGTTTTATTCCAGCATAGGCAGAAATGATATACTGAAAAGGGAGCATCTTTTTAGTAAAAAGCAAAAAAAAAAAAAAAAATCAAATCCTGTTTGTTTTTTAACTGTTTTGCGAGAAGCGCCAGCCATGCAAAGTGCTGCCGAGTACACACTGAGCCGTCTGGAAAATGTTTAATTCCTCATGCATAGTAAACACACAAATGATGTTGTCTTTGCGAGACACTTTAGATGATGGAAAATTAACACAGGAATCCGGAACAGGAAGGTCAGTCCACATTCTTTTCATGCATCTCCACATTTGTTCTAAACACTTGAAATTACGCCTTGGAAAATGAAAAAGATTTCCAGATATCACTCTCTTTGTGTTTAGTCTTTTGAAAACAGCCAGTATTTTTCTGTCGTCAATAATGAGTCTACTTGAGTCACAGCAATCTATTCTTCATGGGACACTAAATGATCGCTTTCAAACCTATTCTTAGTTTCGGTTGGGGCATAATACGTACAGAAGAGTAAAAGATGAGTAGCAAAAAAAGTGCAGCTCTGACAGATCTGTTGGCTTTTGGCTGAAGGATCCATTTCTATAATTCTATTAAGTAACAAAGGTGCATTTATAATCAATCATTTATAGTGTGTATAGTGTAACCTCACACTAGCTCTCAGACCCGTTAATGGAGTTGAGAGGATATTGCATTGCATCTCCTGCCTGCTATTTCCTGGGTTAACTCAAATTGAGGTTTTTGAATTACAGACAAACTATGTAAATTGTAATTCTCAATTCACTTGATAACTTGGGCCTGAAATCCATTTCCATCTTTTATTTTAACTCGCTAATTTCTGAATGCGCCGCTTGATCACGTCTGAGTGCTTTAGTGCGACTGGATGAGCCTGCAGATAAAATGGAGCAGAGATGAAGCCAAAAGGCAGAGGATGGGAGATCTCATTCATTAATAGATAAATGCACAAATCCAAAACATGAACTCATGCACTGGATGCTAATGCGCGCACACAATAACACAGAACCCATCAATATATCCAAGCATCTCTGCATTAATAAAACAATGACAGACTTTTTTATATCGATCAGAATAAAAGGCAGATATTTCTCATAATCAGTAGGTATTACATTTGTGCTCTATATTACTCAGGTCACTATACATGTTCAGATCAATGCATTTCTGTTATTAACTCATAAAGACCCAAACAGCCACTGGCAACCAAAATCATTCACATATATAAAATGGTTAATAGTACCTGTTGATCAACTAAGCCTATCAATACATGTAAATAACTGGTGTAAAATATAGTTAGTCATCTTTTCATGGTCATCAGATATGAACCATTTGAACATTCCGAGGCTTAGAAGTGAATGTGGAAACACTGTCATCATCTACATTGATGCACCAGTAAAACCCATGGAGTTGGATCAATGACAATGGATAGAGACACTTATTTTATGTTCAGTTAACGATATATTTTGCAGAAAAAAAATAAATCACGCTTTTCTTCAGTTTTCTCTGTTTTGGATATAATAACCATCAACTTTAATTTGAGTTTTAAATGAAAAATAAATCTGCGTAATCAGGAGATATAGAAAAATACCTGATTTTCACTTATAAATGCAAAATACAGAGGAAGGATGTCCTGATCTGATCTAAAGATCAGTATCAGCTCCCAATCTGACATTTTTTAGGAGATTGGGTCATGAGATTGATTCCATCCAGGCTCGGTTCTGGGGGAGGTAAACAAACATCCTGACCCCTCAAATTAAAGTTTCTGAAGGTAGGGGAAAGGAAACTGAGCTGCACAACAGCAGGAGGCTTAGATTAATTAGTAAATCATCTATAAGTTTCCCTTTCTGGTCTGCACATACTCATTCTGAGGTACATACAGTAGTGATGCACGAGTTGGGTTCTTTTCAACCCACAGGCCTTTTGTGGAATTATCGGACCCAACCCGACCGCGAATAACCCGCTGATCCATGCATCACTACTGTGCAGCACAGAACGCAGCCTCATATAATATCTGGACGGACCTGTCCATAAACACGCTGCAGCAGTGGCAAACATCTGGCTCATGGGCCAAAACCAGCTTACCAAAGGTTCTAATTCGGCCCACAGTATGAATTTGGAAAGTGCAAAAATTATACTAGTTATTCAGAGTCAACGGTGTCATTTGTTTTCATTCAGGTTCCACATTAAACACCCATTGTGATCTCAAATAAGATAATAGCATGATAACCTATAAATAATGAGTCCAAATTTAAATCAAAATTTTCCTGTAAAAAGTTGGTATCAGCAAAACTAAACCTAAAAAAAATCAAATCGTAAGCAAAAAAATCCAGATCGGGACATCACTAATACAGAACATAATATTAGAGTAAATGGTGATAAATCATTTATGAAAGTTAAAATTCACCTCAATTTGACCCCACACTGTCTGTATAGAACTAAACCAGACAACACCCTGGAGACTGAAAAATACACATTCTGTGTAACTTGATATCTGCATTGCTTCAAATGTGTAAACAACATTTACACTGCTGCCTTTATTAAATCCACATCCTAACTAAGTGCAGACAGCACAGAAAAGAGAATAGCAGCCGGGGTTGTTGTCAAACACAAAGCTATATTTATGTATGACTCCAAGCAGCCTCTTGTAGTTGTGGGGATAATTACTGTTCTCCATGTCCTCTGGTTCCCATGAATTAAAATCCATGTTTCAAGTGCAAGTCAAACCCCTGATGACTGCTGGAACACTACATTCAGAAAAATTACCTTTAGAACATTGGGTAGAATGTGTAAACATCAAAAAGCAAACATCATGCACATATTTCTTTTCTGAAAATGCGAACTTTGTGTCCAATTGACTTTCATCACTTTTGTATTGCTTGGACCCATGAGCCTGCAGTTCTGGGTCGTCACCGGATCTGTGTTCCACAATCAGACCAGACTGAGCTGTTCAAGAAGTGGCTGTCCTCTAGAGGCCTGTTTTTACAAGAAATGTGTAAATATGTACAAGTAAATAGCACTCTTATAGAAGTTTCATGGAGACTTTAAAGTAATTAAATATAATTAGATGCCAGACATTAGGATCACAGGTGAGGATGTTGTTAGAAGTCATGCATATATGAACTATTACCACATCAGTGTCAGAACATACAGGGTAGAAGACGTAGTTTCTGGCTCGATATGGGTGATACATTGAATACTTTTAATGCTATGTGTAAATATATGCTTGTGAAGCCGTGATGTCGTTTCCATATTCAATCAGCTGCAGCACTGAGTCTGTCAGCCAATAAAAACACATACAGTTCTCATTCTACTATTTTACATATGATGATAAAGAGCAGAGGACGTGGTTGACATGAGTGCATTACCTAACTTTAGCTGCTTGGAGGGTGCTGCAAAGCTATCTTTATATTCATTCAAGTAGATTTCTACAACCCGTTTTAATTCCTTATTAATTTGTGACATTTTATAACCAATTACATCAAGACATTTGCACATACCAGACTTCCGACGAACATTTGTCTGAGTACGACAAAGCTGTTTATCAGCAGCAGCAGTTGTAGTACAAACTGAAAATATGTCCAAACTTCGAGCCGATTATCTAAAATGTTCAGTTGTTGGTTGAATGGGACAGAGAAGCACAGCCAACAACCTGGAGAGGGCGGGGCCTGAACTGGTCCATGTGCATTTAAAGGGCTGGCACTCAAAATGACCTTTCTGGTGTCATTACTCAGAAATAGGCTTGAAGATGGACCTGTGGAGTTGAATGAATGAAGAATTCCGACCCAAACAGAGCATTTAGAGTTTGTGTAGGAAATGTTTGAAAATGCATATTTCTATTTGAAAAAGCAAATTATCAGTCCTTGAAGATGCTGCCATACTTCCAATTGGCTTCATTTTGGTGATGAATGAATAAGTACAACATTTAACACTGAATTAAATGAAAGCTAATTATCCATTTTTATGTAAAAAAACCAAAAACAAAATGACTAATTGTTGGAGCATGATTAATGAATGAATGAAGAATTCAGACCCAAGCATAGCATTTACAGTTTATGCAGACCACAGGGAAATGCTTGAAAATGCATAATTCCATTCAAAAAAAAAAAGCTAAATATCATTTCCTTTAATAAAATCAAATGAAACAAAACATTGCATCAACATTCGGACAAACTTTACTGAAAGTTTTTTTTTTTTTTTTTTTTTAGCAGTGGTTACTTTAAGAAGCAGCTTCACAAGCAGTGGCTGAATCACTCAAGTATGTTTTCAAAGAATTAAGATTCATTTTATGACTTTTGTGAGGCACAGTAATTAAAAAAATAAGTAGACTATGCATCTGCCATGTAATGTACTTGTATTCTAAATCTTAATCATAAATATGCCACCTCAGATCAGTCCCTACACGCTGTTAGACCTTCAGATAAAACTAATTACACTTATATCCTGTCAGAGGCTAATTACATATAGTGTTTAAAGTACAATTACACCTTCAGAAGATGACATACAGTAAGCAGAACATTCCACTTCTATTCTTTAATAAGCTACTATTAAAATCTAAAAATGACTTTTCATTTTAACCTTTGCCAAAAATGTTGAAGATGTGTGATTTTCATAGTTGTACTTCCTTCTGTCGCTGTCAGAGCCTTCACACTGCAGATGCTTTTTTCCTTTCACAACAGTGCAGTGTTTTAAGAGAACAAAACCATCATTCAGGCTGTATTTAAATCATCTTATCCTCAGTTACCCCCCCTCTCCTTCATTATCATTTAACGACGGTGTGAGGAATTACATCAATGAGCTGTAACAAATCCCATTTACATATTTTCTAACATACATAAGAGTGTTGATAAATATGCAAAAAATTCAACGCAAAACAATGCAACTCTGGAGAATAGGAGCCATTCTGTTTTAGAATCATCCATCCAAAAAGAAATGACCAGAAATGGAGGGTGTTTTTTTCTGTAATGTGCCGTACTTATCACATAAAAGAATAATTGGTCACAAAATGAACTTCGTTTGTCATTTTCTTGGACAGTTTTGGTCCTTTCATATTTAGTAAAGCATATCCGGCAGCTGCTTTCAGTAACCATCATCTGTGTGCCTCTTGTGTTCTCGTACATACATGTGAAACATCTGGAAGACTTATTCGGGCAGGTGACGGTAAATCTGATGGCTGCACATCTGTTTTTCAGTCGGCCAATCTGGAAGCCACTCTGCCACCAAACACTACTACAGACTGGAAGAGACGGTGACTGATCAACCTCCACTGGGTTCATCTATTCTGCAAGCACACTCAATTAAAAAATTCATTTGTCAGAGAGACTTTACATTAATGCGTAATGATACTGTGATATTCATGAAACAGCAGTGTCCCTGACCTTGTCCTTTATTAAAGAAGGTGAAAGAGTTTGTGTGACATGTTTCTTATAAAAATGGGTTGGGTCGGACGAGTTTCACGATTTAGACAAAATATCGGCACACACTGAGCAAAGAGACTGAGCTACAATACAATAATAATCAATGAATTAAATTAATATTGCAGTAAACACTTGATTTTTTCATCTTCAGGGTTAGTTTTGTTTACATTGCCATGCACACAATTGCATGCAAAGTTACACACCTTCAAATTTGGAGATTTTCAACTGTTTGGGATATAAAAAAATAATCAACTACGGGTTTTTCCATGAAACTGGGTTTATTTTGTTATCTGACACTTTCCCAGCTTTTTTACCCCCAATAATAAAAGAGAAATTTAGACATATTTCCCCTCAGGATGTACCTAATGATGACCTCAGATAAATGCAAAAAAATTATACTCTTGCTCTGAGCCATCCCACAATTAATGAATTTTTAATCACATATCGGGGCCAAAAATAGGACCAAAATTGGGACAAGAAAAACTGCCTACAGTATAGGTGTCAGTGCATTTTACCTGGAAAAACATGGCTTGAAATGGTCTTATATACAGCTATAAATAAAGACATTGTGTTAAATTTGATGATCCTAGTGGTTTTTCTAATCCAGACATGCAGGTTTTTCATAAGTCTCAGTCTCATTCCAGGTTTTGTGCATAACTCATTGTGTCCACTTGTGTTACATGCAGAACCTACCCATTTAAACACATACAGTGGTCATTTTTGTAAAAGACTCTGCCTTGCATATTTACTTTAATCCCCAAAATGTGAGAGAATATAAAGATATTCGGAAAAATTGCAGCGTGTAACGTTTGTGTCCGTTTTACCGTGTTACATGCAGATTGTTGTATGTGCACGTCAAATAAAAATGTTTTATCTGAAAAATGTTATTTTATCTCCGTAAATATTTATTTTAAAAATTGACCCAAAGTGCTTCTGAAGTTGCTTCTTAACATTCGTCTGCATCTGGTTTGCATTTGTAACCCCTCTGTCCTGCTTTTAGGGACCAGTTTCATAGAAGCACCCCAATATTAATGCAGTTATTTATTTCATGAATAAAATAAAATTGTAGCAGATACAAAAGTTTGTTCCCCCTCTTTACTCAGTACCTTCAAAGACCCTCCTGGGCAAATATCAGTGTATATTAACACTTTCTGTAGTTAGAAGTCTTTCTCATAAAAGACCTCTGGCTCTGCCATAGTCTTTGGCCGTCTTCCATGCACAGCTCTTTTAAGATCTACCCACAGATCATCAGTGATGTTTACGTCTTGGGACTGAGAGGGTCATTCCAAAACCTTCAGCTGGTGTCTCGGACTCATCCATGGTAGATTTTGAAGCATGTTTTGGATCATAATCCTGTTGATACAATCCATCTTCCTTTATGATTAAACTTTTCTTTTTTTTTTTGTTTGCTTCCAGAACTTGAGGAATCCAATCTTCCCTCTAACCATGCAGTATACCAATATACAGGGTCCCAGGGGCAGACCCTATAGAAATTCACTATCTTCTCAATCTTTGAACCTGCATCCTATGGGTCTTGTCCACTGCTCTATGGGCCCCCCACAAAGACTGGGCCTCATGAATTTGTCATGTTTACCCACCCCCCTCTGACCATCTTCCATTGAACCACAGTCCAATCTTTATAAAACTGATGGTTGTTTTAGAAATGAGAAGCTCCTCACTGCATCAGTTTAAGAGTTAAAGTACTTATAGAAGCTGAAATACATTAATCACTGCAGTAATTATCCAATGGAAGTACACCAAGTATTTGCTATTTTGCTTAAGTGTTTTTGTACTGTGGTACTGGGACTTTTGGACTTCCTCCCCCAATGGAGTTTTATGTGTTTTAGACCACAAATGTATTTTATTTTCTTCTGTCATTTTATTGAGACTAAATAAATAAAGTTAATTAAAATAGGATCAATGGCCCTGTATCTCATCAGCATGTTCTATCAAGAATCAATAACTTGAATTTGCAAGTCTGCCAAGTTCTGCCGCTATGTTAGAGTCCTGCGGTGATGATGCGGAGGATCAATCTCCCAACAGAAGTAGGTGGTACTTTCACCGGAGGACAACTCAACTAATTAAATGAAAGTCCGTATATGACTTCTTAGCAGTGCTCAACATTGATATATCTAACCATTTCCATGTTAATAAACCATCTAATTATGTCCCATTATAAGTAAAGGCGGATTTTGTAATAGTTCAGAAATTCGTCAAAAATTTTTAAATCCAAATTTGGCAAAACTGCGAACAAACTTTGTAG
>JAPTYQ010000002.1:10244321-10255071 GCA_029814465.1 Ostorhinchus cyanosoma | reverse complement strand
TTTTACAATAATCACAGGAAAATCACAGTCCTCTGAAAACCCTTGACTTATTCCTGTCACTTCCCAGTCGATAAAACAAAACACAACAACACAGCAGCTTGTAATGTTAGGAGCTGTACGATTGAGTCAGTGACCTTACCATCAGGAGACAGCTCATCTTACCAATAGACCAGCCTGCCAAATGTTGACATAGAGGTGATTTTATCACTAACTTTTTTCCTTCAGACACAATACTGTGCACAGTACAGACAGTTGATTCAAATGCAAATGTCTCTTCAGACAGCAACATCACTGGAGGTCAGACCTGGCACCGGCTAAAGTATCCAACACAGCGCAGCAACAGGAAAGCAAACGCTAACTGCACAGAGCAGGCAGCCTTCCTCCGAAATTACTGACAGGTCTGTCTCTGTGTGTTTACAGGACGATTCTGCTGCTTTATCTCGCCTACGGCTCAGTGGAGACTCAAACTGACACATTCCAGCTGGTTCTCTGCACTAGCAGCAGACAAAATAACAAACTGCCGACCAGTGAAGATGTGTGAGGGGAAACATACTGTGCCCTTAAGGATTTATGCCCTGGTCTCTTTGAAGTGTTGCTACAGTCTCTGTAATTGTCTGGCCTTTGTGGACTAATTGCTTGTCTACTGCACTGTGGCATATTGCAATTGCGGAGGGAAGACTCAATTAAAAATAAACCGAGCACTGTCTTTTAAAGGTACTGTCTAGAAATAGAGATCTCCTGGAATAAAGAAATCATTGTTGTGCCTCAACTAAACATCCCTGAGAAATCACAAAACAAGACATAGTACAACAACAAATACTATAATTTCTATCCTCAATTTTACAGTACTGATAAACTAAACATAGAAGATTAGGCAAGAAAAACTGATGAAGCATGAGCACTGTCCAAAACTGGTGCAACCACGTGGAACTGGAAAGAGAAATAATAATGATACTTTTCTCATTTTGTTTAGTTTATGAAATGTCAATTACTAAACAGCAAAAGAACAATATGATACTTTGAACAGAAAATAATCATTTCGAAATGAACAATCCAAAACCTGCAGATTCCATTTATACTGTTTAAGACAAAGGCATCTGTAAATCCACAAATGGTAAGTCCACTTAATACACTGCACTACATCACGGCAATGTTTGATAATATAGGTGGAAAGAGTGTCATTTAGAAACTTCAGTACAGTTTTACTTCTTGTACTTAAAGGACACATCCTGTATGTCATAAAGATTTATCTCAGTTAATCAACAAGAAAAGCATTTGCAATTTGAAGTTCAGTCCATAAAATGTAAAAAAAAAAAAAAAAAAAAAAGTGAAAAATGCCAATAAAAGTTTCTAAATCCCATAATGACATCTTCACTTGTCAATGTTGAGAGAAAAATAGCAAATTGACCATAAAAAGATTTGAGTTACAGCCTAAAAACTGATGAACCTTCAAGGCCAATGATGACGTTTACATCCGTTCAGCTCTAGATTACTTTAAGTGTTTAATTTCCAAAGTACAGAAATAAAATGGCACATATGATTCAAACCAAACACATTTACAACCATCTGTGCACTGCTGACTCCTTTCGCACTCATAGCTTGTTCAGACCAATGCCGCAAAATGGAAAAAGCCTGATTGGACCATATATGGACTGACATGTCAAATTATTTCCAAGACTCTATCTGTCAGATGCTGAGTGTTGACACTATGGCATGTGACTTTTGTGATAAGGTTGCCATGACATTTTCCAGATGGCGGCTGAAAAATGTCGGAAACAAAAAGGCTGGTTAAATGGATTCTACCCTTCGCTGCGGGTTTGATGCTCTCTTATCGACAGACTAATTCCCAGAAGGAATAGGATGTGCCAAGGGAGGAGACTAATGGAACAAATGGAGAATTGTATTTCCCAGACACCTAACTGGAGGCTCAGATGCTGCCCAGCTCCAACTGTCCATGCCAGTCTTTTGGTGTGTTTTACTTGCCGTCTTGGGAATGGGTTGAAAGGTCAAAGTCACATCTGATCGGTCAAAACATTGCCTATTCCTCATTCTCAGTGGCAGATAGTATAGAAGAGAGATGAAGCGTTTCTGCGGGTGAGAGAGAACTGAGGCGCTGCATGTAGAGCTGGACTGACAATGACACATGACAATGACAGCTCTTTTGGTTCTCAGACTCCTGGTGAGACCGGATCCACTGTGACAATGCAGCAGTATAAATAACTCCAGCAGTGGATTAGTGAGGGAGCTCATAACAGTCTGTACGTACCATTTAGACTGAAGAAAATAAACACAGGCAGCAGGTGACATGTCCAACAGCTACTGTAATGTTGAAGTTCCGGACTCCTGAGGCAATACGTTGAACTTTGTGGATTGCAACAGCTTCAAAATATCAGCCTGCAGTTTAGTTACTACACAAACAGCACAATTGTTTCATAGAAAAAAAAAAAGTCAACAAAAAAGACATACAGTGTTTTGCTTTGTTTTTTTGAAACTGTTAATTGAGTTGCTCAAGAGCTGAAAACATTGATTTGATGTTTACTAGAGCTGTTCTAATTAATCAATTAAAACTGCACCATGACGTCTTCATCCACTTATCCGGGTCCAGGTTGCCTCAGGAAACAAGGCCACACAGCCCTCTACCCAGCCACTTCCACCAGCTCTTCCAGGAGAATCCCTAGGTGTTTCTAAGTCAGCTGAGAGATATAATCCCTCCAGCGTGTCCTGGGTCACCCCAAGGTCTCCTTCCAGATGGACAACCAAGGGAGACGTCTAGGAGGCATCCTCACTAGATACCTGAACCACCTCAACTGACTCCTCTCGACGTGGAGGAGCAGCGCCTCTACTCTGACTTCCTCCCGGATGTCCGTGCTCCTCACCCTATTCCTGCAAAGGAAACTAATTTTGGCCATTTGTACTTGCAACCTCATTCTTTTGGTCATGACCTACACCTTATGACCACAAGTGAGGGTTGGAATGTAGATCGAGAACTTCACCTTTCGGCTTCGCTTCCTCTTCACCACAATGGACTGGTTTAGCATCCACATTATTGCAGATGCTGCCCCGACCCACCCACCTGTCAACCTCCCGCTTCAACTAAAACTGATCTAGTATTCCTAAGTGCAAAATAAAGGACTACAATATATTACTATTCCAACAGTGTTGCCAACTCCTCAGTAAGTAAAGTAACTATTAGCTAAAGTCACTAAAAGTCATTACCTGATTAAAAGCATAACTGGAAATGTGCATGTAATTGTAATGAATATTGTAGATTAGAAGAATAATATTGTGAGACAAAAACTGAATAAAAAAACACCCTAAATATGTTTCTAACAACAAATGAACATTATTATATCCCTGAACAGAGTTTTGGGGATATTATGTTTTTGGTCCGACCACCGCCGCCAGCTCTACCACCACCAGATATCCATTGTGTTAACGCAATAACTTGAAAGATATTCGGTTTAGAATTTCCATATCAATTAATATCATGGAGACGAAGAACTGATTCAATTTTGGATGATTTACCATTTCTAGATTGTCTAGCAAACCACCTCATGAGAGCATAAAAACTTTTTTTGTGATGTTTTCATTGTGATCTTTCCTTTACCAGTTTTCTATGGTGCAATAAACATTGTGTGCATTTTTGAGGGAAATGTAAACCTACCTGCTGTTAATGTTTGGCTTGGTTTAGGCACAGTACCAACATGGTTAGTGTTGGGGTCTGACAACTGCAAGACAAATCTGAGACACTGGCCTGCATGATACTGATACTTGAAACAGTTATCTAGTACCGGGAGGGGTTTACAGATAGAATTTAGGCACATAGGACTATACCAATACATTTTGGCATTCAATCCTTGCATGACCACAATAGGCAATGTGACATGACAATGGCGCTTACCAACCAGCAGTAACTAATCCAGCCCTTGCAACATAAACATTAGCTAGGATTCTCCTTACACAAATCTCTAAGATGGCTGTTAATATCCCACCTCTAGTTCTTAGGTGTTTACTGCATTTCTCCACCTATTTAGTAATTTCAGCTCCTTTATTTAGCCATATGTGTTTTCTTTTACTCTCCCCTACAAAGCATCAGTGCGGTATTTTGTCCATCTTTTTTTTTAGATCGAACCATCAGACATGTAACTGTAAACCATCCAGGCAGTCGACCTACAGGTAATCATGATGTCCTTGTGTCAGTACTGTCAGACTCTGACTCCAAGTTGCATCACACATATACGTCAGCTCTCATGACCCAGGGATTTTGAAGGGATTCATTTTTGCTCAGTGTTACTTAGGTGTCATGGCAGCCATCGTCATGTAAAATCTATGTTCACATTTGCCCCAACAAGATTAAAGGAGGTGTTTTGCTGCTCCAGCAGCATGATAATCCTATCATGTGTGTGGTACATTTTACACATTCAAGATTAGAGGCTGGAAACCTGCAAGGATTGTTCTTATGTGTGAGGTATAACCCAAATGTAAAATCAGGATTTTAAAATGTGTTTTGCCAGGGTTAATCAACTGCATGAATGCATGCACGTAATATGCAGGTATTGCAGCCAAGTATGTAATTCTATGACAATATGACAGAATCAGTATGTTGCTTCTGAATTGCAGTTTCTTCAGCATTTATAAAACTGTAGGCAAGTTGCCATTGAACTTTGCCTCAAGTTTTATCTGTTGACAATGTTGACAATATCGTAAACCACATTTTCCTGTACATACCGCTGCAGCGTTTCCATTAATTACCTAGATTGTGACAACCTTAGACGTGCTGTCACAGTTTTATATTCAATAAAAATGTTTTCTGTGTGTAATGTGAATCACACTCCCTGCACACCGAAGGCCAGACGCCAAACCAGCAGTTGTTAGATTTAAGGTAGTTCATCATTATTTCTTCAGGAACAGCAAAACAATTACAGTTGTTACACAAATTCTGCAAGTTGGAGAGTAAAACAGAACACTTTAGTGTGGATAGACCTTTAAGTATCACTCTGGATATATTGAAATAAATTCACTAGTCTAGCAATATTACTGCTACTAATCTATCAATTTGTCAAACAATTTACAGTGAATACCATATTTCCTTAAATAAAAGATGGAATACAATTGCCAGCTGGGTCACTAATCAGTCAACACCAACAAATAAAAGCCGGTTCTATATTACAGGCCAGAAAAAAATGACATAAATAAACCTCTGGCGTCCATCATGCAATGTGTTGCTACCTATGCACAATCTTTACTTGAACAAAATTTAATATAAATTTGAATATATGTGATGTTTTCAGCAATATGTTTTAGATTGCTCACCTGAAGTGTTCCAATTACAGTCACTGTTCTTTTAATGTAGCAAACTGTCATTGGTAGAAATTAGAGATCCAACGATATGAAAATTTCATATCATGGTTATTGTGACCAAAATTATAATAATAATAATAATTATTATTATTATTATTATTATTATTATTATTATTATTATTATTATTATTATTATTATTATATTATTATTATTATTATTATTGCAGTACTGTTGAAATATGCTCAAAATGTTCAAAAAAGTACTTATACACACTGAAATAATGTAACCAAGTTGTATTTCATAAAAAAACTAAACTAAATAACATGCACAGTGTACTTTCTGTTGGCAGAACCATTACAATTTTAAGTAAAGTAAGTACATTTTATTTATATAGCATATTTTGCTTTACAGTTTAGCATAAAATGTTGCTAAAAGCTTAATATAAAATAAATAAAACGTAAAACTCACAAAAACACAATAAAAACATAAATAAAAACAGTAAAGACAGGCCCATACAACATAAACCCGGGCTAAACGCCTGCCTAAAAAGATAAGTTTTGAGCTCCCTCTTAAAGGAGTCAAGGGACTAAAAGAGTATTCCACAAGCGTGGCACACTGGCTTGGAAAGAGCGCTTTCCTCTGGTTTGGAAGTGGTCGTGTGGAACCATCAAGAACCTCTGGTTTGATGACCTTAATGAACGCAAAGGAGAATAGGGTCGGAGGAGCTCTGCTATGTACAGAGGGGCTTGATCATGAAGGGCTCAAAAGGTAAGAACCACAAACTGTAACTGAATTCTAAAATTTACTGACAAACAATGGAGGGAATATAAAACTGGGGTAATGTGATCTCTTTTCTTGGTTCCCGTTAAAATCCTTGCTGTTGCATTTTGTACGGACTGTAGGCGATTTACAGCTTTTTTGTTAAAACACATAAAAAAAGGCATTGCTGTAATCAATGCGGGAGGAAACAAAAGCAGGTATAATCATCTCCATTTCCGGTTTTGAAACCGAAGACCTCAGCTTTGAAATATTTTGCAAATGATAAAAGCAGTTTCTTACTAGCTGCTTACAATGACAGTCCAAGGACATGGCTTTGTCAAAGACCACCCCTGATTACGCAGGCTG
The DNA here is from genome assembly GCA_029814465.1 of Ostorhinchus cyanosoma. NCBI lineage: Eukaryota > Metazoa > Chordata > Actinopteri > Kurtiformes > Apogonidae > Ostorhinchus > Ostorhinchus cyanosoma. The sequence goes on along the minus strand of JAPTYQ010000002.1, from coordinate 10,248,644 downwards.
GACTGGACAGAGGGGCCTAAGAAACCTAGATGTTTTTGAATCAGGGGAATAGCACTGACCGGAGCCGTAATCAATGTTTGTCTTTTTAGCGTTCAGTTGTAAAAAGTTGCCATTTTGCCATTTCTTGATGGCAGTCAAGCAGGCGATAAATTATCTAATTTGTATAGCTCCTTCTGCTTGGAGGAGCAGTAGAGCTGGATGTCAGCATAAAAATGGTAGGATACATCGCTGAAACTCATGGATAATCTTTCCAAGGGGGGTCATACAGAGCAAAAAGAGGATAGGTCCCAAAACAGATCCTTGTGGGACATAAACATCAAACATACAAATGTGCATTAAAGATGGCATGTTATGGCCATAAAATGTATCTGCACTAGGGGTGGGAATTGATAGGATTTTATCAATATCGATGCTATTGTCGATTCTACTTACCAATCCAATTACTTATCAATATTGATTCCTGAGTGGGGAAAAAAGTCGGACAGGTCATCGTGTTGTGCAGCTGCCTTCAGCCAAGTTTTCACAGGACAAACACTGCAAACTGTACATTCACATCTGGAGTACTGCTGCTTCTCCAGGAAATGAGCAGTATCACTGTGAGTTTTCAAAGTGCGGTAATTAAACACAGTTTTAATGATCATTAGAATTTAAACGGTAATATTAACCATCAGGAATTTTACCACGGTTTATTGTTATTCCAGTAGTCATTACATCTCTAGTAGAAACACTAAAAGGCTTTTGTTTTGTAACTGTTTAGGATGAGTTACATTTGTAGAAAAGCACATTGCATTACTTGAAAAATCTATACATGGATGGATCAAAATGAGATTCCAAACTAAATCCAAGCATTTATACTTATTGAACAGAATACCTTGGAAATAAAGGGCTGCCTCTAGTACGAGCTTTCAAATATGAGCTATGAGCTACAGCCGAATAACAACGTGTGTGACTCCTCTAAAAACTAGATCATGTTCCAAATTAAGATTCCCAGTCGTCACAGGCACAGCTCACAATCTAAAATCATGAGAACGACCAGGCCTATACACAAGGTACTTGAATAATGGATGAAAATTCTTCCAACAGGACAGTGTTTCCATCACAGAGGGAGCAGTTTCAGCATGTCAGAGATGATACAACAGGGTGTGGTGTCTGCTGAGGTGCTCATTTGTGAAATGAGTGGGGCTGCTGCTGTAATCAAGGCTCGCCAACAAAACCCAATCTAGACCCTGTCATAAAACAACTGCGACTGACAACAAAGCCATCAACACCAAGGCCACAGAGATGATTCCCAACCATGATCACGCTCAGTTTTGAGGTATGAAACAATAAATTAAAGCTTAATGTTTGCTCCCTGCAGAATCTCATTTGGGATTCTAGAAGAGTTTACCCAGTGGCTACTGTGAAATAAGATTGAGCAAGTCAAATATTAGTTTTTGTTTATCCTGCAAAATTGTTCTGAAACTGTTTGAAGTCTGTATTGTTGAAAACTTTTCCCTCAAGAATCTGGATAATTTAACAAAAAATGCAGCATACAATTTTACGGTCAATGCTTCAGAAAACACATCATCTGTCGATTGTTATTTTCCACTTTTCCACTGTTACTTTCATTTTCCCATGTCACTGATGTTAAATGAAATATATCACTTTGCCAAGAAAATCCCTTCAACAAATTGCCATTTTGGTTATCCAATAAATTACTTCAAGCTTACACCGACAATTTATAGTGTGAAGTTCTGCAGAACAAAAGGTTGTGAGATGTATTTCTGAACAAATGCACACAGAGGATCAAAAGTGAAACCAGAAGGAAAATAAACTCTCAACACGATGGAGCTGATGAGGCTGTCTTTGTACAGAGGAGACAAAGATGTCCTGCAGGACACGGTGGTGAGCAGAAACATCAAAGGACTGAGGATCGAGTAATCTCAATCGATAGCTTTCCTGCGTGAGAAATCTGTCGAGAAAACAGGCACAAATATAGAGCAACAGAGCTTCAACATAAAGAGGTTTAGGGAGGGTTTGGAAATGTGCGTGCATGAACAATATTCTGCCTGCAGAACTACAGTGACACACTTGGGGGGAAAAAAAAATCAACTCATGTTTCTGCAGACAATGTAAAAATATTGTTTTAAAAGCAAAGAAATTATTATATTACACCGACTTGCATCATATAACTGAAAAAATGTTTCATTTCAGTAAATATCAACAATTGTTAATCCTTTTAATGACCCTGTTCAGTGAAGACCAATGGAAAAATGTTCACCTCCTTGGATTTATCCACTTCATCAAGGCACAAAGCAAATAAACTACAACATTTAAACAAAGACCAATCAGTACTGCGTCACTGCACCACTTGAACCCCCTTTCCCCAACAGCTGAATGCAGCTCTGTACTGGGTTGTGTTTAATCATTTGGATTTCATAGTGTTCGTCCTTGAAAGGGGCCCCTCTGTCTTTTCTTGGTATTAATGCAGTCCTTTATTCACAGCTACTGTTTTACTGGCTTATGAAGCACTTGTCCGTTATGTTGCTGTCCCATAGGCTACCACAGTTAGCCTCTTTAGCTCTAACTAACGTGGTCTGTCTGCTTTGTTCAGGTGAAGACTGCATACACCACTGTAACCTGTGTATGACTATTTGTCATGTTCCACCCACCAATATTAGTCCTGTTAAATGATGCTGTTTGTGTCATATGTAGAACTCTCCATTATCAGGGGATATGATTATCTGTTATGAAGCGAGAAGTGAACATGCAACTGAACTTTGTGCATTTGTGATGTGTCTTCATGGTGATTTGCATTCAGTGCATTTCTACTTCAATTTACATACCGATTGTTGCCGCTGAAGTATCTGTTTCTAGTACATATTGCTGTCATTTTATCTCTTAGATTTATTTACACATACGAGACATACATTGTTGTCCATGAAGTCGTAATAAAATAGTGTTACCTCTTCTCATGAAATGACTTTGACAATGTGATTAATTACTCCTCCCCCTGAAGGGGAGGCAAGGGGTGTTGTTTTTGGTTCGGTTTGTTTGTGTGTTTGTTTACACTCTAGCAGCAAACCTATTGGTTGAATTCATACCATATTGGGTTTATAGATTGCCAGTGGTCCAGAATAGATCTGCTTACATTTTTGGAAAAGTAGGTCAAAGTTACAAAGTTTTAAGAATTTTTTACACCTTGCTTTTCTCCCATTTACTTATAATGGGAGAAATTTCAAATGTCTATAAAAACATAAATGTGGTTTAAATTTGCTTCAAACTTTGCACATCTATAGAGGCAATTGATATGCTGACATCAGCACATTCATAGACATGATGACATCAGCTGGATCAATGCTAAAATAAGCCATAATATGGATGAGGGGCAGGGTTTGTTGTGCTTGGAACCACTTGTTTTTGATCAAGTGTAACTAGGACTCAGTCTGTAATCACTGATCCTGGTCAAAGGTAATTACTGGTGTGAATAAAAAGGAGTAAAAAGGGGAATGAAGAAAAACTAAATTGTTCCAACTTTACAGGAACAATGTATTTATACTGAAGTGGATCATCCTTTGCTTGAGTTGCTACTTTACCTATAATATCCTTTACTCAGACAAATTAACTACCTGAATGCGACATATTCAACAGAGGGTAGACAGGAATCAAAAGGTTTATCACTGATGCTGCAATGTGCCATCTATTCTGTATCTGATTCATTAATATACACCTATATTGTGGTGAGAAAGATCGGAAAAATCAATATTATTCTATGTGAAAAGCCTTAGGAATTATACTTAATGCCCTGTATTCACCATTATGTCTTCATAAAGGGAAAGAAAAAAGAAAAAGTTGCACTTCCTGGTTGTAGTGGTGTTATAAAACAGCACAGTGCAGAGTGTCTCTCCTGTTGAGCTGCTGACAGGCTGTCAGCCGCAGAGCACCGGATGGCAGTGGAGGAGATTTACCTGCAGCTGGTTCAAAAGTTTAGCCGACTTTCTCACACTGGGTACTGTTACCGTCATGTTTCTTTTGTTTCTGTTGCAGGTTCTTTTATGAAGCTTTGCCCAAGGACTCTTTTGACATACATTACAAACATCACTGGTACATTCGGAAAATCTGCAGAAATGCTCAGAATTATAAAAAAAAAAAAAAAAAAAAAAAAAAAAGAAGCTGTCATTGTTGAATTTGTTATTGATTTTATTATAATTTTTTCATCCTTAATTGTCTTTCTCTGGTATTATTTAAAACCCTTTACTGATTCCTCATCATCTCTTTTGACTGTTTTACTTATTAGGCTGTCAATTTAATTTTCACTTCTTCTGTCTCCACCTGACTGTGGGG
>JAPTYQ010000002.1:10201260-10216690 GCA_029814465.1 Ostorhinchus cyanosoma | reverse complement strand
AATTCAGTTTGTGCATGATTATTTCATTATAACTCTAATTTTATCCTCTCTTAAATGTTGCATCCTAAACTATGGTCTCTTAAGGTAAATAGCATATGCCCAAGTATAGAGTATTTAAGGTTTATTAAAAAAACAAACAAACCGCAATACATACCGAACCGCAGCCCTCAAACCGCAATACATACCAAACCGCAACTTTAGCGTACCGTGCCACCCCTAATATATATATATATATATATAGACTGGGGCACCACTACCAATTCTGGGTCCCATGAAAGGCAAATGTTGTGGGGGGTATATTCATAGGGGTGTGATCCTTAACTAATGTAACTCGCACTGGAGTAAAACAAAACTGAAACTTAACATGTTTTCAAACTGTCCAACTCCCAACTTGTACACCTCTATTATACAGCAGACCTTACACAAAATGCTCACAACTTCTAACCTGTATCCACTAGACCCCTCACAAATGCTGGGCCACATGAATTTGTCATGTTTACTCCCCCCTTAATGACGCACCAGATTATACATATGTACAATCAGTCTAATGTGACGGGGATGGGGTTTTTTGTATCAAATGTGCCAGTGGAAACACTGCATCAGCAAGAAAAAAACAACTCTGTAGCAGCCACATCAACCTACAACAACACCCTCAGTGAGAGAACATTAATCCTTAAGATGGAGACAACCGTGTTTAGTAGTTTTAATAATACAGTCCCTTAAAAAATATGAATTCCTGACTTCTAATACACTTTCTGGTCACTGGAGGCAAGAAATGCAATTTGAGGAGCTACAAATACAGCATGAAAATTCTATTCCGCTCCATATCAGCTACAGCTTCATTTCCACCTGTGCATATTTGTTTTCCTCTTTAAAATGCATGTGGTTTGCTGTTTCCTTCTTTCAAACTGCTGCAGTACGCGATATATTACATATAATGATCATGAGATGGCTCTAGTGTTTGTGCATGAATCATCTCCTGGAAATCCTTTGTGAAAGTGCACACAATTAGAATGAATGGAAAAGGAATGACAAGGCATTCTATAGAGAGGTAACGAGAGCAAATACATTATGCTTTATACATACAAAATGTACAGAACCGAGGAGCATCAATGCTGCGTACAAATGCCATCGGAAAATGGGTTGATTGTGGGAAAAAAACTGCAAATATGCTGTACAAATCACAAAAGCTGAGATGCTCCACAATCCGAAACAAGCACAGTGCATTACTATTAATATTTTCAGATGCACAGATGAGATAACTCCACACGATTTCAGTATTTGGATTTTTAGACCTGCAGAGAAACTGTATGACATTGTTTTAGAAACTGTCTATCAAGCCACAGATGAGCTTTTGTTTTACTCACCAAAAAATGAACACATAAAAGCATATATTTGCACTGAAAAGAAATATTTTTATATTGATTTGAGGCACGGTAGCTTAACCCACAGCCCACACATTAATAATTATGTGGCTCATGTAGAGGCAATTCTCCAAACTCCTCTGATCCACTCAAAAACTCCACAGCTGAGTCCGAGTCCTGCTCAAGTCGAACACAGTGAAGAGAAGGAGCGGTGGAGCACAAAGCTCTTCAAAAGGGATATAAGTAACAAGAAAATGTGAACGGGCTGTTTGAAAAATGAAAATGGAGGACTGAAGCGTCTGCAAATGAAAGTCTCTCTGGTCCTGTGGAACATGTGAGGGTTCTGAGCAGCAGAGAGGAGTCTGATCCGAGCCTCAAAGGCCTGCTCGAGCCAGAGGTGGGTGTAAATTCATGACAATATTAGATAATGGCAGGCATTTTCTGGTGACTCTTAGCAGCTTTATGTATTTGTGACCTCCCATGTGACCTGACAACTTTATACCCAATGTTCCCAGTTTGAGCATTTTCTTGCATGAGGCAGAGCAGTTCACTAAAGCATTGAGTGCACTGTCCTTGAACCAGATTTAGTTGAATGTGCACACACCCACATTAGATGAAATGTTAAAACAGGCAATTTAAGCTCATTACTTCTACAGGTACCTGTTCCTAGGTGTATCCATGTTTATCAAAGACTGTCTGTCCTCCCATCATTCTTCTTACATTTTATAGAATGTCTGACACAAATGTTAACTTCGACAAGATTCTGAAAGGTTCGGTCACATTGCAGGTGGAGAACAGAATGCAAAGATTACAGTACAAACGTTGTCTACATTTGTCCACCTGAAAATTTTGACTTTTTAAGGAGCTTCGATGCAGTGTACCATGATTCAATAACACTGGCATATGTTCACCTATAAAGCTTTGCTGGATAAACTCCCAGAAAACATCACACCTCTAACGCGACATTCACACTGCAGGTAAAAAGGGCCCAAATCTGACTTTTTGCCCATATGTGGGAACCAAAAAGTTTTTTTTATGACAGTCGGAACAGCACAAGTCAGATTTTTCAAATTAGACTCAGGACACTTTCACAAGTGGTCCTAAATCAGATCCATATCTGCTGTTTTGCAATATGGCTTCAGCCTGGGGGTGTAACAGTGCACTAATTTGTACCAAACTGTTTTGGTTTAGGGCCTTCAATACAGTACAGAAGTGTACCGAATTAATACATGTAGCCTACATGAAGCAAGCAGAACCCACATAGTATGAGCAGGGTGGCCACGAGTGGAACCCACGTGATATATTCGATACCCTAGATGGACGTCTAAGTGGTAAAGGCACTATACACATGCTGAACGTGAACCAGCATGGAAGCTTTGAGCAGCATTACAAGTACCAAACCTGAGTTGAAAGACCCTCCGTCTTCTCCAAGGTTTCTGATTTGGGAGCATTTCAGATTCCCTGTCAGTTATTTTAAGCAGTGTGCCAGCATTGTTTCATGAAGATTGGTTATATTTAAAGTTTTTTCTTTTTGAATGAAATTGGTCTCCTTCACTGTACCGAAAACACATTGAAAATGTATCAACCCAAAGACCCCGTACCAAAAACATATAGCTACTGAGCAGAAATGTTTCTGTACCATTACACCCCTGCTTCAGTCTGAACATCCATGTCAGATTTGACCTTTTAAGATCCATAAAGACATAAATACAATCTTCTTCTGTGTATGTGCATTTTATTGAGATGCCATTGGGTTTGAATAGTTGTTATTCTTTGTTATTGTTCATTTGTACATGTTGATTTTGAATGGCTGCTACTAGGCCAGGTCTCCCTTGTAGAGGAGATTTTGGATCTCAGTGGGGCTCCTTGATTAAATAAATCCTGACTTTTTATTTTTACTTTTTTATATGGAGACAGAACATTAACCAACACACTGAAGGATTACACACTATCTGGGTGTGCTCTGATAAATATTCTGCCCAGATTGTGCTGTAGTTTGCATAGTACTGTCTGTTTCCATATTTAATTTTTAGTAGCTTGGCTTCAGTATGATCAATGTTTGTTTGTTTTTTTTTTTCCCCCAGAAACCCAATGAAACTATATAAGTAACATTAACTGAAATTGTTATGACTGGTCAAAGTCAAAGAACATTTTAAGGAGTAAAACATCCATATTTGGGTTTTACTTTTTAAGACCTGCAGAAACTCAATGGCATAACAATTAGTCAGTATATTCTTCAAAATTACAGACAAAATTCCTCAAACAGTGATTACAAAGACAAAGATGAATAAAACTCATTTTACTGTTAAATTGACAGAAAGGATTTGAAAAACAAAGTGTATTCATCATTTATGGAAGTGAGGGATGCAGTTGTCTCTGAATCCTGCTGAGTCATCATTCACTTTGCTCAGAGCTGTGGTGGATATTTGCAGAGTTTCACTGGGGAAACTACAGGACAGTGCACTCGCTGCTACAGGATGGGATTTTTTCTGGACTTTCCTATACAGTTTTAATGGAGCGTGTAATTCTAAAGCAGTTGTTCCAAGATGTGCATCGTTCAGAGATAAGACATTAATCATTTACTGGCACACAATGCACTAATTTCATTATTTAATGATTTGCATTCAAAATATCGTTAAAATGAGATTAGGGAGGCAACCAAGTGTAGATACCACACAGTTGTTATGAAAGCTTGTATATTTACCTAAACTAACCTTTTTAATCATGTACGGATGTTCTTCAAAATTAGAGGGTGATATTATGAACTATTTGTAAGCATATAACCAACCAATAGCAACTCAGGTTCACTGAAAACTTGTATGGGTCAGGTCAGGTTTGTGAATTCGCTCCAATAGAAGACGTGATGGATTACCTGCAGCTCTGTAATCATCTTGGTCTTTTCTACACAGACAATACATATGCGCATAGAACACAACACAAACTGCTCAATGCCAGAAAACCTCCGGAATCACAGAGCGTGTGCCTGAGGCATTTCATTGGTAAATAGCAGCAAGTAAACATGAACTTTAATTAAAAAGCTCCCTCTTGAGCTCTGTTTCTCCAAAAAACTTTTAACTTTAATTCTAAACTTATATTGTGCGTCCATTAAAAACAACGTAAGCAGAAAATGACTAAATGTAGCCTGTCAAGTGTTAATCCGTCACACCAGAGGAGTTAAGGCCACCAAACGGATCAGTGAGTTCCTGTGTTGCTCACAGATCCGTTTGTGTTTTTCAGTAACAGTGAAACAGAGTCAGTGGCTTGTTTCCAGATCAGCAGGTGTACGCAGCACATGTAGAGCCAAGGCCTCTACTAAAAAAAATGTTTTACTCTGTTAATTAAACAAGACTGCAAGACTCAAAAGCCACGTTGGCAGCTCTGTGACTGCAATAAACCAAATCTATACACATCAAACACAAGAGTTAAAGGGGAATTTCTAACATGTACTTTCCCCTGACAGAGTGTGAGGATATAAGAGTTAATGTATGTCAGGTATGTCAGTGGACTCTATCTACAGCTGTTAGCATGCTAATAAGTGGGCTGGCTCCATCCTGCATCATTGTACCAATCTGTAACCCTAAAATCATTGTAGTGGCCAGTCTGCCTTCAGTGCAACACAAGATGAAGAAGTAGCAGCAGTTGATGCTATGCTACGTATAGTTCGACTGGATCAGCAGGAGTGAAAGGCCCTTCCTCTTTATCAACAATCCTCCCTTGTTAGTCACTTCCTCTGGAGACAAGGCAAGAATCCTTCCTTCTGAACAATTTATTCATGAGTGAAACTGTTTAACAAGAGCAGAGACGGTCCTACCTTCAAATCAATGGATCAATAAACGTATTGACATATGACGGCAGGATTTAATGGAAAATCTGAAAACAAATTTACAGAGGAAATAATTATGTATGTGCTCTGCTGCAAAATGAAACAAACTTATTTTATATTTATCGTGAAGGTGGATATTTTAAATTAATTGAAAATATGTCACTTGTGTCTATGAATGAACTCTTCATTTATTGTTATTCTGCTGTATGACTATGTTACTCAATCCAGGCCTGTTCCTTCTATTCATCACTTTTAATATTATTGAACTACATTACTTTATTAGTTTGATCTATTCCTTGATGGTGTGCCGTTAATTTATTTAGAATTTGCTCTAAATAATGCAAATAACCCTGACTCGTCAAGGTTAATAAGACTGCCTGAACATTAGATTTAAATGTATTTCTCACTTGCAAACCAATCAGCCTTTTTATTCTTTTCCTTTGAGGATTTACTTGCAGTTTTACCTCCATTTTTTGGGGGGGGGCTCACACTAAGGATTGTGGTTATTTTAATATCACTAAGAACATGAAGGATCCACAGATCTATCCTTGCAATTCTCCAGAGGAAGGTCTCAGCCCTGGACATTGCAACAATATTAGTTTATTGATGAAGTTTTATGTGAATATATCCTTGAAAAATCTTTCCTTGTGACTGAGAAAAGCAATAGATTAATATGCTAATATGTTAACATCTTTTATCATTCAACTCTAACAGGATTGGTGAAAGAGTAATAACACATCAGAAGAATTTCCTTTTTTCAGGTTCGAATGTGTCTGTAACTATTCAGTTGTTGCCATTTTGCTGGAATGTGAACTAAGTAAATAAGTAACACTCGTCTTTTCAAAGCTGCCACACTCCCACAGAAACAGTCATTTTATATTGCAAAACATGGAGTTGCATGTCATCATTGCCTCAATCAGTCAGTATCAGTTTAGATCTGCACAAACATGCTACAGCATTGAAGTTAAAAGATACCACAGTAACACAGCACAGCAGGGGTAGACCAGTAAGTGAAATAAAAACAAGGAAAAAAAAAAAAATGCAGACTGAGAATACACTCAACTGTCACACCACAACACTAAATGTAAAGATACATGGGCTGATGCTGTTTTATGCCATTTTGGGAAAAGTAAAGAGTCTGCAACCACAAAACACAACAGCAGAGTCACATTGGACAGATTCTTGAAAACAATTGCCCATAAAAGCTGACACTTATTTAACCACCAAAACACACATGAATGGCCAATATGTTTCTAGACCCTGAAAACAGAGTCCAGAGAAGGGAGTAGAATTGTTGTTTCCTCTCAGATGACCTGAATTAAAGAGGGCTGAAAGTGAAAGTAAGGAGGGATTTTTTTGTCTTTGTGTCCAATGACACCAAAAACTTATTACACACTACATCTTTAAGGTTTCAGATCAGATGTAAAGCAAATACCATCAATACTGAACTACTTTAGTTTCTGGTAAAAATGCCTCCGTTATTGATAGGAGAATCTCAAATACACAAATTCACAGTGACAATAAGTTGATAAATTAATTAGTCCACCTAGGGCTGCACGATTATGGCCAAAAATAAAATCCCAATTTTGTTTTTTCTAAAAACAATTTTTAATTTTTGGGAAGAACTACAAAAGACAACAGAAGCATGTTTTCTTGTGCAGCCCGCAACGCAACGCACTGCTCCCACTCTGGCGTGTGATGATGTTTTTGAGAAGCTGAAATAAGCTGGTCGTGCTGTTGTCTTTGACTGATTCCATCCTAAGGCAGAGTATGCTGCAAGGAATGGTTTGGTCTTCAACGGAAACTTCGGCGTTCTTGCTATTTTTAGCCACGAGCTTCTCACTCTCTTTAGCAAACAGCATTTTTGTACTGGTGTGTGGAGACTCCTCCCAGTTAGGAGGAAGAGCCAATGATAGTCTGGATGCACGGCCCGGAGACACAAGAGATAAAATTAAACATCGTCCTAATTAAATAATCGGATTTTGATTTAAAATCAACTAATAATGCAGCGCCAAGTCCACCATGAGTCAATTTAAGCTTTATTTAATTTATCAATAAAAAATCATCATAGCTTCTATCATTATTCTTTCTGACTCCCATTCAGTCAAATGTTTTAAAAAATTATTCAGTTCCAGTCATTTTTCAGTGGATGGGAAAGGTTTTGTTGATGTATTAGGTTTTATCATTGATAAATAAATTGAATTGACATTTTTTGTGATGAACTGGCAGCATGTCCAGGATGTACCCCATAGGTAGCTGGGATAGGTGTCATCGCCCCCCCAACCCTGTTGAAGATGAAGTGGTTCAGAACATGAATGAGTGTAAAATATGTAATTTAATAAATAAAAACATATCTGCCCTAAGTTTATCTGCAACAGGATTTTGTTTAAAGTCTTAATTTCAGCAGCTCGAAGTGCAAACTATCATTATTGGGTAGTAAATGTAAACAGTGCAACACATCCCACATGAATCAATGTATTTACATAATTGTTACAGCCCTGGTTTAGACTGTTAGCAGAGTGACATTTACTGAATGACACTAAACGGTAATGGAGATGACAAAGAAGAAAATGAGGAAGAATGACGTGAAGATGAAGACGGCAGGCAACAACGAAGAAGGTGACAAAACTCATGACAAAGACAAAGAAGCTGAGCATACTGAATGAAAAACAAATCTTCAACACCTTGCTAAATTTCAGTCATTTTGGTGAAAGAAAAGCTTCTATTCCAATTCTTCACTGACATCAACACTTAACATGTGTCACTGATGCACTGTTCAACACTATCTCACCACAGCTCTAACCCAGTATCCCTTGACTAGTAGTGTGAGCCAAAGAAGGCTTTGTAGTGTGTTCAGTGGGACATCCTTCAGGCATGATCCTTTCACAGCCATGTCTTATCTGTCATTAATATGGACAAGACATTCAAACACATTTTCTTGCCTTTTCTTCTCAGTGAGCTCAAACCTTTGATACGGCTGTGCAGAAACGGAAAAGATAATTGGCGATGCCTTACTAAACCTTAGTAAGTGGCTTTTTTTCCCTGCATGTTACTGGTGTGCATGGCGGATTAAACTTGTGAGGATACAATGTTCGAATGGACAAAAGAGCAGCAAGGAAATCCAGAAATTGAAAAGGGCTTAAGTGCACGTGAAGCACAATATCACACAGATTGTTACTTATGATTTACAGATTACCGACTAAAGCTTCACATCTACTGGGCATTCCTGACATTTGTAGTCTTTAGATGAAATACTGAAAATACTGTTATAAACACAAAAACAATGTAAGGAATTAAAAAAAAAAAACATTTCAGGTAAGTCATAAATACAAATGAACTGTCATCTGGGCATAATAAAATGTATATAAATGTATATACACCAACAGCTGAGGTTTAATTATTGCTATTTGTAGAGCCATATATCACAACAAGGGCTTTACAGAATTAGTTGGATATGAAAACAACCAGTCAAATAAACAGCAGATGAAGAAAATGGATTAATGTTCTGGGCATCCCCCATTCTTAGACCCTCCTTCTTGGCAAGGAAAAACACCAAAAACCCAGTGGAAAGAGAGAAACTTCGGGAGAACCACAGTGAAACAGAGATCCACTCCCATGGACAGACAGGCTATAAATACAGCAGGACAGATGCAGTTCCAGTCTGTAAGGATGCAGAACGGTGGGGGAACATGAGGGGGTCCATGTAGTCAGATGTCCCAAGAATTCAACACCATGATTTGTGAGACTTTAACCATCACTTATTTTCATGTATAGCAGGTGTTTTCAATTTGATAAGGCCATTAATACCTAAAAGGATGTTGAATGGGTGACTTTTTCTGTTCTGAAGTGTCCGTAGGCAGGCGCTACCGTCCTTTTATTACCACATGATGGAGAGACAACCTAAAGCGGGGCATTGACATTCAGATTTTTCTCATCCATTTCTCACAGTACCATCCATGCTTCTGTCAATCACACACTTTCATGTTCCTCTCAGTGGCAGCCACAGTATGATAACGCACAGTGTCAGCAAGTTGTCAGCCGTCTGCTTCACTAAGGAAGTGTAAAAAAGGCATCTGGAGCCAGCAGTCTTCAGGGTCTTCCTCATCCCTTTACCAGAGCAGTAGCAGGTCCTGTAGAGAGAGGGTCTTTGATGCTGACTGCAGTCTTTGAAGAATGTCACCTCTAATTACATCTGAAATCCATCCCCTGAACCGTCCACCTGTATGGACTCCCTGTGTCCAGCCCTTGACTGTTGGGAATGTGACTTTAGGAGGCTTTTAGCAACTCTTTCAGCCATATTGTTGATCCTCAGAGCTCAATATCTGTACACAGCTGTTAGTTTCCCAAAAGGAAAATACTGCGTTTTAATAGGTGAGGATAATTTGCTCACTTCACTAAAGCAATGAGCCCTAAGAGGCCATGGTTTACAGTGATTCTAGAGCAGCACTGTGGGTCTCACAATGCTTAATGCGTTTATAAAAGGGTTACAAACAACGGCAGCAGGGATGGGCTCTGGCACCGACACAAAGAACAAGAGCTGGGCAGTACAACTCAAAATATTTTGTCTCAATTATTTTTCAGCGTTATAGATGATGAGAGTTTAATTAATTTTTTCCTCCCTGTATGGCCTCAAGATAAAAGTCAGTTCAATTCTTCTTTACCAAACTAAACATCAGTGATGAAAGAACAGGACTTGTATGTGTCCATTTGCCTCATTTGTGAGAATACTTTTAAGCACCAGAGACTGAAACATACTGAACCATGACAAACAAAATGAATTTTTATTTTTTGTAGAGTAAGACGTTCTCCAAAGGAATCAGTAATCTTGAAATTCATACTAAATAAAACAAAAGCCGTGTTACTCCAATTAATTCAAAATACTGTGCAGTCCTACTTAGCACATATGCCTGGCACAGTTTAATAAAATAAGCAAATAACAAGGAACTTCAATGCTTAGAATGGTAAACAAATACAGGCAACTGATTACGACAATATTCTCCTGCACAGTATTAGATCTCTCTGAGACCTACAGCACCTCTAACATGGGTCTGGGCCACTACACTGAGTTTAATGCATGATGGACAGCAGGGCTGGTTCTAGCCTGTCACATTAAGGTGGGCTGGTTGAAATAACAGGTGATCGCGAAGCTGAATAGTGGCCTGAAGGTTGACAATTTGAATTACAGTCCTGAAGGCACTGAAAAGAAGGGGTTTGGGGGTATATTTAAGTATAAGAATCCCTTTATTGATCCCCAAAAAGAAATTCAGTTGTCGGGCAGCTCACCTGTGTTCATTTACTCCTTAATATAAAATAAAGATGATTTTATGAGTCCTTCATGCATATTTATTTTCATTGGATAAGCTTGAAAAATAAAAGAATGAAAACTAAAGATTAGTAAAATAAATGATTCTCACTGTGGCCAGAATTTATACAAAAAGAAGGCAGTCTTCTCTTGTTCAAACTCAGACTGAAAAGTGGCAAAACAGAAAATCGCACAAACAACTGAAACTTGGCAAAAAGTAAAAATAAAATTATAATTTTTTTGTATTTCACAAACCAAAAAAGTCTGATTCAAATTCAACCTGAAAAGTCACAAAAGATAAAGAAAACAACAAATCTTTTTTCCATCTAAAACCCTGAACTTTAGACTCAAATGTCAGTGCAGCAGAGACCAAGGAAGGTCGTTTATTTTCCTGTGGCTCAGAAACCGACGACAAACACTGAGCTGCTGTATGAGCAAATGAAGCGCTTAGGGAATGCAAAACAATGATGACAACCAATCACTGATGGAAAAGGGCGGGCTGTAGACTGCCCACCCAATCGCAAATAAGACCCAATAGTAGTGTAGTCTTAATTTTTTCTATTAGATTAACATTTTCCCTCAACTCTCATTTGGGTGGGCAAGATGGACATTTGGGGGGCCTGGGCCCACCCCTGCCCATGCCTAGCAGCAGCCTCAATGGACAGGAGTCACAAACTGTTACGTTACATAGTTTCATATGGACTGTAGGTCAAGCTGAAGTGAATTACTAATGCTGTCCATACATAATGTCACTTACAGTACACTAGCATGAAAATGAAACTTAACATGCTTTCAACGTCTGATTCCAGACTTCTATGCTTCTCTTATGCAGTGGATCTAAGACGAAATTTTCACAACTTCTAGCCTGCATCCACTGTACCCCCTCCTCTGCTCTATGGGCCCCCTACAAATGTTGGGCCCCATGAATTTGTCATGCCCCCCCTATCGCTGTTTTTTTTTTTTGGCCAGTGTGTATGAAATCTTTAAATAAACCTAACCAGGATCTCTGACCATTGTTGTATTACTGCCTTGTGGACAAAATGGAGGAAAAAAATTCCACATAGTGTGAACCTGTTTGTTTGTTAGAAAGAATAACAAAATACCATTTTTAACAGCACTTCCTTACGGCCAATAAATTATCTCTCGCCAGCCAAGTAACACTGTTTTAGCCATGTTTAGTGATGGTTGCCAAGCAACACACAGACATGTCTCTTTTCCTTCTTATTTCATCATTTATCGTTTCTACTTCTCTCCAGAATTCTTCCACTCTTGGGTCACTCGCTAAATTAAAAAAAAAAAAAAAAGCACAAAATCAGTTTGACACTTTAATATTGATACAATGCAGTCACAGGTGTTTTTATGGAGCATTTTACTCTGGCATTGTATAGCACTCAGCCAAGTATAATCAAGTTTTGTATTAAACCTATTCTTTATTATATTTTCTTATGTGCTTATGGTCTATTTGGCATTGGTTGTGTTTTGTTTCATTTTTTTTCACAGAGATTCTGCCCAACAAATTTTAAAGCTGCCTGTTTAACTTTAGCATAGGCTGTGTACTCAGAGTATTTCTTTCCTGCCGTTGACCTAACAGTACTGAACACCACCAATACAAACATGGTGATGCCACTGCAGTTCACTCTACACACCCAGTCAGTAAGTTTACATGCACATCTAAATCGAGCTATTGGCAATAACCGAGCTAAGGACTCAACTGGAGTTTCCGAGAAATCCGAGTATACATGCACAGCGAGAGGATTGAATTATTGAGTGAGGTACGTTCAACTCTGAGACACCAGGTGGCGCTACACGCCCTTTTGCATTGGCATTCTTCCGGTTGGTGTCATGGATAAAGGTCAATTAGTAAACAAGCGCAGCAGATTTGAAGCAGATGTAATAGAAGGAGGACAACAACACCGAGTGAGAATATGGACGATAACAATACAGCAGCTCGGTACATTTGGTACAAACTGTTCACCCTCATCTGGTTACACATAAGCTGCATGCGAAGTCTTGTGGCGATGATATTAGCAAAAGGCTAATACCTTCTGCTACTGTGTTGTTGTCATGCCGTGACTCACTTCCAGAAAGGGGAGTGGCCAGACCAGTCAATAGTCCAGTTAACTGTAGTCTGCGTATACATGCCAGCATAGCTCGATTTAGAACCGCATTATCTAGCACGAATAGTCCAATTTCGGTTCAATTCCAGTCCGACTAAGGCGTTTACATGGCTTTCAAAACTTAGATATTAGCCGGACTGAGGTAATAAGTCAATTTTGTCTAAGTGCATGTAAACGTATCCACTGTGTTATCCTTAGCATCGAACAAACGTTAGATTGTTCCTGGCCTCTTCCCACTTTTTTTTTTTTTTCAGGACAACGACAGAGAAGCTATTTTTGCTGCAGAATTTCTGATTTTGATTGTCTTCTGTGGTGTCAAAACATCAGATTCCACCTCAGTGATCAGTCACAAAACCCTAGTTCACTTCTAAGCTCATGAAGGCTTATGGTAGCCCTGTCAGTCAAAGTGACAATAGGCATGGACAGCAACACACTGGATGGGTCATGAGAATATGGGATGGGAAAATACCATAAGAGACCAAGGAAAGATCATTTTTACTTGTGAGTAATAAAGGCTGTGATAAACAAATTAGAGGAAAGTGGCTACATTAGCATCTTGTAAATTAGTTACGTGGAATGAGAATTTGTTTTTTGTTTAGATTTAGCACTTCTGCCTCACAGCAAGAAGATCCTGGATCGATCCCAGTGCTGATGTGGACCGATCTGTGTGGTGTTTGCTTGTTCTCCCCATGCCTGTGTGGGTTTTCTCCAAGTAAACTGGCTTCCTCCCACCATGCAAAGACAATATCAGGGGATTTTTCCCCCCTCATCTACCATGTTTTCAAAGTTGTTTTTTATGTTTTATGCTAATTAGTTTCTGCCATTTTGACCTCGACTCCCTGGAAGAAGGTATGTTGTATCTCAATGGGATTTTCCTGGATAAATAAGGGACAAATAAAAAATACAATACACATATAAAAACTAATTACAGAGCTTCATGGAATTCTTCATGATTGGTCTCTACTATTAAAAGGGTTGCAGGTTAGACCTCTTAATGGGGAGCACGTTTGTACTAAATTTAGAATTTATTTCAATACCAGAGGCTGTGTAAATGCTTTCTTTAAGACATTGGCAGGGCTGTTACTGAACAGGACTATAAATACTTGAATGTAATACAGAATATCAGAAATATTGTTATGTGAATTCATGGTGCCTGAATTTGTGCTTTCCCTTACCCTAAATCAATATATTTCCATAAACTGATCGCATAAATCGGTTAATAAATTAATCAGAATACAGCAAATGATGTGTTTAGGCTAATGCTCAGAACGTCCTATGGGAGAAAGCCCAGACCCTGAGAATAAAGCTAATTGACACATTATGAAAGCAGCTCAATAAAAACAAAACATACCATTACATATTTAAAATGTATTATGAACACATACCACAAACACATCCATGCATAAATTAAAACCAAGGACAATGGTACTTAGCTAAAAGCACATCATTTGCATCCATATGCATATTCATAAACTGTCTGTTGTTCTGCTGCAGCACAGTGCTTCAGGTGTACAGATAATCTTTGATTCATCTGACTTTCAGCAGTAAACATTTAAAACATTCAATAAAGTGAAGCCAGTCTGGGGACTTCCCTGTGGACACTTAACTCTAGTCTTCATAAGCATTGCCAAAATACACAATGAGCAAAAGGTGTCGACCTTCTGGACCTCATTACTGCACACTAGCAGACATTTTAATAAAAGAATAATTTGTTCATTTATTATGAAATATGAAAGAAATGAAGATTAGCGGAGGAAATTAAGTTAATCTAATACATGGCTCTATTTTCAATCAATCACTTGTTAAATTAAATATTTTTTGATGAGTTAGAGCAGATGTTAGACAACTAATTAACATTTAATGAAAAGCTTCATCTATGAAGTCTTCCTTTATAATGAAATGTAAATTGACACCACCACCTCTTACTCTTCCAACCACAAACTGTACCAACTGTACCCTACGCCTGCCTCATAATTAGATCAGAATAATGAGCCAATACTGTTTGACACACTGAAAACAATCGGTACAACTTTGTAAAGGAACACTTTTCTTTGTTAACTTTTTAATCTCTCTTCTAACTTAACATACAGATCGATGTGTGAACAGAGGCGAGAATGACAAACTCTCACCAATACCTTTGTCTGTCAGTTAAATTTAATTCCCCATTAAATTGAGTAAGTGTGAATCGCCCTGCTACAGACCCCAACGGCTCATTGTTCGCAGCTAGACTCATTAAATCTGTCAAATGCCCATTTCCGCGCATAGTTTCCTGCCCTCATATTTTAATGAATAGCAGGAAGATTACAAGAGCTTACGGTTATAGATGGTTGTGGTACAGGGTGAGACCAAGGGTTCACACAAATAACTTAATTATGACAAGGTGGAAACTACAACAAGAAAAAATACGACTTACATGAGATCTTGCTCCGACTCTGATGAATTTTCAAAACAGAAAATAGTCAGCACGGTGGATTTTATGCTAGAATTGGACCTTGCCTTTGTGCCTTTATTAGTGATATGACACAAGACATGAATTTAGAATGAAATTTGAATAAATAAGTCATCTGACTAGACACTAATATTGTGGCTGACGTCTTTATTTCACGTATATGCTAACAGAAACAGAGACCATCGTATAGAACTTCATGTAAGCTCTGCCCTCAGTGTACACTATGCATTTTGTCACTAATCAATACAAATATAAAAGATCTATTTATATAATTAAGTTGTAAACCACCATGGTAACCAAAGTAAAAATAGAAAAAAATTACCCACATGTTGTCAGACACATCTATAAGATGACACATGTAAATCTCATATATAA
>JAPTYQ010000002.1:10159873-10177601 GCA_029814465.1 Ostorhinchus cyanosoma | reverse complement strand
CTCCTGGATCAACCATGGTGTAGTTTTGTTCTGTCATCATGTGGATTAATGTATCGCTATATTTACTGTTAACTTCCGCATATACTCGACCTCACTTATTGATGACGTCAGTGTCCCATTCCGTCCGTAGAACTTCCCTACCCCTTGTGACTCCGTTCGAAGTGCACTTAAAAACGAGTGCTTAGAGTCCTTAGCAAAGTGTCTTAACTTTCACAAAGATAAGATTATTGATCTCACCATGGGGAAATTTCACAGTTAACAGCAGCAACATACAGCAAGCATGAGCAGAGAAAAGAAAGGGCAGAATTATACTGATAAAGTGCAAACAGAATCAGGGAAGCCCCCCGCAAAAATATGACAATATAGGAAAATTCTATTAAAAAACCACACCATTTTACAATACCAACAGCTACAAACCAGCTGATGTGACCAAAACATCTAAATTGAGCACTACAGGGAAGGGTGTAAACGTGGCCTTTGAGTCTTAATGCCAGAGCGTGTTCACACAGATCTGGAAGTACATTGGGAACAATGCCTTAGTGAGATGCTTTGTCACTTATTCACAGACATAAGACACAGTGAGTGCCCATGTTCTTTTATGGCAACACTTTGCTTTTTTGATTCCACTCTTCTAAATACTAAACTCTCCAATGTGTTTTTAATGTGATGTTGGACTATTCATCTATATTACAAACCATCTCTTATACAGTGCATTTTTATGGTACTTTTATTTTAGTCCATTCAGCTGCCATAAATCTCAAGGTGATCCTTTGCTGGTTCTAAGCTCAATTTGTACTGAAACATACATACAAAAGCAAGTTCCTGTAGCACACTGAAAGCAGAGTGAATGGATAAAAGCCACAGTGACAAAGCATTTTCTGTTTTTCAACAGATGTGCATTACCTGAAGTGCATTTCTAACTTGTCTGTGTGCATTAAAAGTTGAAAAATGCCTGAATGGGAGTTTTTCTGACATTTACACATGTGGATAAAAGTTTCTGCAGTACAACTTAATAACTTCGATAACAAACAGAAGACGGCACAAAAGAGGATTCTACTGTAATGACATGCTCAGGCCTTTCAGCCTTGAAATGAACAGATGCTTTTTGAAGACTTGTGAGAATAAAGGAGAGTTAGAACAATGAGTTTTCACACAGCATTCAAGGTCTGAACAGTCAAGGTCTCCACACATCACATCACGAACACGAGGCTTGTAAGTGTGGCCACAGCTTTCATTTTGATACAACTTGCAGAGAACGAGCTTATTGTCAATTATTACTTCACAATAGAGCATATAATGCGCATCCACAGTCATGGGGAATATGAGTGGTCCCCAATCTGCAATTTTCCCATGATCCTTATCTTTATTAGCTCATTATTTTGTGTAGAGCCAGCAGTGGCTGCTGATCTGTGGCATTTATCCGGGTGAGCAGAAACAGCCAATTAGTGAGTGCTTATCTCATCACTGATATGGAGGTGCAATAAGAATTAAATAGCACCCAAAGTTTTGTAGATAGACATGGATTTAAATACTATATTATATATTAATTAGAATTTGGTTTTGTGGTTGTAGAGCAGAATGCTAGATACTTAAGTAATATTCTATGTGCAACGAAGCTTTGCTGTTTGCTCCTGTTTAAGGAGTGAAAGTTGAGATAAAGTTTATAGACTTAAAAACCATCCACAGTAAAATTAAAGTAAGTTTTTGATATTTTTACTCTCCTGAATGTTGGGACAATTATAATCACATAAGAACAAGACTATCAACAGAGCACTTTCAGAGAGATTTCATGAATAAAAAAAAAAAAAAAAAGAGTAAATCACAATACTTCTAAATTTACTGAGAATAATGTTCAGCATGTCATGTTGGCAAAGAATAGGCCTATCACTGATTTAGCTCTAATTTATCTTACTCTATTAATAAAAATATGAATAATAGGAAAACAGTTGTGCTGCCACAGTATTGGACAATTACAGTAAGTTAACGAGCAATTAGACACAGCAGAGTGGAGCATCAGTCCTCAAACCCTTCATCATTTTTAAGATAATCAGGAGCTTTTTGTGCAGAAGTCTTGAATAATAGGCTACACTTTTTATGGACGTTGTGAGGTATCTGATGACATTTTAAGCTAAAATATTTCGTTTATATATTGAGATACTTGTTTTTCTATGAAGAAATGTGGATAAACAGCTTTATGTCATTTTGTTATTTTTTTGTGGATTCAAGGTAAGAAACTTACAAAGAAATTTGTATTATACAACAAGTGATTAATATTCATCTTGAGGCTCAAAGCTGGAGTGCAGTGTGTGTGAGTGGGACCAGTGTGGATATTGTTATAGTTCTGGATGTGGGCAGCACTATACATTTGTGTTTAACGTTATAGGAGCATAACATGTAATTATTACATTTTTGTAATTTCATCTTAATGTAGCCTAACTAATGCAGTGAAAAGAAGCCATCAAGTTTGTGTTATATAGGTGTTATAAACATTACAGATGAAACAGTGAGGTAAAACAAGTGATCATGAACCACATTCCACACCAAAGGTACTGAAACTGAAGGAACAAAGGAAGCCATTCAATGGCACTTGGAGACAAAAAGATCACATGATTACTAATGGCTTATTTGTTTAATTTGCTCACACTACTTCCATATTTTCCTTTGTTCATCTTGAGCTCCTTTTTACTTTTTTACTCCCTCGCTCCTGTTTGATTTTTTTCATCTGTTGACCTTAAGTTGCACTATTTATCAATCCACTCATTCAAGGTCTTTTTCAGCCGTTACACATATGTGGTGTTTGTTTTACCACACACAGACAGACAGATATATATATAGATATATATAGATAGATAGTTCATAAAAAAATTAAACTTTGATCTACTTGTCCCAAAATCTAACCACATCTAATCTGGGTTACTTGCAATCTATAAACCCAACTTGGTATGAATTCAACAAATAGTTTTGCTGCTACAGCGTTAAAACAAACTGAATCATAAACAATACTCAGAGGAAACTCAGATTTTTCCATTTCAAATCTGTCAGTGTTTTGCGTCTAAATTTTTGACAGACCGTTTGTGTTCATTAGCTCCACAGCAATCAACAGTCTACATTTAGACAATAACCACTGAGAGAAAATTGCTAACAACTTCCAAATAATCCATATTAACACATCAAAATGGAAAAACCTTTATCATTAAATGACACAATATCTATTACAGTCTACCTGCCAAACAAAAAAGGCAACAATAATGAAAACGGCAAACTGCCCTACTAAGTTCCACATTTTGTGTAAAATGTACTGCTGTTTGAGTGCTTCACACCCCAGGTCTAAACTATGAGAAAATGATAAAGGTAGAGAAACCACTTATAACCATAATAATACATTTACTGAGGCTCAACCACAGATAAGACAGTTTAATAGCTGTGTAGTCTCCTATGGCTTATTACAGGGTAAATCCTGTGAACAAAATAACAAGCTGTGGAAATGAAAATCCCAATGAGAATAAACTCTACAGACCAGCGAACATTCTGTTTTTATGCACAAAAAAGGGCCACGTCAAATGTGCTGAAACGGCTAATACAACACTTTAGAGTGTTGTTGTTAATGTGCCCATGTAACAAATGACTGTGGGAGTAACCTTTAATGTCCAGCTAATGACCAGTGGGTCTCAGCTGCTGTAGCCACAGGAATACAGTTCATTTGCATTTGAGGATCATCTCAGCCAGGTTTGTTTACTGATACAGCCACTAGTTACATCCTCCATCTGAGTAAATACAAAAATCACATCTGAGCCTAAACATGAGGCAAACGCACAATATTTATACACAATTTTATTCATCTCCCTCACTTCATGTCTGTCCATTTGACCAGATTTATCTCAAATCAAATCCAGCCCTCAGAGTTATTACCTAAAGTACAAACAAATTGAATAATATCTTTGTCCTTGAGGATGTCGCCTACTTTATATTTTTACTCATTAAAGTCACATTAAGGTCTCATGACTTGGTCACCCTTTATGGGCACTTAGGTTTGTTTGTGTTCATTTATATTCATCTAAAACCTGAGTGGAGTCACTAATCAATGGTGGGATGAAGCCGTGCAAAGTATATACTGAACTACATCTTGTCCAAGGCTACAACAGAGTGCAATAAATTACACAGTTCACTTCTCAAAGTCTCAAGTATTCATTTCTGTCTGGATTAGAAACCTATGTGACGGATGCCGTACTTGCTCTAATAAACTGAGTCATATATTTGTGTTTTGTCCCAAATTCTGGAGTGATATGACAAAGTTCTGTGAATGCAGGTAATGACGAACCCACTATAGATGCATCTGGGACCTCTGACAACCTTTTCCATATTAACTCCTAAAAGCCATAAATATTAGACTTCCCTACTTGCAAGGAATCATATTTTACTTGCCTTGAAAACTCCAAAAGCTGCATTCATTTCTCTGTGACTCAAGGATGCAGTGTCTTTGTAAAATCAAGATTCTCTGTAAAATGTTACCCAACTTGCCAATGTCTACATATTTCATATATCCAAATTATGTATCCTATAATTACTCAGAATGAAGTTAGTAAACTGTTAATGAAGTAAAACAATTTACAAATAAATTAATATGGAACAGGGTTTTTTTTCCCAGCAGCAACAACTCCTGTAAAACACATGCAGGAGGGTCCAATAATGTGAAAGTGAACATCAACATGAAAAAGTAAATTTGCACACATCATTTATCAAGTGTACAAATTTTTCAGCTAAAGATCTCTATTTTATGGAACTGTTATCCATTTTAAAATACAACCTATAGAAAAAAGGTTATGACCTATTATATCGATTGTACTTTTTACACCATAGCTTGAATTTGACACTAAAAATTCAAACTAAAAAATTTGAACACTCAGTTTGTTGATTATTTAGATTGTTAAGTTTCAAGTATTAGGTTTTCATTATTTTGTGAATATTATCGATATTTATGAGTTTGAACATTTGTGAGTTGCTTAAAAGGCCTTGTCCACGTGTTGCCACAAAAATACTAATCTTTTCATTTCAAGTTACTTATAATTCAGATATTTGAGTGAAAGTTTCAGAAAGTAATTATCTTTAATACATTTTGGGCAATGCATACTAGTGCAGCCACTAGCAACTACTTTTTGAATAATTAATCTTTCAACTAATTTTTCAATTTGTCAACTAATGTAATGACTAATATTTTTGTAATTTTTAAAAAAATCAAGTGTTTGTTATTTTGTGTCCATTTTATTTCAAATACAACTCAAGGACCAAAAAAACATAAAATGTCACCTGTATCATAACAAACAATACAAATAACTTAAATATTACCAAACCAAAAATAACAACGGACAGGGGGGAGAGGGGATTGGGTGAATGGATATGCACAGATCCACTGAACAGGGGGGGGGGCCGTAAGAATGAATTATTTACAATGGAAAAATTGCCGTCGACTAATTTTCATGGTCAATTACAGCAACTAATCACTGCAGCACTAATGGATACAATGGTAAAGAGTTGACCACGTGTTACAACGGCAGCCTGTACACAGCCTCAGGTTGATAAAACAGAGACTTTTCAATATTTTACTCCAGAATTTATTTTCAGCATAGTTGAACATTACATCTAAAAGGTTTTGTCTTACTTGATATCAATTTCTGTCACAAACCATGTTTTGGATGTTTTCATAAAGCTTGAAAAATGTATGTCCATTTCAAGTCCACGTGTTACAGAGCAGTAATTTGACATTTTTCACCTAAAAATGTTGTCTCTCCAAAATTTGTTACACATAATGTTAAAGTGCTTATAAATGCCTACTCAAATGTGTATAATGCATGCATATAAGTTACTCTGCTTACATGACATAGACTGTTGAACACCAAATGTGTCCAGGTGTTACCGCTTCATCGGACCCAGTATCTTGTCGATTCTATTGTGAGTCAGATCTGTGTGTATTTTCAGTCCAAACCAGTACAAACTAATCTGATCTTGAGGAGGTGATGACCTAAAAAGGTAAATATGCAGTAAATCCCACTGATGCAGGCAGCATGACCTTGATGAAGCAAATAAATCTTTCAGTATGGTAAAAACCTGGCCTCTCAATAATTTAAAACGCAGCATAAACCAGAAATAGCATCTTGCAAGCAGGTACCTATAGACGTCTCGCTGATCCCAGGTGAGCATTTTAATGATTAATTCAAGGTGAGTAGCATGAAGCCACTCTGGTCCACCTGCATGTCAGTCTATACAGCATGTACTTAATCGTTCTGACATCACTTATCTCACATTTACTCCTTCTTTTGAGTCCTAAGCCTGGGTAGTGGACAATAGTGTTAATGCCGTCTGTGGTATTCAATGCCCCTTAAATACAAACTATTATTTCATCCCTGGAGCAAATTAATCAAATAAATTACCTACTTACTCATTTACATTGGGCTAGGTTACTGTTTACACATTAAAGACTGGCATTTCAAGTGCCATTCAAGATACTCTTCAGTCATTGTTGTGGTTGAGAAACTTTTAATTAACTTTTGTTAACAGCCTCTGCATAAAAAGGTATGGATTTTTAGCTTTAGGTAAACTATTCACTCATGCATTTTACAATTTCAGTCTTATTATTACAGACAGTCTTGAGGAATACTGTTGTCTGACGGAGGAGATGAAATGCTAGCTGTAATTTTGTTTGTGTTTGTGTGGGAGAAAACCAGCAATTGTGTGCACTTTTTGTACAACACATTTAAATTTTTCCAGCAGCTTTCAGGATGGCAGTTAAAATTGTTCCATTACTAAACCACAGGCAAACCAGAACAGTAACAAAGAAGAGCTAATGTAACCTTTTAGAGAATAATGAATCCGAGTGGTTTTTGCATGTCTGATAATGACCATAGCAGTAGCTGCCAACTAGCATTTAGGTATGAATGCATCAATGAGGGAGTCACTGTGTCCCTGTGTGCTTGGCCTGAGCTTGGCTGGCAACAGTTTGACATGTCTTATTAGTGGCACATCTGGGGAACTGGCAGCAGTGGTGCAGCACTTAAACACAGCCAGCAGATTATCGTAAACACATCTCTGAGCCAGAATAGTGACATAACTGCATAAACCGTGGGGAGATTTATTTTTAGAGGATTAAAGTGGATCAATAGCCATTAAAAACACAGACATGCGTAGTATGTGTGTGTACACGTTTGCACTCCCCGAAGCGGGTCATTTGTCAAACTTCAAACAAGCAAATGGGATCATGAATCTTTCCAGAATAACCAGTTTCTTATGGGAAAGAAGAAGAAAACTGATGCTAGGAGCTGGAACTCTCACTCAATTATTTAAGGGTCAGTTCCCATTCTTGATCATCTTTTGATGTGTGGGAGTTTGTAAGTGCAGCTTTCAGAAACAGAACTGCTTACATAAATGCTCTTACAAAACAGTATCGGAAAAGAGTTGTGTAAGTGTACAAAAACAAGAATGCATAAATTAAAGGACTGATAGAAATTAGCAATTGGGTGCGTCTATGAAACTGGTCCAAAAAAAAGTTGGGAAACATTTTGGGATTTTAACCAACTATGCCAGGCAGAGTGTTTCATAAAAATTGCCGCTGTTACAAAAATAATTTGCGATTTATATGCATTTAAATGTGCAGGTTCCGCATGTAACGCGAATGGACACGATAGGTTACATACAAAACCGGGAATGAGACTGAGAATCATGAAAAACCCACATGCCTGGATTAGCCACTAGGAACCACTAGGATCGACAAATTTAATAGTGTATTTATAGCAGTATATAAGACCATTTGAAGCTATGTTTTCAAGATCAAATGCACTGACAGGTAGTTTTTCATGTCCTAATTTTGGTCACATTTTTGGCCCCAATATGTAATTAAAAATTCATTATTTCTGGAATGGCTCAGAGCAAGAGTATCATTTTTTGCATGTATCTAAGGTTATCATTTGGTACATCCTGGGGGAAAATATGTCCAAATTTGTCTTTTACTGGGTCAGTGCCAGATACCACAATATACCCAGTTTCATAGAAAGACCCAATTATCAAAACTTTCAGATAATTAGCTACTTTTCTGGTAATATCAGTAGTAATTGTCATGTGTAAAATCAATGAATTGGGAAAAATTTTAATAACCATGCAGACTAAACAGAGCCAGTTTACTCACTCAAATATAACTGGATTTTTACCCAAGATTTCTTTTTCTCAAAGAGGACTGGGTGAAAAAACATAATATCACTAATTAGGTCTGCATGCTATTAGGTATTGTATAAGGCATTGCAGGTTTTTCTGACTATTTCAGCGACAGTGATGCTGATAGTTGTGATAACAAGACAAGCTTGAACCTTGCCATCGAATTGACACCAATTACCTGAAAACTTAGCAGAGCTTCATCTGGTTGGCCAAACAGTGCTGATTGTGAATGCATGGCACATGTAGGGTCTGTCCAGGTCAAACTGATCACTGTGAGCTGATAACTATTATAAGCAGTCTGTTAAATGGTCAGCCATACGATATGTTTTATAGAGGTTAATTTACCTTACACTGGTAATAGTGGTAAATACAGACATATATTGATTTTTGTGGTACCAGTTACACGTGTGTATTTAAAACTCAAATACTTGATGTCTTCTGCACAGAATTACACATGGCACAAGATGATCCCATTCAGTTGCTCGTAGTAATGGCTAAGAGGATGACAGCATTAGCCTGATCATTTCCTCCAATGACCTTCATGTACAGTCTCTTAAGCACAAAATGGTTATGGAAACTCTAAGAGTATCCTCTCTCAGGCTTGCTGCCAAATGGTTAAAAGGTAGGAGTTTTCACCACATGTACAGTTTATTGATCTGCTTAATGGCGTGGCTTCAACCACAGGTGAACATTTGAGAAGAGGATTTCAAAGTGCACATAGGAATCTGTAACAGAGGTGACTTTTATAACAGAATTATTTTAAGAGCATTTGAATAGGCATGATTCTGTCACATTTTAACTGGTTGAACACTGTAAATGTAATCATTTATCACTTTAAACAGAAAGTAGAGCTGTGTGATATGGCGAGAAAGTTAACTCTCAATCCCCTCCCCCCAAACTCTCTGGACAATTTAATAATTTAACTTTTATATACATGAGCTGGAGACAAAACTTTATTAAAGACTATGCTGACATCAATAAAACTATGCACCGTTCACATTCTGGATTAACAAACTTCAAGCCACTAAATATTTCACTGTGTTTTAATAGAAGTTCATACTTTTATCTCGATTATTCACTGATTTTAAATATTGTCTTTTGGTATTGGGGTTAACACTACCACCTGGTGGTGTTTTTTAGTCACTTTCCCCATAGGTTTACTTACAACACTTCCTTTGACAGGTGGAGAAGTCCTGTTGATGGAATACTTGTATATATTCTCACATGGTACATTTGAATCTTGTTTGTCCCCCTGATGAAAGCCAGCCGGCTGAAACATGTTGGGGATCAGTGAGGTCCATGGAGACATGCCGTAATTAATAAAGGCCAGGGCTGGACTGGCCATATGGAGAACCAGTCATTTTCCCGGTGGGCCGATCAATATTTGGGCCAAATGGAGGGTCTTTTTTTTTTTTGTAACTACAGTAACCCTCCCAGCCCAGGGAGATAAACATGTAATTGGCCCAGTGGTTTGTCGTTCATCTAAATCAAGGGTGTCCAAATCTGCTCCTCGAGGGCCAGTATCCTGCATGTTTTAGATATTTCCCTCTCCCAGCACACCTGTAAGCCCTTATATCATTATCAGGCTTCTGTGGAGCTGGGTGATGAGTTGATCATTAATTGAACCATGTGAGCTGGACGAGGGAAATATCAAAAACATGCAGGACACTGGCCCTAGAGGACCAGCTTTGGACACCCCTGATGTAAATAGGCAATCCTTGACCTTGAGTAACACCGGCCCACAGAGCTGCAGACTCAGCATAGAGATGGCAACTTACCCACTGCAGGGTTTCCCCCAGAAATCTTGCTAAGCCTGGTGGTAGGGCCACTACGGAAGCCCACTGGTGGCCCACCATGTTTTTGTCAAAAAATCAAATTAGATAAATATATAAATGGTAAAAGTTGACAGGAAATATGACATTATGATGATTATGTGTTATTGTAAGACATTAACAATACTTACACCAACCGTAGAGTCTAACAAAAAAGGCACACTCTGAAATACTGATTTAAAATACATAAAATGTTTTCACTTAAGTTAAATCCTAATTAAGTACGGCAATCAGCCAGTGAATCTTAAAAAGTCATGCAATGGTCACATTTAAAAGTAAAATAAATCAATAACATAATGCACTCACACTTGAGAACCCTCAGCCTGACTTATGAAAATCTAGACTCGTCACTGATATGTTGACTTTCAATATGTCGAATGTGATTAATCAATTCAGAACCAGATTAATCAAAATCTAATCGATCATGGAAATTGGCCATGATACCCAGCCCTATTAATCATAATTTGATTCGATTCAACCCAAAAACTATTTGATTCAGTATTGATTGATTTTTGCTTCAGATTTATTTAGTGAATCAAAGGTACAATTTTGATCTGTAATCTGATAATTTGACTATAGCAGCCATTTAACACCTCAGTACTGGGATCAATATTAACATTAGAAGGAAATAAATTACATTTCAGCAGTAAATAGAGTGAAAACTGAGAATTTCCTTCATGTTTATTCTTTTTTATGGCTGGTGGCTTCTGCTGACTGGAGAGGGGGGATAGCACTCTGTGATTGTTGATCGGAGCGGAGGAGGTGGGTGCAGGTGCGGGGGGCGGTAGCGGCCCGTCATTGTCTCTTTCCTGTTCCACTGACTCCACTCAAGTTTGGATTCAAGTTAATATTCCTACAATGATAAACTTCCGCGAGTCGCCTCAGAGAGGCTCCGGGCGGACAGTTCCTTCACACTGGGGTTCGAGTTTGAGGCCGGAGTACCTCCCGCAGAGAGATTTTCCACACACTTCCTCCTCCTCCCTCTCACTGCAGGACCCTCGCGAGCCATCTTCAACAGGGGCTCGCGGGACAGGGCCGGTCCCGCTTCTGCATTGGCGGGACCGGAGTCTATTACTGGCGGTCCTGCTTTGAAAACTCGATCTCATCCACTATTAATCGATTACGCAAAATTCAAACGAAATCTATCTAAAATTTATCAAATCGATGGATTTACCCAGCCCTAGTTCTAACGTGTAAGCAATTTTTAAAAAATAAATAAACAAGTGACACTTAGACTGGCAGAGGGGGCAAGTAAGGCCTGGCGGGCCGCCAAGCCTATAAAGCACTGGGTGAAACATTGCACTGGCGTGCCCATTTTCAGAATGCCTGGCCCAGTGGTCCTATGACAGAGGCTACAATGTCCAAGGAGTCCCACCCCCTCATCCAATCACCTTTATAAAAAAAAAAAAAGTAGCCAAGACAGAAAGTAAGAGAGATAGTGGTGTCATCTTATCCACAAAAAATTTATAGATTGGAGAAGGTGACAAAAAATGCAAAGGCAGTGCAGCAAAATTGAGGGAGACGACAAGAAAAACTAGCAGCTGAGGTGCTAACAAGTAAAAGTTCTGATGACATTTGCTGCAGGGGCCGGGGCTAGTAGCAGGGTGGCTGCTGCTTCAACAGATCCCTCACAGCAATAGCAAGTGGTATGAGGTTGGAGATAGTGAAACCACCAGTAGCATGGTACACCAGCCCGAAACTAAAGTAGAAAATGTTGAGGCAGATATTCCACCATGCTAAGGAGGTGGTGATGTTGTGGAAAGTTGAAGAACACATGCCTTACTTTCAACATTACCACATTAGACAGTTCACATTAACCAGGTACTGATTAACTATTGTTACAATATTATTGTAGGGGATATTGTGCAGTAAAAGTGGTGGGATTAAGGGCTTGTGTGTATGCAAAGTCACAGGGTCAAGTCGGTACAGCATCTGCCAGCGGGTTGTCGTGGTCTGATCTGGACCAAAAAGTCCAGGGCTTAATTTTTGTCCCAGGCCAGTCATGATAAAGGCTTTTAAGAGATATAAGAGAGTGCCTTTGTTTTTGTATTTTTGGTGCAAAACTATGCACCATATCTGACTGAACAAATACAATCCAGAGGAACAATCATCAATCTTGCAATATAGAAACTTTACCATTTTTAGAAAAGCAAAATGTCAATTAATCAAAAGAATTTAATATACTGCCCTGACCCAACACAAAGCATGACTGAAATATACAAAGAAATGTATAAAAACCAATAGAAAAAAGCACCTCGAGATAAAAGAAATAAGAGTATCAGTTAAATCTCAAAAAGATTGAAAAGCAAGTTGAAATATTGACGTTGACATAAAATATGCAGCTTTTATAGAACTGTCAATTATCACAACTGAACAAAATAATTTCGTTCAAATAAATGCAATAAGACATGATGTAATAATTGTAACAGGCCAAGATACATGTAAATAAAATGATGTCCAATATCTCTAAGCAGCCTGTTCACATTGTGATGATGATGAAAACGTGTATTATTGGTTAGCACTAACAGTGATAACGAGTAACCAGGCAGTTATGTTAAATGCTGTTTGTGCCGTACACAGTATGCATTCTCTTGTGCAATGGCTGTATGAGCTTTCAGACATGGTGTGTGGGTGTGCACAGCTGTGTCCAGTATAAAAGAGCAAATCCATAAGTCATACTGGGCGAGGGATACAACAGAGGATTTATGCTTCCGAGCATGAAACCTGGCACTGACGCAAAAGAAAAATATCAGAATATACTGTATATTCATACATTTATTCTAAGAAAAAGCAAAGGAAAATCTACATCAGTAACCACACAGATGACAGCAGGGGTGGTCTCATTTGCATATAAATCCCTCCGGACAGTCCTAACCCTTTCAGCGTGTGCACACCTCTACAGCAGAGTGTAGAGCGGGCATATCCTGTGAGGATTAGGTCTGTGCTACTGTAAGTGGGTCCCCAGGAGTTTTGGAAAGTCTGCAGCCACTGATTGCTTCAGTTAGACAGTGCAATGAGTTACAGCTTCTCTTGACCAGAGGCAAAGGCAAAAATCCCCACAACTAGAGCTGAAGTGTCTTTTTAATACCACCGCCCCAAATTCGTGATCATACATACACACACACACACACACACACACACACACACACACACACACCTACACACTTTGCCCACATGCCATCTAGCCTTTGGCTGTTTAGACAGCAGGACACTGGGTACGGAATCTTATTACCTACAAGAAAGCATAAGCAGCTGGCAGCTTCTGGAGCTGGTTGTTTTTGGTCTATGACAGGGCAGCAATGAGTAGGATATCAGAGGTAGTTGAATACAAAATATATTCCTGGATAAAGGATATCACAAATATTGTCTTGTTACCATTCTGTTTTGTTATTTGATGAGTGGTAGGGGGTATGACATTATTTCTAGGGGTCGGCAGATGGTGGGAGAGAAAAAAGTAACACGTTAAAAGTAAAATAGCATATTAATAAAGGCCAGAAAATGTTTTTTACATGGCATTACAAGTGCCAATGATACCACCTGCTGTTGGACCGGTTTTATTTTGAGTTTGACAGTCAAATTTTAAATGTGCATGAGTTAACAAAAAAAAACTTTCATTTTGATGGTTTTGTGCTAGAAAAAAATAATCCAGACTCGGCCAACAGGAGCTATCTTAAGGCAGGTCACAACTGCAGGTTTGACAGCAGCTCCACCAACTGGGAAATACAGCAGCACCAGATCCAGCACGTCTCACAACCCCTGACAAGTTTCTGAAACAATACTGCAAGTAATATGGATTTCACACATGAAAGCTTTTAATGAGTTCAACTTCAGAAACATCTGGAAATGAAACAACTAGCAAGATTTAGGTAAGGAGGATTAAGGCATAATCTGATGATTGTAGGGGGGTGATGAGACAAGACTACTGATATAAACTCCTTTGAGGATTTTATAGAATCAATTCAATACTATTGGGTATTAAACAATGTTTCATTGTTTGCCTCCAAATTTCAGTAGCTCAGGGGCAAATCTAACTTGTGTCAGTGCAGGTAGCAAGGAAATAGGCTACATAATTTCAAAACATGGTAGATTCAGGCTCTGTAGGCTTAAGGAAACCACATTCAAGACATCCAAAGACCTTTTTCAAGGCCATTTCAAATTAAATAAAAAGACAATACGTTCAAAAACATCCAGCCAACATTAAATGTACATTTACCCATTCTAGTACCTACTGATGTTCAAGCTGGTAAAGTAATAATAATAAGGCTTATTTTTTACACTGTAAAATTACTTGGAGTGGAAAACGCTACAGTATCGAACCATAAAACTAAATTGCTGAAACTGCAGTTAAACAACAATATAGTAATTTTTAATACGAAACTGCTCCGAGTCTATTAAAAAACTGATGAGCTGAATATATAATGCACAATGTACTTACTCTTTTTAAAATTGGAGAACTGGTAATGGAAAATTTTTTATTTACGAGCAAACACAGAAGCTGTGGCATAAATATCAGTGTAGTAATATTTTGAATGATACTCCTCTATAACACACTTTGTAACAAATTCACAGATTGAGTAAAGCAAAAAATATAACATCCACATAATACTCTATACAGCATCCATTCTAAAAATGTTGGGATGCTATTTAAAGTTTAAACAGAATACAACCCAATATTTAATCACAATAACACACTGAAAACAAAAATAGTTAAACAGAGAAAAATCATTCTAAAGAACAAAAAAAGGGGGAAAAAAAGGTGTTTTTTAATGACAGTAACATGTATCCATACAGTTGGAATGGGAGTAACAAAAATCTAGAAAGTAAGTGTTGCAAAAAAGAAACAGCTGGAGGAACATTTGCCAACTAATCAGGTTAATTGGCAACATGATGTGACATGATGTAACATGACTGGGAAAAAGAAAAAAAAAAAAATCACTAAAAAGTAAACATGCACAGAATGACATCATGAGTGGCACATGGACATCCTCAAAATAATCTTGTATGTCTTGAATTCATATCAAAGCTCAGAATGACCCTCAGTCATAGAAGCTGATCACCCTCAGGTTTTAAGTCACTGCTATGGATTCGGGTTCATCATAGATCCTTCGACTTGTAATACACTCCTGTAAGAACTGCTAACAAGACTGATATATAAGAAAGGACATTCTAACAGCTGTTCTGGACCTCAAGGGGTATGTGTGCATGACGGTTATGATAAGAAGGTTTCTCATCCAGCCATTTGTTGTCAGATCTTGGCACTGCTTTCTGCCTCACCAACATCTGCACTTGAAGATTCGATTAAAGTCTCTCAGACCTCTGGACTCTGAAGAACCTCTTTACTGTCATGCAGTAAAGACTGCCAATCTGCAAAATAACTGCATCTAAAAATTGTGGAATAATTCCAGAAATTTTGAACACTGAATATTTCATCATCTACCATGGGCTACAAAATGAAAATCAAAACTATTCTAGATGAATCTCTGTGTGCAAGGCAGATGGCTGAAAATCAATATTGGGTGGCTGTGATCTTCTGTCCCTCACTGCATTAAAACCAGATATGATCCTATAATCACTGTATGGGCCAAGGAACGCTTCCACAAATCAATATCTAAATGGTTCACCACAGATGCAGGGTAAAGCTCTACCATGCAAAGGAAAGGAAGGCATATGCAGCCATCTTCTCTGAGCCAACGACCCTTTAAAATGTGCTGAGACAAAGACGAAAACTGTTCTGTGGCCAGACAAATTGAAATGTGAAATTCTTTTTGGAAAACAACACAAAGTCCTCTTGACTAAAGAGGAAAAGGACCAACTGGCTTGTTACCAGGACTCAGTTCAAAAGCCTATGTCTGTGATGGTATGGGGGTGCATTACTGCCTATTTATGAGCTGCTTGCACATGTGGAAAGGCACTAACAATGTTGAAAGGTATATAAACGTTTTGGTGGAACACATTTTATTGATTTAACAGGGACATTGCATATTAGTTCACATTGCTGTAAATGTACCAGAGTAAGCCTAATGGCTATTTTTCATCTGCAGTCCCAGGACAGATGTTACATTGTCATCCTAAAAGGTAGCACATGCTCCTATTTAGACAAGATCTTTTTCTGGGAAAGTTTTGAATATTTCATTAAGACAATGCTAAATCACATAATGCATCTATTACAACAAAATGGCTTCATAGAAGAGGAGAACTGGTCCTGAAGTGGTCCATCTGCAGTCCACATCTTTCATTAATTGAAACTATTCAGCACATCATGAAATGACAAATATAAAGACAACCCAGGACTCGAGCAGCTAGAATCCTCTATCAAACCAGAATGGCACAACACCTCTCTAACTCGTCTCCTCAGTGTTCTGAGGTTTACAGACTGTTGGAAAAAGCGGAACAGATGCTACTCTGTGGTAAATATGGCTCAAATTTTGGTAACATGTTGCTTCCATCCAGTGTTTCTGCTGGTAAGGTTTTGCCATGGCGCACTGCCACAGCAAAATCCTTGCCAGCACATTATACATTTGATTAAAAAATAAATAAATCAATAATAGGCCTACACATTAGGTTTTGCATATTAAAGTCTTGAATTTTAAATTCTAAGGTTTTACAACACAAAACAGTGGTTGAAGTGGTAGCATCTTCAATTTTGATCAGTTGGTTCTGCTTCCTGTCACTACCGGATCAACTGCCCATTTGCACAAGCATGATGGCAACTCTACTTGGACAAACTGCCCAAAATGTGTTGCCAAAGACGCTCAGAGTCATTCTGTGCTGCAGATGACTACAGTCATGGAAAAAATTATTAGACCACCCTTGCTTTTTAAAATTTCTTGTTCATTTTAATGCCTGGTACAACTAAAGCTACATTTGTTTGGACAAATATGATAACAAAAATAGCTCATAGTAGTTTAATTTCAGAGCTGAAATTATGCATTCTCCATTATTTTCTTAATAATAACCCAAATCACTTCAGTTCTTACATCAATATCTATGGCATTGTACTGACAAAAACAGTGCTTTTTCACATTCCATGTTTTCTTTTCTGTCCGTTTTAGTCACATGATACACACAGGAGTTAGTACTTGATTGCATAACTATTGTTTTTGATGACTTTTGATGGTCAAATAATTTGTTCCATGACTACGCCATTGAGTATCATGACTCAATAATTGATACTATTTTCATTATTAAATGTTATCATTTGATTGTTAAAAATTGCTGCAATGTAGTTATTTTCTTCCCTTAAAAATGCAGAACATAAACTGACCAACCCATGCACACACCCAAATTCAATTCCACAGGAAACCTGCTTCCATCAAATTCAAAATTACATATTTGTCTCACTTTAAACATTTTCTACATTCTATTACAAATGTGTTCATGAGATTAGTAAGTCACTGCATTCTGTTTTTATTAACCATTTTTCAAAGAGTCACCACTTTTTTGGAATTGGTATTGTATATGCACAGGTATATACAAAAATCAGGCAGAAAAGTACAGGTATTAAATAAAAATGAGGTGAGATGACAGATTTTCCATTTTATTTCTGACCAAAAACAGTCGTTTACTCAACAGTGTGTTATGCAAATTGATGTTCTTTGACCACTTAATGCTAGTGGCTTTTTTGGTAATGTGTCCCTCCTCCTGCTGTGAATTAGTCAAATTCAGATGCCATGGAGAGTATTTCAGCAAAGCCAAAG
>JAPTYQ010000002.1:10142999-10159773 GCA_029814465.1 Ostorhinchus cyanosoma | reverse complement strand
TTTGGTAATGTGTCCCTCCTCCTGCTGTGAATTAGTCAAATTCAGATGCCATGGAGAGTATTTCAGCAAAGCCAAAGTAGAGTTTAATTGCTTTCAAATATTTGAGTTATATAATGTATCACTGAAGAGCAGAGCAGAGGCTACTGCTCAGACACAGCATTTAATGTCAACATTTAACAATCAAACAGCGATGAAAAATGGAGCTTTCTCCTTGTTTGTATCTACAGAGTTGACAAGTCATTTAACTTCTGCAGCTTCACATATAATCTGCACAGTGTACATTTGAATGCAGCAGGTTCAGGCTCCTGCCAGTTGTAATATTTAGCAGGGATTGGCATTTCAAGCAAACAATCTTTAATGATGAGATGTTATGGGAGGATCTCATTACCAACTGCTATATTATCAAAACGACAAACCTAATGGTGGTCTAACACTTTTACATGGTGCTGTACTTTCATCATATCTTCTGTGACCACCAATAAAAAAGATTTGCCTTTAAGGCTGTTAACAGGGTTATGATCAGCTTTGTGAATTAGATGTTTAATGATTAGCTTTCTATTCCAGAAATGTTTTCCTGTTGCCTTTGTTTTCAATGATTACATTTTTGGATCAATATAAAAACATGTTTCTCACTAAGCTTAGAGGCACATTTCGGTGAATTGACAAGTCCCTTTCTGGTCTGTTTCAGGCATCATGAAATCTTAATGGTATGAGTTGATATTCAGCTTTGATGCACAAATAATAATTAAAAAATGTGAACTGTTCCATGTTGACGAGCTGCAGAAGGTGCAGGAGGCTCATACTGGTTGTAATGTTATTTGACCCCAATACCCAGAATTTCAGCATAACATTAGTGTTTTTAATTATTTACTCTACGATTCTGCCTGAGGTCTAGTTGCTACTTTGCCAAAAACTACACTCAGAATATGTAGCTGAAAAATAGGCTCAAGCCTCTAATGGCTAGTGTGATGAATTGCAAAGGCTTCACTTACTGAGTTGCTTGAAAATGAGACAGCCAGGCTTTAATTCTGTGAAGTGAAGGGGGAATTATTTCTCAAACAATGTGCTGCACAAAATGATGCATAGTGTTTTAAAGAAAACTCTACTTTAGTTCATTTTTGTGAAAAACCGTCCATGTGTGAGTAACTCAAGGAGCTGGACTGGGGCCATTAGTTTGCTCAATGCTCACAAAATGTAGTCAACTAAAAAACGCTTTGACCCCACTATTTGTTTTCATGAAAAGAAGAATAATAAGTATAGATACTCATTTCTGCCACAGACCAATAACCTTCTTCATATACGTCCTTCTTGAATTACATGCATTACTGCATGCCATTTTGCAAATCGATTACTTCTCCTCTCCTCATTTCTACCTAATCCAAACTTTCACACACCGCAGTACATCTCAAACACGAGATGGATTTTTAACGAATTATCAAAGCAGCTGGGTAAAGGGAGGTTGCCAAGAAAAAGATCTAAATGCACTCAGTTGAACACTTATCCTATACACCCAAATTTATGTTCCAGTAGCTTAAAAAAAAAAAAAAAATTTCATTTGATTTCATTTTGTTTTCTTCAGGGTAAGTGACTCCAATACTACTGTTCCCCAGCGGCCAAAAGTACATGGAAGACACCAAAATGAGGCACAAAATGAGAAAGCTGAGACACATCAAGAGGCTTATTGGTCTGTTCAAATATGTGATTCAATCCAGATGTTATTGTTAAAGCTGACGTCTACAAAGACTACATGTTTGTTTTGTCTGTTTTGTTCTGGGCTCTACAAAGACAATATAAAGCAGTAGGGCGGCACGATTAATCCATTTTAAATTGAAATCAGATTATTTAATAAAATTTCATCCCTTTTGTGTCTCCAGCCCACTCCTCCAGGCTACCGTAGGCTCCTCTTCTTAACTGTGAGAACGGTCTCTACGATACTGGAAAAAACTGACATTGCAATTTTTTTAACCCTGCAATATATATTGTGATATGAAAAATTACTCAGGAGTACATAATAGCTCTGTGGTGGCGATGTAAATGGTCAAACAAATTAGTTGTGTTTCCTCTCGATATATTGTGCAGCTCTAGTCTCCACACACCAGTATACAAATGGCATTTGCTAAGGGGAGTGAGAAGATTGTGGCTAAAAATAGCAAGGGCAAGTTGGTTGTGTGGAATTAGTTTGGCTTCGAAGTTTCCCATGAAGACAAAACCATTCCTTGCTGTAAACTCTGCCTGAAAGAGGGATCTGTCAAAGAAAGCAGCACAACCAACTTATTTCAGTACCTCAAACTTCATTACATCCCAGAGTGGAAGCAGTGCGTTGCATTATGGGCTGCACACAAAAATGCCGACTTCTGTTGTCTTTTGTAGTTTTAACCTAAAATCGAAATTGAGAATTGAGTTTTTAGAGAAAAAATGTTTTAAAAATTTTAAAATCTGGATT
Organism: Ostorhinchus cyanosoma; assembly: GCA_029814465.1. Classification (NCBI taxonomy): domain Eukaryota; kingdom Metazoa; phylum Chordata; class Actinopteri; order Kurtiformes; family Apogonidae; genus Ostorhinchus; species Ostorhinchus cyanosoma. Next base: position 10,157,330 of record JAPTYQ010000002.1, on the reverse strand, counting down.
TTATCTTTAGCCAGATTCGTGCAGCCCTACAAAACAGTAAATCATTAATGCCCTAAGATAATACACAGATTTACAGTACTTCTCTCTGAGTCCTACACAACCTATGCTGCCTGCTCTATAATCACTTATTTTTTAATTGAAATTAATTAAATGTTCACAACTTGTTTATTGTTATGATATAAACCAAAGCCCATTGCATCTCACTACTAACATATTCATGACTTTGCACAGGCATAGTAATGGATGGATGCAGAATGTTGGTTACCATGATGAATAACTTTCACTTTTGCAGAGTTTCATCTCATGGATCTATGATGTTCTCATCAGTCCTGAAATCATTACTCAGCCCATGACCCATGTGTGCTTTGGAACCAGTTCCTCATCAGGAAGGTCATGGGGATCGTGGAGCCAATCCCAGCTACCAACAGGAAAAGGTGGGGTACGCCCTAGATGTGTTCATCCCAGGGCTGACATGTACAAATGAACCACCATTCACACCTACGGGTGATTTAGAGTGACCAATTAAGGTGGTGTTTCAGTTCTAGATTTATTATGATGAAGCCTTGTTTTTATTTAAGCTGACAAACAGGGGATGAAAGAAAAAACATGATGTTTAATAGAAGAACAAAACTGCTGCTAATAAAAGTCTTAGTGTTTGTGCATAACATATCTACAACACTATTAATGAGGAACATGGATGCAAACTGATATCAAAGCTGAAACAAAGACTAGGACTGTTTTCCAATAAAAGCCATTACTGTGGACTTTTTTTGGTTTTCTTTGTCAACTGCAGCTCTGTAGGTTTATAAACAGTATTTTACATCTGGTTTGATCTCCAAACATCCATTCATTCATTTCTGCTGTCACTGACTTTAGGCATATGTCATGCTGCTGAACACACAAGAAGAGATTTACACAAAATAATATATTCCAAAACATAACGTGCTGCACACTTAGTCCCCCCTCGGCCAAATATAGTGTAAGATGTTGTTGAAAGTTACTGCCCTATAATTTAGATTAGATTGTCCAAGTGTTAAACTTATTACATGCATATTTATATTTGAAAGTACTCAGATATAACTGCACAAGGCTGTTTCAAGCAAACATATCACCCCAACAATGGGGTCATGTGCCCATTTGACCTTAGAAAATTAGGTCAAGATGACCCATTTTCAACAGGCTTCTGCTCCATGCCAAGATACATCCAGAGTATAAATGAGGTGCATTCTTCAGATAATGCAATAATGTCATTGAATGGACAGACAGACTGACAACACGATTACAATACACCTTCTCCCAAAAGTCAGTCAAGGGGTAAAAAGCAATAAATACAACTGTACAGTGTGCATAAACATAAAAACCATAGGAAAGGACACCTTTAGATACCTAAATGAACTGTTTAGAAGCCCATCTTCCACATTAAATTAGTTTTTTCTAGTATCTCATCATTGGAAAAAGTGTTTTATTAAAAAAATAATAAATAAAAGCAGTTCTTTCCTTCAACTCTATACAAGGTCACCTACCACACTTATTAAAACAATCTGAAACTGTGACCTGAAAAGTGACGTTGGTCGAAGAATAAAACAGTTTTCATTTGATTGGATTGCAATTCAATGTACAGATGTCTTTAGTCTATTAAGTGAATATCTTACACACTCTTTATCCACTCCCAAGGGCATTTTTCACTGCATTTTCAAATGACAAAGTGAAACATACAGATGTATCTGTCATTTTGGTGTTAGTGACATGAATCACATGCAGTATAAATATGACAAAAATATACAATAGATGCAGTCCACTTAAAACATTACACACAAAATAATGTTACACACAGATGTGTAAATGGCGGCACAATTTAAAGAGGGATAAAAACGTGGTTGCCTTTTGCCTTTAACTGCCATTCAAATGTTTTCCAAAGTCAGGGGGCACACCAGAAGGGTTGGGATGCTATTTATCAGACCTGTTTCAATGTCCCCAAGTCCCTCGTAAATAAAATCCAATGTTTAAGCAGTTTTTTTATTCTGTCTTGTGCTACATGTCATGCCTGGTCAATGATATAAAGGCAATCTTAATGGTATTATAATTTGTCATTTCCTGGAACAAGGTTAAACCAAATCTTGATGATTAATACTACTTCAAATTTGGACATCTCTTGAGGTCAATACCTAGTTATGGGTTGTCTCTAGAGTCTAAGGTGACTAGATCCAGTAGGACACACAAACAGTGCAGTTTCACCTGCATACCTATACTCTCCTAAGTGGGTGCAGTCTTGAGAATGTCATATGGAAGGATGAATGAAGAGTAATATGACCTAAATTGAAAAGTAATACATTAAGATGTTTGTTTTTTTAACTCCCAACTACCATCATTTTATTAATGACTTTCTTTTACTGCTCATGAATACCTCCATTTTAGACCAAATTTGTCTTGATGCTTAGACAGGCCACAAACAAGGTTACATTTCTTCTAATTTGTGCGCCTGAAAAATATAATTTTAATGTCTGAAAGTCCTGCACATAATGCAGCTTGTAAAAATGGAGCCAGTTTTAAGTACAGGGTGTAAGAATCAGTTGCAATATGTGATCATGTTCACATTTCCCACTGGAACGAACAGGACAGGAACTGCTACTATTCTCCTTAAGGGAAGAGACAGAAACAGAACATAACATGCTGCACACTTTTAGTCCCCCTCAGCCAAATATACTAGTGAAAGATTTTGTTGAAAGTTACTGCCCTATAATTCAGATTAGACTATGTTTGTGTAAAACTTATTATATACTAGTGATGTCGCGATCTGGATTTTTTTTTGCCTCCGATTTGATCCACTTTTTTTTTTAGGATTAATCTTGCTGATGCTGATTCGGTTTTACAATGACATGTTGATTTAAATTTGAAGACATTATAAGTTATTAGGCTATTATTTTGCTTGAGATCACAATTGGGCTGAATGTCGAACCTAAACTAAAACAAGTACAACACCTTTGACTCTGAATAACTTTAGTATAATTTTTCCACCTTCCCGTGGGCCGTATGTTTACCACTGCTGTAGTGCGACCATGGACAGGCCCATCCAGTGATTATATGGGGGTGCGTTCTGTGCACTACGTTAGCGATGTGTGGGTTACTGGCAGGGCAGTAGGGGCGGGTTAAATAATTCCACAAAAGCTCTCTGGGTTGAAAAAAACCTGACCAGCCCCCCAAAACCAGGTTTGCATTTTTTTTCTTTTTTTTTAAATAATTTGACCTTAGAGCCATTACAGCCAATAATGTGGTAGCAAGAAGAATTCTAAGATGATTAAATTATAAAATACCAGGACAACATGGAAATGTCAGTCATCACAACTGCATGCCAATTTCTTTGCCTGCCTGAGCTTACCATATGTAAATAAAACTTGCTTTATCAAGTATGGAAATATTTTCTGCCCTTAAAGCTATAAAAGGTCTGAGTACACAGTGAAAACTATGAGTGAGTTCCCATTTTCTTACTTGCAAATGCTCTTTGTCTCAAGCAGCACAGACAATGAATTCTAAACTTGACCTTTTTATTCTTTACCGAATCCGCATTTGACATTTTAAATACAGTTCTTTGTGAGAGCTGAGAGAACTACTGAGCAGTGCCACAGATTACATTTAGATTTAGTCATTTCACAGCTGTGCATTATATCACTCAGGTCATCCAAAATACAAAAATGAGCAAAAGGGGCAAATACATTTATAAATGCAAATATTTTTCTTCCCTACAGGATTACAGAAGGGAGGCGATTAATACATGGCAACAATGCATAAAAGCAGTAAGCTTGTTGAGGTGTGGGTGTTTTTAACTGGGAATGTAAACCCAGTGGCCCAGGAACCAGATGGCAGCTCCATTGTTTAATGACTGTATCTGTGCCCTGGTACAAACTACCCACACAGATACTACCCTCACTACAGGATGAACAGACCCAGAAGGAACTGTTTAAATAGTGACTAATGGATAACAATATGTGAAGCATGTGAAAAAGTTTTTAAAATCTATGAACTGTGTTTCATTTCTATGGGAATTGTTACAGGTGCTTATAAAGTGAAATTTTGAACAGGCCCTTCAAAAACTGTTGACGTCTGATTTCTATTACCATCTACTGCTTCTGTCCACAGACATCATTTTAAGTTTTGTGTTAAGATTGTTTTTAGTCAGAATATGGCTGACAAAGGATTTCAGTCTCCAAGTGGAACCACATCACAGTCTTGTGGTCTTCGTAGGGAGACCAGAGTTTGTTCTGTTTGCATGGAGACCAACGGGTTATTTAATGATTGTTAACATCTTACCCATAGAGTAAAAAAAATACATACCCTGATGATGTAACCTTGAGGCAGTGTGGTGGCATAACAGTTAGCACTGTAGTGGCCAAATGATATGCCGCTTATGTAACTGTCAAACCCCTGTCAAACTTAGGCCGATTATATGATTATATACGACACTTGTGTGATTTCGATGTAACTAGGCAAACTCATATTATTTGACTTGTGTGCCTCTTGCTCTAAACCTCTTTTTTTCCTAAATGCTGACACATGGCACAGACCATCCCACCCTATCCATATCTAATGTCACAGTACATTCTTGGACCACCGTACAGTAGAAGAACATTGAGTGTTTTGCCTCTCGCTGACATACATGACCAATGGTTCCCCCATCTTACATCTTGTGGTTCTTTCCCCTTTCATAGAAGGACGCAGAGTGTCTCCTGTGCATCTCATGATGGCTCCATGATGTTTTTAACCACTTGCCAGCTGACTTCCTGTCATGCCATATCTTGTGTGTATAAAACTCATTGCCTGTGCTCCTCCTTACCCCTTTTCCTCCTACACTTTAGCCTTGTGATTTCATTAGAGAGGGGTTCTCCTTGCAAGGGGTGAATAAACTCACACGTAAAACCAGCTTTGACTTTCCTGTTCTCTACTGACAGATTTTTCCACCACAGCACTGTCACTTCAGTCAGAATATTCTGGGCCTTTGTGTGTTAGATTTATCTGTTCTATCCACCCCACATGGCTTCCCCTAACCATCACAAGGCAAGGACAACTTTATCTGTATAGCACATTTCATGTACAGGACATTCAAATTTTTTTTTTTACATAAAAAGCATCACAGGAGAGGCATAAAAATACATTTAAGATGAGGGAAAGTTAAAATAAAAGACAATTATCAATGATCAATATCTGGATTTGGTCCCCAAGTGTCTTCAATGGCACCTCACTGTTCCTAATGAGTGCTATGTGCTAATACTAATGCTAGGAATTAGGTTAAGTAAAATGCTGAGACCAAATTTCCCTACGGGGATAATATAGTAATTCAACCTAACCTAGTATCTAACAAAATCTAAACTAACTGTACTGTCTGTCAGGTAGTTGAACCATGACACAAACTCACTTAATGTTTTGGGTTTTTTTGGTTTTGCCCAATGTTGGATTCCATTTGGTTTTGATGCATCAGAGTATTGATAAGTGTATACATGATGAATATAGTGTGAATTTCCACTTAGAATTCAGATACAGATTCACTTTATTAAACCCTAACATGTTATTGCTAATTACTATCATTTAATAGTTTGTCCATTTTCTCAGTTTAAATCACAGACAAGTTACATTTGGCTTATATCAATAAACTGGAACACTACACTTTCTTTGCAGGTGTTCTAACTTCTCCTCCCCTAATGTGAGCAAATTTCACACTGTGCGTTTCATATTCATCATGTAAAGATGCGAGTTCTCTGAGTAGAACATGACTGCATCCTCCAATTAGCGCTGTAATTGGATTATTAGCTTACATTTGTTAGGGCACAGACAGACACAGAGGGAACACACACTGCTTTGTAGTTCTCTGTTCACTTGTGGAAGGTGGCAGGTGGTGAAAAGCAGCTGGTTTCCCATAATGCCCTGCTCTGGTCATAACTGTCATGATCCACAAACTCCCAGCTGCCCCATCAGGCCGCCTGTCCACCGCACCTGCCAGCCTGCTTCTTCTATCTGAATGTACCTAGTGGCTTTCTTAAACCCTTTTCATTGCTGGACTAAAGATGGGAACTGATAAGATTTTTCTGATATCAGTGCCATTATCAACTCTGCTTATCGGTCGGATCCTCCATCAATTCTCTTATTGATTCCTGACCTTTGTGCAGCCACTTTTTTTAATCTCTAAGGCTGCGCACAGTTTAAACACTGATCTCTACTGCCTGGTCTCCAGCCCAGCCCAATTTATAATGTATACGGTGTGGATGTACGATGTAAACATAGACCTATAGCAGGGGTGTCCAATCCTGGTCCTCGAGTGCCGGTATCCGGCATGTGTTAGATGTACCCCTCTTCCAACACAGCTGATTCAAAGCCTACCATCAAGCTCTGCAGAAACCTGATAATGACCGTCAGATGTGATGGAAGAGGGAAACATCTAAAACATGCAGAATATACTGGCCCTCGAGGACCAGGATTGGACACCCCAGACCTATAGGCTATGGTTACAGTTATGTCTGAACATAGCTAAATCAAATATTTGTCATTAATAAACAAGTTTAAGGTTAAGGCGAAAACAGTTTGGGAAAATTAGCCCCAGTTTTGTCTGTTCTGAGATGTTGTTGTTCATCATATGTATATTGCGTTGACTTGTTTGTGTGTGACAAAAGTGAGATCATGGTGTTTTTTTCTGTTGTCATGTCCAAGTTTTCCATCTTATTCCCTCTCTGATACCAGCCAAGGCCAGAGCCAGTGAGAGCAAACATTTGTGTATGGGTACATTAAACAATCAAGCAGAAGTCCTCAAGTATTGTGAGCATACTTTCATTGTTGCATATCTTTGAATAGCTATGTCACTGCCTTGACCAGATGAGGTCAATAGATTCAAGTCCCAACTCTCAAATCACATCTCCATTTAGATACTGCTGCCTCCAACACAAACACCAGCAGAATTCAGAAATCTAATAGGTCACAAGTATGTCTGTAATGCCTCCTTCAGTCAGTCGTTTGGACCTCATTAATGTACTTCCTGTTGACATACTTAGTTGATATTCCACACATCAGAGCAGCACAACGAGGCAGAGACAGGCCGTGTGAAACCCTGAATGGATTGATCAGATGCTCATTATCTGTGTCTGCTTCTGTAGGTAATGTTTTCAATGGCACACTGCTTTGGTCAGTGGCAGTCCAGACATTTTCTGCACCCAAGGCAGCATCATGTGAAAATACCCCTTGAAGACATCCTCCAAGGCAATTTAAAAAGTCCATGCAATTCCCAGCTTATTACTGGTACACACTGAATCACTAAAGATTAGTCTCTAGGTCCCCCGCCCAGCTGCATATAATTTCATCTCACAAGTCTGGCTGCCCTACACCACAGTGCATGCTGTGAAAACGTCCTTTTCTGCACGTCACAAGCAGAACCCCCAAATGATGCTATGATTAGTTGCTGTGATACAGCACAAAAGCTGAAGCTCATGTCTTTCCTGCTGTTTTTGTGTTTGTTTTATCTGAAGGCAGAAAGCCCTCATACGTACATTGCCATTTAAATTAAAGGCAATTTTATTTATTCAGGCCTTCACCTCAAGTATGTCTCATAAGCTTGAGGCAAAAAAAAAAAAGAAGTAATTTACCGGTGATTGTTGAGCCAATTATTGAACAATCACTTGACATCAAGAAGAGTTTTCTGAAAGAGGCATATACTGCTGCATATTAATTTTTTTTCACCTCATTTCAGCAGGAACAGATCTGACCTGTGTGCAATATGTTATTTTACATGTATGAAGCACATTCAAGCCATTTGATCAGCCTGACCACATCTAAAGATGCAGGCTCATGATTAGTCTTCCATACATAAAAGAAATCCATACTGAACAACCACATGCTTGAAGAGGCAATATTTCTAGTTTCAAATATTCAAAAATGACCTGAAAGTACCATTAGTGTTTGGAATAAAGAGTTGAAGTTTTGCCAAAGATTCTCTTGAATTGTAGAGATATAAACCGATATATTCATACAGACAGTCCAAAGGATTTATGGCCTTCGACCAAAGTGGCAGAAAGCAACCAGAGGGGATGAGGGAACACTACGAAACAACTTCTAGAGTCAAATAAAGTGACTCAGTAATAAAAGCTAGAAGCACTGCTTTTGTTGTTTTCACTACTGGACATGGCTCTAAATGTAAAGAATGAAGGTATGAAGTTGTTATTTTTGCTGTTTGTTTATCCACAGTTCAGACTAAACTATGACAGTTCTGACCTCATTTGGACAATTCCAAACAGACCATGAATGCAGCTATTGATTCTTTTTGAATTAGAGTATTCTACCAAAAATTTCAGCAAATAATCGAGCAATAAGATTAGATAAGAAAAATGATTCAAGGATTTTTTTGCACTCGACTTATTTGTGTATTCATTGCAGCTCTAACTGACAGCATAAACTGTACAGAAAACAGAGATGTTTTGTGACTGCTTTTGGTAAAAAAAATAAAAAAAAACAGAACTAAGTTAACAGAGAGATAATGTAAACTATTCGCTGGCACAGCACATGAAAACTATAAGAAAGTGTTATTTTGAGTGACTGTCAAAATGAGCATCAATATACTTTTAAATGTCTTCTGATATGCAACTTCCCCTGTTGTAGAGAGACACTTAAAATCTGTCTAGGAGGACACGGAGGAACATAGACTTTCTGCATGAACATTCTTAGAATGCTGATTTGGGAAGCCCAAAGTGGCCAAGTTATATTTGGACAAAAACAAGAATGTAACAAGTCAAAGTTAAATTAACCCACCAGGGGGGTAAATGGCCAAATGAAGCACAATAGAATGTCTCCAAAGCCAAGAGAATAAACAAAAACTCACATTTATCCACAGTAGCTGAAACCAAAAGATATAAATGTTGAACTCCGTGACAGTCCACAAAATAGGAGAAATGGTTACAAAATAAATGGCAGAGAACCCCTACAGAAGCTTCAATTACATCACTAAATCAAGAAAAGGGATTTGGATCACATTGAGAATGAGTTGAGGCAGTGGGTTCTCAACTGGGTAGGGGGGGCATCGTGACATTGTCATGCATGCATCCAGGTGCGTTAGAAACTACTGTTGTACATCACAACATTATAAATCACTCAGCACATACTCTACCCCCGCTCATGGATTGATGTCCATGAGTGGCGGGGGGTTGCATACTGTCCAGCACATTAGCCCCATCACACTCACCGTTGCTCGCAAATTCGTTTTTAGGGGGCAGCAGGCAGTGAATGATAACATGAGTGGAGCTCACTTTCTCACAGCTTTATCTACAGAGTTATATAACCCACCACGTCTCTCTCATATAGGTCCGTTGCATTACTTTTAGATTAATTGAGGGGGTCATATCATCCAGCACATCACCCCCCCCACACACACACACACACACACACACACACACACACACAATTGTTTTCAGGCATGGGGGAGTGCCAGTAGGGTCATGATGCTGCTTGTGGGACATTATTCAAGAAAGGTTGAGAAACCCTGAGCTAAGGGGTAACTGTAGCAGTTCAAACAAGAAAAAAAAAGAGCTCTCCTGATAAACACAGCACAACAGCATTGTGCCTCTGTATTGGCCCCGCCCCTTTAACATCAATGACAGACGGAAGTTTTCAGTCAGGGTATGTAAACTTATGAGCACAACTGTATGTCAGAAAGTGAAGTAAATGATTACTCAGGAAAAGTAAACAGGGAGCAATTGAAAAGGTGTTTGAAGCCCATCTGAAACACATGTATGGCAGTTTAAGAAAATGATGTAAAGCTAAATAAAGCTCAAATAAATCTGAAATATTTTAAAGCTCTAATATTAACCTCTAATATTAGCTGAAGAGAAAAATTTGCAGTTTTCATTATTTATACGTTATTAAGATAGCATTTTATTGGTTTGATCCACTTTAGATTGAATTACCATAAAATGACAACATCCTTTTTTGTCAATATCTTTAGTGTAATTTTTGCATTTCACAAATTCATCCCATGGACTAGGTTGAACCCTTTGACAGGCCGGTTTAGCCAAATCTTTGACTTTAACAGAAATTATTGAATATTACATTATTATATTGTGATTAGTGTCTATCCTACAGATGTCAAACTGTTATAATATATAATAAATACACAGAGACCAGTTGAGCTGAACACCAGGCTAGCTTTTTCTCTTTCTCATAAACACATTATCATAATCTTTTATTACTAGAACGTGCTATGAGTGACATGTAAACAGACACAGTCACTTCAGATGCACCATCACAATGAAAAGTACTGTGGAGGTGAAACATAAGTGACAAACGGCTCATAAGATACAGACAGCTACAGCATGAGTCATCTTCCCTCAAAGATTTTCACAAAGTCTTAGTAAGTTATAACTAAGGCAGCGAGCCCACAGTAAATGGACAGCAACATGACTTATGGTTATTAAATGCCATAAGCTGGTAAAACGGCAGCTACAAAAAAACAACTGTATCTCGACCTAGAAAAACAGAAGAAAGTGGCATGTCCTCAGCCACTTTGTGGGCTGAACATCATTGTAAACCACATGATTAAACACACCAACCCTGAACATATTGTACTTTGACACGTCTACGAGAATAGAAAATGTCAGACTAAATAAATATGACTTAAATGGTACAAAGATGGTATTGATTGGTTTTTCCCTATATGTTGCACTGTATTTACCTGTCCGCCCTGATAAATGAAGTGATTAAATTCAGCTCTGTTTCTCCTAGTTTTAAAGAGGTCATTTAAAACTATCAATAATCCTGAATAGACTGAAATGAAGCATTATACATTTTTCAGCTACATCACCCGGCAATACCTCACATATGTTTTTCCTCCTGTGAAATATTGTTTTAATACACACAGGATCGGAGCTGATGGAGGTCAGGTATGAAACGTTCATTTGATCGGACTGAAAATAACTTGAAACGTGCTGGTGCTGAAAAAATTAACCGATGGATTTAGTAGCTAATCATGAACCATGTATGCATGAATTGGATTTTATGTCTTTGTGACATTTTAATATTAGTAAAACTAATCAATTATGAAAATAACAGCAGCAGCAGCCCTGGAGCCATCATGAATTAATACTGTTAAAAAAGGACAAAAATATTTCTTTTCTACTTTACATAATTTGATATTCATGCTGTAATATACCAGATATTTAGAAAAAGCAGCCTGTACCCAAGATCATATCAAGTTAAATACATGAGTTACTCTCTAACCTTGGTAATCATCACTGTGGCATGATTATGAGTAAGTCCTTGTGTTGGGTGCTGAATTGGTATTCATGCTTTTCTTTTATGTTTAAAAAGAATAAAGTCCCATATTTACTCCTAGGCCATCAGACTTGGCCTTATGAAAAGGTCATAGTGCCAGTGCTTTGATCGGAAGTTGAGAGTCAAGTTCATTCTGTATCATCTATATTTGATTATGTCTTTGTGTTTCAGAGTTGCAAAAACATATGTAGACTAGCGGTGTAACGGTACAGAAAATTTTCGGTTCGGCACGTTTTTGGTACGGGCGCTTCGGTTTCATACATTTTTAGTACAGTGAAGGAGATCAGTGAAGGGGGGGGGGGGGCACTCCATAACATTTCAACAAAATACTGTTCAGTCATTTGTGCATTAACAGACACCCCATGTTATTTATTTTTATATTTTTTAATGTTCAATGTTCGTTTATGGCACACACTGTAATTTACTGGTTGTTTGTGAAGGCCTCACAGTATTCCCAGAGGTGCTGTGAATGTGACCTCACAGTAACGCCACAGCAGAGGCAGGAGGAAGGAGAAGAGGAGCAGGTTCACCGGATTTTACCAACGTGAGTTAAAAATAAAAACCTTTTGCTATAAATGAACCCATAGACTGTTTTGCGCCACAAAGCTGCAACAAACTGAAAACCCAAAGTGAAACTGAACATCGAACATCCGACCCGGCTTCTGTGCCTCTGTTTTACTCTCTGTTGTCATGTTTTGGGTTTTTTTGCAGCTGCTGAATGTTTACAGAGGAAACCCTGCACATGTGTTCACCCTGCTTCCAGAGTGTTTGCGTTCTTCACATCAGCTTCATGTTTTCGTTCATTACACCTCCGTATTGCATCGAAGGCCCTGAACACGAGTGCACCATTACGCCCCCAGTGTAAACTACGAAATAACTACTGAAAACATACAATTTGAGGTTTGTTATGTGTAAAATGATTCATGCAAATAATGCTACGTGACACTTTTTCATCAATCAATGAATGAGGAAATAAAGAGAATGCAAACATAGAGCCTGATTGGTCTTGTTCTGCCTAGTGGAGGAATGAACAGCATTCTTCCTCATTTACTGTTTTAATGATGATGGCGGCTGTAAAAATATATGACGTACATAGTTTTAATAGTCCTCAAAGCATTAAGTAAGCCCTCATGAGCTATGGATGGAGAATCATCCAGGAATATGTCTTTGGTTTTAATTGTCACCTGTGTTTTTCTACGTATTCTTTAGTGACATGATGAAAGAAGCAGTCGATCCACAGTCCCTGACTTTTCTTAGCTGTTTTGCCATCAGCATATGACGCTGCCGCTATTGTTAAATGAATGGGAATAAGTGGTGTGTTGCTTTGCACATTAGATTCTAAGCACTGACCTATTATTAGGATACAATGTGTAATAAACCATCAGCTTTGCATTGAAAATGCTGCCCTACACTGTTGGAATGGCCTGGCCAGGGCTCTGGAATCTATTAGCCTCTGTGTAAATGGCTTGTTGCTTTTATGCAGCCTGGCTCTGGAGCAAAGCCACTTGCTTTGTAATTAGTGCTGCATTTTTGCCAAGAACCGCTGGCTCACCCTGTCCAGGCGCTCACTCACACAAACAGGCACACTCAACAATTAGTGTGTTTTACCTGATAATGAAATTATGTAAATGGTGCAAGAGTCCAGGAGATGCTCGCTTATTCAATTCAAACAGGTTCAGGACCCATTACCATATTTTGAAACATCTGACTTAATTAGGAAGACGAGGAGGGTCGGGGAGAGGAATGAGAGAGATGAGAGAGACAAAGACTTTTAACGGCATCCATTCGCCTCATAAAGAGGTTATTAAGAGTCAGGGCTGAAGATGGCCACTAATGATGTGTTGGGGAAATTAGGCCGATCAAACATTAAAAGCCGAGGCCCCCTCCTGTGGGCAAAGAAGCAGCCAAATGGGTCAATTAGAGAGGTATTATTTCTCTCTTTCTCTCTCCCTCTCTTAAGAAAGAGAAAACAAGTGGAAGCTGATCTGCATAAAGTGTTTATCAAGACAGACATGTCCACTTAGGGGTGATCACACTGAAATTCCTCATCTAGCTGGATGCAAACGAGGGGGAGGGGTCAACTGTGAATATATGTGCACCTCAGCATGTGTGTTTCATCTTAATTATTGCAAAAATTATGTGTGCACACATCCCGGCATGCATCTGCGAGCGTTCACTGTGTACACTGTCCAGTGTTTTGGTGAGACCAGCACATTTGAGTTTACATGCAGCAAGAGAGGGGGTTATTAGTGGTCCTCCATCAAAAAGAAAATTGACTATGAGCTCTGTAATGTCCTGGTCATAATTTAGAATAACCAAATTAACGTGCAAAGCACTTGAAATTGCCTAAAATAAAGTACAGGCATACATCATGGGTGGATGAGGAGAGTAATGTTCCTGGCAGAGAATCTACTCACTGTAAATTGTCATTTTATCCCTTTTCTGCAGTGTTTTTAGCTCACCTCAGAGTGGCATATTTTCAATTAATTGCTGCGCCATAAATGGAGTTTAATTCTGACTTCAGTGGAGGCATAAATTCTACAACATAGTGCTTTGCTGTGGGTTAAACACACTTTGGTTTTACACTTAACTTCTGCATGTCCGCGTGCTCTTTTTGTGCTTTCTCCCTCGTATTTAAGAATGAAAAGGATGCAAAGTGAGTGCACAGAGCGGGAGGGGAAAAAATGAGGCATCTCAGGAAGAAACTGTAATTCTTGAGCAGGGTTTGAAATAAATTAGCTCTTAGCCATTCGGGGTTAGGCTAACATATTAGAATTTTCCATCTGCTTGCTCTAAATCATCTGCAAGTCCGCTCAGCGTAAAGGGCAGGCTGCTCATCTCTCAACTCCTAGGACAGATTGCATTACTGAGCAATATACCTTTATTTCCTCCATTTAATCCTCAGCGTGGGGCCGACCGGAGCACAGCTACAGAGGTAATAACGCACAAGTCATGTATGTGCACAATTAAAAATGGACAAACACATGCAAATACCATTCCAATTTACAGCTGCGTGCCGTCGGTGTGAGGAAAACGCAC
>JAPTYQ010000002.1:10128730-10142899 GCA_029814465.1 Ostorhinchus cyanosoma | reverse complement strand
GGGGGGTGGGGGTTATATATGGGTGTGCTCCGTGGCTACCAAAAACCTAAAGTGAAACTTCGACCATCCGACCCAGCTTCTGTGCTAGGATTGCATGATGTTGGAAAAAACTGACATTGCAATTTTTTTAACCCTGCAATATATATTGTGATATGAAAAAATACTCAAGATATAACAGCTGTGTGGTGCCAACATAAATGACTAAATAAGGTAGTTGCATTATCTCTTGTGACAACAGGTGGAAGGCACATTCGACACAGAATATGCATTTCAGATTCATCCTTCTTGTAGCTGAAATAATTCCACATAACTGACGTTGCTTTTCTCTTTGGCACCAAGTCTTCATTTATGTAGATTCTATCTTGTTTGTTGCTCATTTTTCAGTGTTGTTACCAGCAACTCCCCCTATAATCAGGGGCGTGGTCTGCTTCAGCAAACTGATTAAGAACAGTTGTGATTGGTGGATGACGGTGTGCAGTGTGTGTCAGGTACCCAGGTTGAAATTAGATGAGAACACGTTGACTTCATTTGCCTCCCGCATTGCTGGATCTGTGATGTGACTATTGTGCACATGTACGTTGCAATGACGGTGCTCAAACAATATATTGTGCAGCTCTTTTCTGCACCTCTTATACTCTGTTGTCATGTTTACCCCCCCACCCCTCATCAGCACTGCAGCCTGAGAATAAAGTGTTTTTTGGGGTTTTCTGCAGCGGTGCTGAGATTTCAGCAGTGGAGTCGTAGAGCGTAGGGAAACCCTCCACATTGGTTCTGCTCATCTCCATCCTGCTTCCCATGTGTTTGCGTTCTTCACATAGGCTACATGCATTCGTTTGGTACACCTCCATATTGTATTGAAGGCCCTGAACCAAAATGGTTCGGTGCACCGTTACACCACTAATGTAGAGGATCTGTAGACTGGTGGAATTAAGACATTTAAAACTACACCTTGAAGACATGCAGAGTGAATCTTCAATGCAGACACTCATCAATAGCAGTAATAGACCTGGGTCAGCAGTTCATCCTTTAAAGTCAGGCCAAATGAAGCAGTCAAGTTCATTTCTGAAGAAATGAGGTAGTTTTTAGCCTACAGATATGAAAAGGGTCATTTTATTTAACCTTGGGTAGAAAACGGAGAACTCAACAGATTTCAAAAAAGTATTAGTTCAAGTCTCTAACCACTGGGTCTGGCTGTTGTTGTTGAATTACATCAGTGGCTTTACAAGTATTCATCAGTAAATAAAATAAAATTCTAAATATGTATGGTTTTGTTTTAGAACCTTTGGCAAATAACAGTTACTGGCTTTTACTTCAATAAAATATTTAATCAAAGACTTTTATTTGTAGTGGAACATTGTTAAACTGTGGAGTTTTTACTTATAGATCAAAGAGCTTCTTCCATCTCTTCCTGACAGTCAATCTCACAACATTTCAGATGTCGAATCTTGCCCTCAGCATTCTGCCAAGGTCAGACAACACTATGGTCTGGTTCTAGTCTGTCCTCACAGAGCCCAGAACAAAGAATACAATGAACAAAATGATAACTGGATTATTGATACTCATCTTCATGCACCATTTAACAAAGATGACACAGTCCACTAATGAAGAAGTCGCATAAAACAAATTGCACAGGACTATTGTCGGACAAAAATCATATTGAAAACAGGTGTTCGCAATGGCACCTGCAGTCACAGAAATTATTAGACCACCCCTTGTTTTCTTAAATTTTATTGTTCATTTTAATGCCTGGTACAACTAAAGATACATTTGTTTGGACAAATATAGTAAAAAGACTGTAATTGTAAGTGTAATCTTGATGATAACCAAAATCATGTCAGTTATTACATCAATATCTAAGGTATTGTAATGACAAAAACTGTGCTTTTAGGCATTCCGTGCTTTCTTTTGTCTGTTTTAGTTATATGATACACAGGAGTTAGTACTTGATTGTATAACCATTGTGTCTGATGACTTCTGATGGTCTAATTTTTTTTTTTTCCCGCAACTGTAAACGTCGCAGAAACTGAGACTTAAGGCGTCAAGTAAATGTTAAAGTGGTGGCGATTTAAAACATGGGGATCTTTTGGCCAGATTATGCACTCCTAATTTAAGGTTTTTCCCTCTATTGACTGCACTTGCATCAGTCCATTCAAAGTGATTCATTGGTGCAGGTTTAGGTTCAGTAAAAAATGTTCATCGTGTTAAATGTGGCGATCAAAGTGTCTTATAAAAATTCTCCAAGCTGTCCGCTCCACAGTGCATGGGCGTCACAGCCAGAGTGTGGTCAGCTGGGGGTCCGAGCCATCAATGGCAGCACTCATCGATTATAGAAGGTCGCCTCTCTAATGAGCGAAGGTCAGACCCTCTCTTCATCCATCACTGTCAACCTCAGCATCCCCTCTTCCTCACAGTTTTCTATTGGGTTCGTCTTTGCTTCCATTGTCTGACATGTAGCAGTATGTGGTGCAAGAGGAGGACATGTCAATGTTATCAGCATGCAACAGATGACAGCTTTGAGGGAGACCGTGACTTTCAGCTCATGCCCCGGTGGCTAATTACCCAGACTCCTCATCCAACCGACTCCTGCGCACCACAATGCAAACCAAACCCATGAGTTATGGGTATTATGAATGGAGAAAACTAATTCCAAGCCTCTAGGAAGTTGTTATTGTTGGATATTGCTACTACCAACAGTCAGACCCCAGACCAAGAAGCCTCCAACATTTACCAATTCCAAATAAAATGAGCACTTTTTTATTATATGCTGTACTCTGGTTTAACAGCTTAGTTATTTTATTTTTATTGGAGTTTTGATAAAATGCTTTTAAGAGCGCTTTCAGTGGAGTCAAGTATTCAATAAAATTTTACTCTTTTTTTTCAGCTCTATAGAACAATGCAAATGTGAACACTGGCAAGTTATTACTGATCAATACAAATAACACTCCTTTAATCCGGTCTGATTCAAGTAAAATTGAGAACATTTCCAATTCTGAGTGTGCTTTACAGTTCATGCCTGTTACAGAGTGCATATATACAGTGAATATAAAGTCTACACACCTCTGTCCAAATATCAGGTTTTTATGATGTAAAATCATGACACTAAGATAAATAATTTCAGAAGTAGTTTCAAATTTAAAAGGTCGTATTTTACTATTTTAAATGGAATTATGCATTTTAAAACATTTCCCTGTGGTCTACATAAACTGTAAATGATATGCTTGGGTCTAAATTCTTCATTAATTCAACTCAACAGATCCATGTTCAACCCTATTTCAGACTAATGACACCAAAAAGGTCGTTGAGCTCTGGCCCTTTAAAAGCCAATGAGCCACTTCACACCCTGCCCCCTCCAGGTTGTTGTGCTGCTCTGTCCCGTCTACTCAGAGAAATGTTCATCAGAAGTCTTGACCTAATATGTGCAAATGATGTAACTAGTTACAGACTTAAAAAATTAAGCAGGAATTAAAATGGATTGTAGAAATCCACTAGATTTTTCCTAAAATACATATAAAAATAGCTTTGCAGCAACTGGAAGGTTCAAATTCAAACGTTTTGAAATATCAGGGTCCAAATACACAAATAAATGTGTCAAAGACTAAGAAAAATGGGCATAGCAAAATAGGACCCCTTTGATTTTCACTTGAGTTGTACGGGCTATAGGTCATGATTAAACTGAAGTATTATTGGAGGTAAAACTATAATAAGGCTGCATAAGTGTGCACTGCACACTCTTAAAATAATTTGTTACTGCACTTTTTTTAATTCTGTTTAGATAGGAGTTTATCAGCATGGCTTAACTGGTCTTGGCAATATTTACCCAGCATTCTTTGCAAAAATATGTCACAGAAACCTGGCATTTTAACAGGGGTGTGCAGACTTTTAATATCCACTGTAGGCCTTTTAATTAGTCTTTATAAACCATATATCATTTAATGTTCCTTGTAGTTGAATTCCTGCTCAAATTAAATTTAAATTCACAAACACAAGCAAACAAAACTTCATAATTTGCATAGAAAATCAAGTCTATCAACACTGAACCATATTAAATACCAAAGTTAAGTTCATCATTATCAATTCAGGTGTATTCACAGCTTGAAAGCCCTTCAATCACAACCTGATAAACATCAATGTATCATCTCAGTCTTTCAGAAGATGTTTTTTCAGTCTTTGAAGCGGCTTTGAAATGGAAGTGCCTGGATCCATTGCATTTTAATCAACACTTTGAGTGACAATAAATTAGTTTGCTCTGGAACTGATTGAACTAGCTATAAGATTTAACACCATAGTTGATATTTAAAGCAGCAAACAGCAGAGGGTTATTTTTACTAATGATTACAAAACAATACATGACAAACCATTATCATATGTCTGCAATACATTAATAGTGTGAGATTTTAAATGAAACATTACCTTCGAGTTAGTGAAAAATATAGAATTCTGTTTCCATTCTATGGACATAATTTACTTTAAGATTTATAGTTTAATATTTCTGCTGAGGCCAGATCAGTAGAGCCTGCAGCAAGCAAGTTATTAAAATATAGAGAGGCTCATTATAGTTTAACTACATGATAAGGTAACAGATGTACCTGCATCTTTAAATGTCTTGCCTTGAAACTGAAACTGTTAACAAAAAAAAAAAATAGTGATACTTAATCAGCATTTATGACCCATCAGTGTTAAGTATTCCTGTCTTTTTTATTTTCCTTCTCTATGTTCATGATCTTTCAGAAACTTTCAGCCAATATATAACAGCACCATTTTGCACAGGAACAATTATACAGTTAGGAAGTGACTCTGGTTCACTCTGCTCTTCGCTCTCACTGAATTACTCATAGTGTAGTGCAGTTCTGTCTGAGAGACCAAACTCTGAACAAAGCAATAATAAAGACACCAGTCACCTGCATATGAGACCTTTCATTCAGAAAGACAAACAGTGGAAGAGGAAGATGTGATTCTTTTAAAATATATACACAATGGTGTAGGCAATAGTGACGTATCAAAACCAAACAGAAATAATGAAACAAAAAATGCTTATGTCACCCAAAGATTTTACAGTTGATGCATCATTAATGGGCAGGTATATGTATTTTAGAGCAGAACCATCAAGAGGGGAAAAAAAAAAATCAGTGAAGTTAGTTTTTTGTCATCACTATCTCATTTAGTCTGTTTGATTGACCACCATGGACTGGAGATGAACCGCAAACTTTGACTGGTGTCTATGAGCATTTGTGAGAAATGTTATGTACTTTGCCTTAAACATGACATGAGTAAAACTTGTGTTTAAATGTATGTTGTATCAGTAAAGTAGGGCCAGTACATTGGAGAATCTCATGCAGGGGCCACAAGCAACCCAAACCTTAAACAGCCTTTTTCTGCCTCCATTTGACTGATATCATTGAATGGTCGGGTGGGAGAGAAAACGAGGTGGATATATGCATGCACAGACGAGGGCTGCACAATTTATCAAAATGCCATTCTAATCCCAATATCAGCCTCTACAATTCTGTAATCACAAAGGACAACAATTTTAAAATGTCCAGCTCTATGAGGATTTATAGTGATTTAACTGCAGAAATGAGGATGTATAGACTCTTAGTTACCAAACGTGTAACCCTGAGCCATCTTCTTCAGCTGAGATGTTCTCACCTAAATCCAAGCCAAAACCTTAACCTACTACTATCAAATACAATAAAATATACAGAGCCTACTGCTAACAAAAAGATCCACATCTACAGAGCTTTGGCACTAACAAAAAGGATGACATTACATAAAGCCAACCACATACAGGTATATTTATAAAGTCATTCTTTCATTTTCAGTGACTGCTTAATCCTATCTAAGGCCAGAGGTGGGTGGAGCACCTACAAAGTACCCACTTTTCACAGTTTGGATATGATAAAATGGTAAAAATCAAGCCCTGTATCTTTCTGGATTGAGATTTTTTAACATAATCTCTGAGCTCATAGGGTTGTGGTCCAGCCAGACCCTCTACTCATTATTCTTGGGGTATTTGAAACCTTCTAGACATTAAGCAAAACGCTACAAGGTTTTATCCCATTTGGTCTCATAATAGGAAAAGAAAAAAAAAAAAAAAACAGATTCTCACATTAAGGAAAAGTACAAATGTGCAGACATCTAAGATGTGGCTGGAGGGTATAACTAATACTCTCCATTTGGAAAGAATTAGGTACATATTAAGAGAAAGACTCCAACAATTTAATAAAATATGGCAAGCCCTTATGCTGTGCCTTGCAAATACAGGCTGCACAGAATGCACAGTTGAGTTTTTGGAATGCTGAGAAAGAACTCCAGTATTGTGACAGGCACATGGTTGGAACAGCATCACCCTCACCACAGTTGTATGCATCTGCACAGTTTCATCAGTACACAGATCATAAAATGCACATCTACTGTCTGTTTATGAACATTTTCATTACATTCTGATTATTCTGAAGGCAGTTTAGAAAAGAAGGCGACCAATAAACAATGTGGAACTTTTTCACAGCTGGTATTTCCTACAACACAGTAACTAAACTTTGTGGTGATGCATTTAAATGACAGTTTGGCGCACCAGTGCAACCAAAGCAAAAAGTTAGTCCTACAGTGTCATTTTTCTCCAACATTTTAAACTTTAGATAAAACAATGGCTTTTACTGCGTTCACTTTCTCAGGCGGCTCTCAGCTCTTGCTGCAGCACTTTGATTGTACTATGAAATAGTAGGAAAGCAACCTGCCATGGGAGTTTCCTCGACTTTTTACTAATGAAGCACGAGTGTTCTCCTTTATCCAGAAAAACAAACCAATGGGAGAAAAACATGGAAGCTATAGCCACAGGGAGCTGTCAGCTGGTCAGACTGAGGTAAATGCAAAGAAATCACTTAATAAGAACTAATGGGCTCTTTCATGCTCTCTCCCTTCCTGTGTAATTTACCTCTCTTATAATGGTCACAGCTGACAGCAGCAGTAAAGATTGGATATGCTTTTTTCCACATGCTTGCACCCACACTGCAAGAATGCGGTGTGTTTTTCTATTGTTTTCTGTACATTGTTAGGCTCAGTAGGGGTATGACGGATCCTGGAGAGACACCAAATCATATTCAGGATTGCCTCTTTCCAAGGGTGGTGGCAGGATTACATGCTGGCTTCTACAAGCCACTGCCTCAGACAAACAAGACCACACACTCTTCTTTTTAGCATTTGGTCCATAAAATGTTACAAAATAGTCCCTAAAAAAATTGAAGGAAAAAAACACCAAAAAAAAAAAAAATCAAATGCCAAATGTCAGTAAATTTCAGTATGAAAAGCAACAGTGTGAATAAAACGGTTCTGACAACAGGCTGCAAGGCTTTAGTCATGTTTCATTATTGTCATCACTCGTTTTTTTATCCATTATATTGTCTGATGGAGAATCATATCGGTTCTGTCAATATTGTCTATTTAAACAGCTGCATCCCAGTCACTGTTAATAAAAGGAGGCTGATGGATAAACACGCCTGTCACTTCATAAAATGTATTGACACAGTAAATTACTTTTATAAGAACACTTTAACAAAAGTTATTATTTGTGTTCCTGCTGTGTTAAGTGACCTGGGAGACATTATATTTGATGTTTTACAGCTTGTTCTGTATGGGCTGTATTAAATGTAAATATCAGTGACATTTAGTAAAAACTGTCATGGAGTTAATTTATTTACTTTTCTCTTCTACAGATTTGAATTATGCACAATGAAGACATTTTGGGGAGTTGAAATGAGTGTGTCCTGCAAAGACTACAAGGTTTTCTCTATAATTATTGGCTAAAATCATGGGACGTGACCATAACATCAACTTCTTGAAATTTAGTTTGACCTTTATTTTTATATTTCGTAAACATTTCCTCCGCCTCTGTAGTTCTATGCTTTATAAATTGTTTAGTAATCTTTTTTTTTTTTTTCTTTTTGCAGGCATTTTGTAGCCCCTTAGTGACCCACGGACTATTTGCATGTTTATGCACATTCTTGCATTGTTTTATAAGACAATTTTTATTGTCTAAGTAAATATTTTTTTAGAAATTCCTCATATGCTTTATCAGCATCTTTTTCATTGTAAATGATCTCCTAGTTCTGTATCACTAAGTGATTTTTTAGTGCAATTCTTTTACATTTATAATTATTTATATCCTTTTCCTTTCTATAAGTACAGTTACATGTATATAAAGCAAAAATAAGTAAGTGGTCACTGATGTCTGTGCGCAAGAGTCCGCTTTCTGTATTGTTTTCCAAGACGTTGGCAAATATATTATCTATTAAAGTGGCACAGTGGGAAGGGATCCTGTTTGGTTTGGTGATTGTTGGATACAAGCCCATGCTAAACATTGAGTTTATAAACTCTTCCATCACTTTATGCTTCTTTAAATTAAATTAGAGGGGGAAATGGCATTACATGAGAGATTAGCTCATGTTTGAAACCCTGTATGTTACAGTTCTCAATTTCAAACCCCATTGTTTCAGCTATTCATGATTTTGAAGAGGCATTTTAACAGACACACTCATGAATGTATCATACACTACTCTAAAGCTTTTTTATTACGGAATAAGAAAACAGACATGAGATATCCAAGTACTGGCAGCTCAGTATTATATTCACTGAGATATTAAGCAGAATGAAAGAGGGCAGATTATTTTCAGTAACAAACACAAAGACGCACTCAGAGCACGTGTTGACATGCTAAATAATACAAAACATTGCAATTTGCTGTTAAGGGCAACCTGCATTTAATGATATCCTGATAGTTTTGTTGTTTGACAATGTGTTGTCCTTCAGTTTCCCATTCATGATACAGACTGTGGTGATCTGCCATAGTTTATATAATGTCACTTCAGAAGAGTAAAATTAGTCCTACTTGAACATGTTAATGTTGAAAATCATTTTGGGATGAAGCTGGAGCGCAGTTATCCAACGCATGGCAATGACATTGAAAGTAACCACGGAAACTAGATTTTACAATATTCACCTGTGCGCACCTCTGTATAAAATGCACAACCGATTCTCTTGGTGATTTACAGCAGAACAGTTAATGGCAGAGTGACATAATTAAACACAAGCAGATTTACCATGGTGAAGAGGACAGAGTGTCATTGTGTGACACTATGCCTGTACACAATAGTACCAGAGTCTTTTTACCATTTTGGCTAAATTACAAATGAGAGCAAACATGCTCTGAGCTCTCTTATCTTTTCCTTTAGTTTTAATTAAATTTAGAAAGTACCAAGTTCCATTAGCCTTTCTTTAAGCTCAATCATACTTTAAGTGTCAAACCAATAAAAAAAAGCAACATATCCAGTATTAGTCTGAGTTGATAAATACACAAGTGCATTTACAGACAGAACACGATCCTTGATGTCAAGATAAAAAAAACTAATATTTAACTCACAACTACATCACACATACAAACCAAGGAAAGGCTTAGAGAGTGATAATGCCATGAGAAACATTATTCACCTTGTTTTCTACCAATGTCACATCTCAGACTCACAAATGCCACATCCAAACATAATGATGTGAAGTGTTTTGAGTTATTCAAACCACCATCCCCATAGAAATACCTAATCAATCAACAGATGAACGTGAACTAATAGTCATCTTTGGAATTATGTACTCGTTGCATTGCCATAATTTGTCCTGGGGACGCTCTGTTTTGTGTAATCTGTGATGATTATGCATGTATTCATTTCAACTGTTAGAGTGAGAGACACAACTGTTTGGTAAACAGCTGTTTGCATCATTATTCTAAAAGCTGCAGGGTGTTCGTCACTGAAGAAGCTAATACAATGCCATTTGAAATTCTAAATGTTTTTGCAAGTTTTAAGAGTCTTCAGTGGCAGGATTACTTCAGTTTTGCTTATTATTTGTTCAAGTGCAACGCAACACTGTGGGGTGTTTCAGAGTGAATATAGCGTCAATAAGTGCCAGCAATTATTGAAAATCACAGCTCCCTGCTGACTCGCTCCCAAGATTTGACGACAATGCTTTTCATGTAAATGATCCATTTGTCAGCCTTAGAGCCACCTCAGGCCCTTGTTATATTCTCATGTAGAAATAGACACAGTAGGTATGTAGGTACTTAATTAACTATGGCTAGAGGATGTACAGAATAAATGCATTTCAACTATCCTTCATTTCAGTCTTCCCTTTTTGCATCCCCTCTCTTTCTGCTATATTACACTATAAACTCTACAGCCGTATATCACTGGAGGCCAACTTTTCACTCCTCCTCAATATTTCAGAACCTCACATCAGAAAATCAGACATAACTAATTCTGATGATCACGCTGTGAATGTAGTATTTTCTGAATTTGGCTTAATGTTGTGTGAAAGCTACCGTCTAGTTTCTAATGGCTCAAGATAACTCAAGTGGACACCATTTAAATGCACACGTCGGCTCAGATATTTGGTGGGCAGCTGGTGAAAATAACACAAGGCAGGATACAGGAATACTAATATCAGGGAGCTGATTGGTTGCTCTCCAGAGACAGAGCAGGGGAAATGAACGCCTTGTGTTGTGGGTGCTGTCATCAGCCTTCCAGTACCCCCTGCTGTACAAGAAATCACATGACATTTGGGTAGTGATTAGCTAAACATATACGGAAATATGAGTTAAGACAACCCTGACTGTATCCATAACCATGTACAACCTAAAATCAGGCAATTACAGCCCACAGTGGTTCAGGTTCAGCTTGAATCCCCCTTTCCCTGAAATGCCTTGAAGACAACCCTGTGCGCTTGTCAGTGTAATAATCACCCAAAGCAAAGAAATGTGGTGTGCACCACTGATATGATAATATTACATTTAAGCTGCAACCTTGAGAATTCCTTTCGGGATACTGAGAGGGAAGTCAGGAAGGTTCAAGGAAGAGGCAAGGGCCTAAAGAGCAGAGTATACAGCCTGTGAAAAATGCTCAGCCTGTAATTTCTGAAAACTATTTGAGGGAAATTATAGATTCAAGTATGTGTGAAAAACCACTTCAGTGAAGCAACTGTAAGCTGTATATAGTGAGATACAAATATGGGATAAATAAAGAATGTATCCGTCAATGCACCCCAGCAGTAGTAGTAGTAGTAGTAGCAGCAGTATGAAACTTATTAAAAGGTCAGTAAAATGGACAAATATATTGGTTAATTCTGAAAATGCACTGTAACAGGTTTCAGACTGGTTAAGCTGTATACATGTGAGAAAAAGAACTGCTTCAATTATGTTGAATTATTGTCACTTTTCACAAAACAATCACCATGCAATATAAACTTCATAATTTTACCCTATAACTGCATTAAAAGTTCTTCAATATAAATGAGAATTAAGATCAGACAGTTTTGATTTCAACTCTAACCAGAAAACAAATTACAACTATACTTTGTCATTTTTGGTGCGTTTTGCTTTTGGTGCTGGACTCAACACCTCTGCAATCACCAATATTTTCATTATAAATTCATGTATTAATTCCCCCCTTGCTCAGTAACAGATTACACTTCAATTATGCCATGGATATGCATAAATCATTGACTTGTCAAAAAGGTAAATACAGGAAGGGTAGGCATTATTATTACTACATTTCTGTTGTAACAAAATACAAGAAGCAAATTCATATTTCAAATACACAAACAAGTCCCAAACCTACACTTCACAAAAAGGCTAAGAAAATAAGATCTTGGTAAATACACAGGGTATTTACAGACAATAGTTATTTAAATGTTGGAAATTTAAAAATGAGCTGAAATTTATGTATAAATGTAACAGTTTTAAACCAACTACACTTTTTCAGCTGATATTTGTAGATGAAGACGTCTGTATTAATACAGATGTAAATCTGACTTTGGCATCCCCACTCACACAGACAAGGCAGCAGCAATAATTAATCAACACAGTCTGAGGATCTTAGGTGGAATCCACCAGAACAACATCCCATCAAGAGTTCAACGAGTCTCCACATTAGGGCTGGGCAATTTTCTCAGTTATAGGTGAGGTACAGCCAAAGTATATCTGTCCGTTTTGGAGGTTTAGGTTGTGTTTCATGGCGTTTTATTACTTTAATGTCATTAGAAACACATATAGAATCATTTTGGACCTAAATTATTACAATATTTTGACAATACAGATCTAGTAAACAAATTTTTCTTGGAGCGTTTTCATGAATTACCCAGACTCTGGCAGCCTAATTCATTCCACCAGAGTTTTATAATGACTCAAAATGTTTGTTTTTCTTACTCTCAGATGTGATTCTAAAGCATCTGTGTAAATCATACTCACTGCAAGTCAGAGTTCAGAAGCTGTGGCTCACAGCCTTATGGCAGCTCTTCGATGCATGGTGTTGTCATTATGTCTTCAGTAGCCGCAAACAGCACATTACACACACTGAGGTCAACAAGGACTCAAACGAAACACACCACTGCAGAGAAAAGACTACAAAATGAATAGAAATACCCAAGCATCTTATAGTGGCTCAGTACAAACCTATAGCAAACAGCACAGAAGCATAAGTGTTTCTGTCAATAGCTGCAAGTTTAAAACAATGGACATGCATGAACTGCTGCTGCTGTTTCACAAAAATTAGGTTTCATTTCTCATCCATATGAATTGTTTGATCATAAGAAAGAGTATAAACAGAGACTACAATAAAGTGACAACGTGGTGCTTTTCAACATTTGCTTTCAATCAGTAATTGCAGAAAAACAGTCTATTGCCAAGTGCGTGTTCTTGGAGGATTCTGTTGGGTGTTTGAATTTGCTTATCAAGTGTTACGAGATAACTTTTGTAAAGACTTGACGCTCTATAACATTTGATTGGATTAGTGCTATTTGTTAATTCTTTTATTTTTTTTATCACATGATCACCAAGATAGTGAGATTGCCCAGCCCTACTACACAACCAGTTAGTAACCAGATACAATATGTAAATCGAAACATTTTTGGTCCTCAAAGTACTTCATTCTGCATCACACTCATCCATTTGCACACAAACACTCATACCACACCAGCGAAACTGGAAGCAATCTGGGGTTCAATGTCTTGCTCAGTGACACTTTGACATGTGGACAGGGGTCAAGGATCGGACCACCCACCTTGTACATTGTAGACAATCCCCTCCGGCAACTGAGCCACGGCGGGCCAATAAGACAAAACACATCATAAGGCAAATTAATTACAGCCTATTAAAAACCACAAAAACGAATTGACAAGCAACCTTTTAAAATAATAAGGCAGTGAAAGGGGTAAGAAACCAACAGAAGCTCAGTGTTTTTGTTGTTGATATGCAAAAGTGTAAAGCAACATTTTAAAACAAGTCTTTTCTCCTGTAGAACTAATATATAGTGCAACATAAGAGGGATCTTCCAGCATAGAACAACAGCAACACAAAACATCAAGCTCACTGTTCTCAACTTGGGTAAAAACATGCAAAGTCGACTACAGCCTCCCCACACAAATATGAGTATTTACAGCTGACTACTATGTAAACAAACAGCATGAAGGCATCATAATGCACCTGCCAAAACAACCAGAAATGAACAAAGAGCTTAAGCACAACAACAAAGGATGAATCATAAATTAATGCCAAGGCAAACACGCACAAATAGCAAAAGCAGCGGTGTCCAAACATAAACAGATGACAAGCTGATAGCAGGAAACCTCATAAGAAAATTAAACACAGCCCAGACGTCGACAGACAGCAAATAGTAAAAAACAGCAGCGACTTAGCTTGATGAAGCCAGGATGGATATATGATGGGGTCCCAGAAAGAAGGTGGAGGACAGAAGAGTCTGAAGTCCAGACGAATTGTTGAATTGTCCATTCTGATGCCAGTTTAATGTTGATGCCAAAGTGCAGGTGGCTGCAAACAGGTTTAACAACAGGTGAGTTCACTAACATGAGCTAACTTACAAAATGTTCAGCTTGAAAGTTGAAATAAACCACTTTACAGATAGATAGATAGATAGATAGATAGATAGATAGATAGATAGATAGATAGATAGATAGATAGAGTATCATACACAGTAACTAGTATTTTTGACTATACCAGAAGTGCATTAAAGGCACACTGCAAAAATCTAAATCTTTCTGGGTGTATTTTTCTCATTTCTAGTCAAAATATCTCATCACACTTAAAATGAGACATAATCACCTAAAGAGTAACTTTTC
>JAPTYQ010000002.1:10113818-10128630 GCA_029814465.1 Ostorhinchus cyanosoma | reverse complement strand
CAATAGATCTTGAAAATCTTATTTCAAGAAATCTTTCCAAGATAATTTTCACTTGTTCTATTGGCAGATTTTTTTTGCTTGAATTACGCAAAAAAAAATCTTGAATCAAGCCTCCCCCCCCAAAAAAAAATCTACCAATGGAATCTTCTGCATACAAAAAGAGAACCTACATGGTTATCATGCTTTATGCCACTGCAATGAACAATGCTATGGAGCCTCTGTATTGATGTACCAAGTGGGCTGTTTGCTGTCATGTTAAACTTTTATTTTATTTTTTTACTTAAAAAAAAATACAATATTTGTAATTTGAATATTCTAACATGTTTCATTCAAAGCACTAATTTTTAAAATTTGGATAACAAATGAGCACTTACCAAAAGCAGGGGTAGAAATGGGGAAAAATGGCACCTAAACCACTCAAGTTTTTTTCTAACTTCTCCTGGAGCAGCAGGGACATGTCACACATGTGCACTGATAACTCAATATTGACAAATCTGATTGGCTTAAAGTAAACAGTATGATTTATGTAACATGCTTCATTAGAAATATGAACCAGCAAAAATGGTGATATAAGTTTTTGTTTGTTTGTTTTTATCTTAGAAGACACAAGTGGGAAACAGTTAATTGTTTTGGCACTGCCCTGTTATCTGAAGTTTTTGGATCAATATTTGTAATTCTATTGCTAGAACACTTTGAAAAATAATTTAAGTTGTTTTGGAGGGATATGCTTTTTGGCCTCTCTGACTTTAAGACAAAGCCTAATGAAACGTTCTTTATTAATCTCATTCTATTGGCAAAAGTCCACATTCACAAATGTAAATTCACACATAGCAAAACATCCACCATTGCTTTTCACAGTGAAGTCAAACAGTACATCGACTCAATTAGGTTTTCTTTTAATCAAAACGAAAAACAGGAGGGAAAAAAAAAAAAACAGGAATATTTGTAAACATTTTAATATTTTCTTGTAAACTCCTATTCCCCCGACAAGTTATGTGATGTAATTCTTATGTTTAATGTTGAAAATCTACAATTTTACACAAGATGATACTTTATGTTGTAGATTTTCATTTCTGTACATTTTGCAAATGATAAATAAAATTGTGTTTAAAAAAAAAAAAAAAAAGTCACAAGTGGGCTTATATGGTAGGTGGGCTAAATATAGACGTTTACCCAAACTCATTTATGGTTAAAGTTATAATTTTAAGACATATTAACTACTGCTTTTGGACTATCTTTGTAATTTCCGTTACCTTCTTAGACATTACTCGACCGTTATTCCGGTTAGCATGCACACTGCTAACAGGTGTAGCTCGTTAATTAACTGATTAGCTGAATAAGCAAGAGTCCTCCAATGAAGTCCGGCAGTTTAACCAAATAATAAATAAACTGGAATGAGGAAAATAAAACTTACCTGTGTTCAGACGACATTTTACGGACATCCCTCCGTCTTAGAAGTGTGGTTTTATTATCTTGTGCCGAGGACGACTGGAATATGTGAAATAAAGTCAAGGCTGAAACTCCTGCTAGACCTGAATCTATGAATGAGTCACGTGCTCTGCCTCCTGAATGTCATGGATATTGGTGCAGGTTTTTCCAGTATCAATGATATCAATTAAGTACTTTTGTTGCTAGATTTAACCATTTTCCAGACCCTTCTAGCGACTCTTTAACAAACAAGCGGCGCCAGGTACAACAAGCCCCGCCCCTCACACTATTGCAGTTTATTTGGGCATCGATCCAGCTGACGTCATCATCTCTATGCACGCGCTGATCTCGGCATATCAATACACTTTATTTTTTTATTTTTTTTATTTAATATCAAGTTTAATATACAAAACAATCATGGCGTACAGTCTATTACAGATTAGAATAGAATGGGGTAACAATAACAACAACAAAAACTCAATTCATATATTATTGGACATGCTGATTAATCCAGGTGTGTGTGGCAACAGGAAGTAGTAGACTCACCTGGATTAATCAGTGTGTCCAATAATGAAAGACAGGAAAGAAAGGAGCCATCTGAAGTTGAGGAAGTAGTGGGGCGGTGCATAAAGCTTCTAGAAAACTGGTCCTAAAAACAGGATACGGGGCTGAAAATTCAAAGCAGATGTAGACTAATGTTATGAAGCAAGTTTGGAAGCACTTTGGGCCCGTTAAAAAAAATAAATAAATACTGAGATAAAAGATAAACTATTTTTCAGATAAAACACATTTTTATATTATTTTACATTATATTTAATATAAAAATCTGCATGTAATACAGTCAAAAGGACACAAAAATGATGCGCTACTACTTTTTGAGTATCTTTTTATTCTCTCACTGGTACATTTTGGGAATTGAAATAATTATGAAAGGCAGAGTGTTTCACAAAAATGACCGCTGTTGCAAAATCAGTTGTGATTTATATGCATTTAAATGGGCAGGTTCTGCAGGTAACACCAGTGGACACAATGGGTTACAAAACTTGGAATGAGACTGAGATTCATGAAAAACCCACATAAAATCTGGACTTTAAATGAACCACATGAAACTTTGGGTTCTTCAGCTGATATAGATTCATAGAAAAAACAGATTACATACTGTACAGTAGAGGCAGAGGTGTGAAACACTGCTCTGGGCCTTTGAGGGTTAGTATGTATGTTACATTTCACTGCTGCACTTTTAACATAGAGCTCAGCTGTGAATTCTTCACTTCAGAGACTGTACGTGCAGAATATGTTGTAAAACTGAAGTCAAAGATAAGTTTATGTTTTATTTAAGGTCATGTCTAAGATAATGTTACTTCATGGGTTGAAGTCTTTAGCCCATAAAGAACCAGTGCTAATTTTGGAGCAGTTCCTAATAACATGTTTCTCTAATTTTGACCTTTTTTAAAGTGATTTATCACCATTTATTACAATATTATCATTTGTATGTTTGCATTCTTCACTGTGAATCATGTATTTTCCTATATTTAATCTCCTATGTTTAATTTCAATAATCATGAAAGCTGTGATGCTGCCCTGATTTGCTCCCATTCTGTGATGCTGCACTCTGATTGGCTGCTGTTCTGTGATGCTGTGCTCTAAATAGCTAATGTTCTGTGACACTGCTCTGTCATTGGCTGCTTTTCTGTGACGTCACGCTCAATTAGCTGTCGCTCTGTGACGCTGCACTCTGATTGGCTGATGTTCTGTGATGTCACACTCTGATAGGCTGACGTTCTATGATGCTGCACTCTCAATGGCTGCCGTTCTGTGACGCTGCACTCTGACTCGCTGACGTTCTGCGATGCTGTGCTCTGATTGGCTGCCGTTCTGTGACGTTGCGCTCTGATTAGCTGATGTTCAGTGATGCAGCTCTGTCATTGGCTGCTGTTCTGACACTGTGCGCTCATTGGCTGCTGTTCTGTGATGCTGCACTCTGACAAGCTGACGTTCTGTGACTGGTTCTCAGGCAGGCACCACCTCCAAACCAGCCCCGGAACCAGTGTGGGGAGAAAAGGGGTAAAAGAGAAGGGAGTTAGCCAAAATTAGATGACCAACTGCATTTTACACCTTGATCTCCATTCGATATGATACAAATACATATGTCCATTTTATTCTATCATAGGAATGACAGCATTAGAGCCACTCTGAATAAAGAACACAGCACATGTGTAGACAGGAACTCAAAGACCTGTCCTTGACAAGATAAGTACTATTTTCACACGACACACTCCCAATTTCCATGTCTAATTTTACATTTTAGAGCAAGGCTTGGTGATGAACCATAAGGAGGTCATTCCAATCTATCAAGACACTGCACTGAGGATGATGTTCATGTAAAACTCTACTTTGTAGTCTGAAGCATAGACTGATTCATCCGTTCGTTGTAATGTGAAGATTTGTTGATTTTGCATGGTTATTTATGTTTTGGACCACCAAAGCACACACATGGATGTATTTTCTTTATTGCTGTTTGTTCTTGTGGTGAACTGAGAAATGCTAAACACCATTTTCTCTGTGTGAATTGATCATTTTTAAATAAAAAAATTTACTCAGAATTAACCCATAAAGACCCAATGCAAAATTTTTGAGTCAGTTCCCAGATGAACGTTTCTCTCTATTTAACCTTTCTTAAGTAATTTATCACCAGTAATTATAATGCTATCCTCTGTATTTTACATTTTTTACTGTGAATCATGCATTTTCCTATATTTAATCTCCTATAATTAATTTAAATGCTCATGAAAGCTCAGAGTAAATTCAAAACTGATTATATCAAAACAGATAAAAATGTTGAAAAATGGACTTTTTCAGTCAAATCCATTATTAACTGACCATAAACGAAAATCTCTCATCCACTGTCATTGATCCAAATCCATGAGTTTTAGTGGTGAATCAGTGTTATAGAAGATGAAGGTGTTTCCACGGTAACTGCAGAGCCTCTGAACGTCCAAATGGGTTGAATCTGATGACCATGAAAAGATGAATAACTGTATTTTACACCAAATGTTTACATGTATTGACAGGATTAGTGGATCAGCAGGTATTAAATGTTTTACATCAGTAGATGGTTTTGGTCGACTGTGGATGTTTGGGTCTTTATGTTTTAAGCCTCTTTTCCACTGCTGGAAGTTTTATCATTTCCCCTGAATTTTGAAAAACCTCAGTGTGTTTTCACCAAAATTACACAGGGAAAACCTTTAACTTCAAACCTTCCCTGAAAAACATACCTAGTGAGTGGCAAAGATTTTTCAGATTCCCTGGAATTTTTGAAGGGCAGGGCTGTGTGCTGAAGAACGCCTCCTGGTAGAACACATCCCACAGTTCCATTCACCCTCATGTTTCATCCAGTATGTGTTTGTTGCTCTTCTGTGCACATGGTTTTATTTGTGATGTCATAAAACCTGAGGAACAACAGAACAGCTTTGGGATTATTGTGTCGCACAAATGCTGATGTTCGGTTGTCAGTCACAGTTTAGGGCTTCATCGTGCTTCTTCTTACCGCCACCTGCTGGACTGGAGGTGTAGTGCGGTTTCTTTTGCCACTCCCCCATACATCATCAGCCTGATTTGAATAAATTGCCCAGAATGTTTAGGTGTGGTGGAAACACAAACCACATAGATTTCCAAGAATTAATTTACCTCAGTAAATACATTCCTAGGAATAAAAGTTTCAGGAAATGTTGGTGGAAAAGAGGCTATAAAGGGATTATCATATACAAGAGATGACCCCTCGATGTAAAAAGCACAATATATTAGGTATAATATAATACAGTGTGTTTCAACCTTGGGGTCGGGACCCCACGTGGGGACGCCTGAAATTTCTGGTAATTGATAAAAGTTTGAGCATCTGGGGTTGCCAGAAATTTGTGATGTTAAAATGGGGTCAAGGGCCAAAAAGGTTGGGAACCACTGATATAGTATATTAGCAGGGTGTCTTTTATGATTCTATTTCTTGTTTCACTTAAATTGTTTCTACTTGTCTTTCTGCACTTTGTTTTTTGTATTTTGCTGCTGTAATTTCCCCACAGTAGGATCAATCAAGTCCTATTATCTTATCCTATCACACGTATCTGACATAGCAACATAACAGACTAACAAGTTAAAACACACAAGCGAGTGAGCAAACGTGGGGTGCATTTCATGGCATTTCCACGGCCTGGAAAACAAATAACATGTTGTTTAGTTACAGTACTTTTGCACAGAGAAATACTGTCTGAGTGCACATTTCACCTCATGCTTTGCTCTTTTTCTTGAGTAAACAATCCGTCATTCCACTTTCACTAGTCTTTCTTTACACAAGTGTCTGTAACTCTACTTTTGCTATTACCAGAATAACTATTTGTCAGCAAAACTTGTGATTTAGCCCTCTCCCCCGTCCCTTGAGTCCAGTCTTCACGATACTTTCTTTACAGGACCCAGTGTACTGTAACAGTTTGCTTTTGTTACACAAGACCAGTTATGACACTCCGTCTTGCACCTTGTGATGCTAACGCAGAGGCTGAAGACGGTCTGTATCTCTCAGCCCACCACAGAGGGGGTGGGAGATGCTTAAGATATAGTTTAGTTTAGACTTCATCCTCCCTTCTGCTGCTGCCTCCAGGCTGTCCAGAGCCTTTTTACACCAGTTTGTTTATCCTGCTTTCCTCCCCCGCTGTGGTGTTGATTCCCAGGCACAACACTGCACGAAACAGCGGCTGCTTCGTTTCTGCAAAGAGAGGATTGATAATTCGAGTCAAAATTAAAGAAGGACACGCAGTATGGGGGCTCTTACTTTAATTATTACTTTTACGGACATTTAATCTTTTTATCTGAAAGACCAACTGACTGAGAAGAATTTGTTTTGCAGAAGCAGACGTAACGTGGCGAAACATTTTAAGCAGGTGATATCAGCTGCTCAAATTGCCAGTGGGCAGACTATATACAGGCTGCTCTCCACAGTATATATTGCTCCGAATTATTTTTTTAAGCATTTGACTGGTTGTGCATATCAAACCAGCTGCAGCTCTCTGACCTTTAAAGCCAACTTTTAGTCTGTCTATTGTGCAATGAGTCGGCACTTTTTAAAATTAATGTGCATTATGTAAATTTCATAAGTTTATGAAAATTCAGATGTGCTCTGTCACTGCTCGCTGTTAATGATGAATTATTGACCATCTGTACCAGAGGCTTTTGAAGTATAAAATTGGTGCATAATGAGAATTTGGTTTGGAGGCACTCTCAGCTCCACCTCAGCCTTAGATGATTACATGTTGAATATTGATTATGCAAAGACTTTTAAATGACATTAGAGATTTAATCAGCTTTGCAGGAGTTGAGCTTAAGGGTTTTTTTTCTTTTGTTTTGTTTTGTTTTTTTTTCATTCCGGGCACTGACACACAATGATCTGCTGGATAGAATATGTATCCATGTGTTTAAGCACACAGGGAGTTCAGAGGATAAAATCTGGGTATTTTTTGGAAACTACTGCAGCTACAAAAAGAAAAACAGAGTAGGATCATGTTCTAATGCAAAAAGGTTATTACTATCACAACAGGTTATCAATGTTAAATGAAATATACAAGTTATTACATGTTACAATGAGATATACTTTACTTTATGACAACATACATCACATCACATAAATATAGTTTCACAATATGAGATCACATAATAAGATAGTTTCAGCTTATGGCAGATATTTTCAACTTGTAGAAACATATTTTCACTTTTTAACAAGATATTTCCCCCCTATAATAAGATATTTTCCAATTTGTAACAATACAGTTGCCTTAAATCACGGTATTATCACAGTATAGCAAGTTATTTCTGTGCTATAATTCAGTATGTGTCCTTAATAAC
This sequence comes from Ostorhinchus cyanosoma, assembly GCA_029814465.1. Taxonomy (NCBI): domain Eukaryota; kingdom Metazoa; phylum Chordata; class Actinopteri; order Kurtiformes; family Apogonidae; genus Ostorhinchus; species Ostorhinchus cyanosoma. Next base: position 10,121,316 of record JAPTYQ010000002.1, on the reverse strand, counting down.
AATATGTTTTACATCAAAACAGGATATTTTCATCTCGTAACACAATGTTTTCCCCTTTCCTTTCATAATGAGACATGAAATACTTTGTAAGAACATACCTTTGATTATAAAATTTTCACATAACAACCACATTCTTTCACCCACATGCGCAAAAGAGGTCCTGACGTAATACATGACCATGCACGTAAGTATGTTTTTCCCCTCCCGGAACGCAGAATTAAGACATTTGTCCCATTTCAATGATGTAAAAGTCAGACGAATGCAACCTGGGTGTTCAGACTGAAGTCGCATTGTAAAATATCAGATACATATTGGATTTAGGGTCACATATGAAAGTGCCCTGGGTCAGATTTGAAAAAATTGCAACTGTGCTGTTCAAAACTATCTTTAACAGATCGGATACAGGTCACATATGGGCAAAAAAATCCGATTTGGGCCACATTTATCTGCAGTCTGAACGAAGCCAAAAAAATTAATAATAAGTTTTAACATTAAAATAACATGTTAAGATGATACATTTGTAGTTGTCAAAGCATGAAAATATCTTGTAATAATAAACATTCAATATTTTCCCATAAAACTGGCCCACATTTTATTTTTTCTGCCGGTATTGTGTTTGCTTTATCGTATATCAGTAAATTTATATGTTAGTATGCAGTGAAAATGCCCTCTGAAGTGGATTGTACGTGTTAAATTATTACCTCGTCTATGGCGTATCCATCATCTATAAATATTTCATATGGTGTGATTTATCATTTTACTCATTAGCTGGTACATGTATTTGTTCTCAGCTCTGTGCTTTCCACCTCAGAGGCCCACTGAGATAATAAGCCTGTAATTAAACCTGGCTGCAGTGGGTTTTTAGTGTCCGTGGAGAGACACAGAAATAGTAGCAGAACTAATGTCAGTTTTATTTCATACAGACGAAGCCCTGGATTCGCCGGGCCGGTTGTGTAAGACGAAGGACAGCTGGGCCTCGGAGCTGCCCTTCGTTCTGGACCGAGCGCTTTCTGAGATGGACATGAAAGCACCGTCTGATGTTCTGACCTGTGAGTTTACCTTTTGTTCATGTTGAACTGTGCGCTGCTTCCATGTTGGCTTTCAGTGAATCTGACCATGAAAAATTACTGCACTGTACCTCCATCATCATCCTGCTCTTATTTGATTTTCCCCCGTTTTGATCTATTTTCATAACCTTTGTTCTTTGAACCGAAAAAAAACCCACCTAGACCAGGATGTAGAAGCTACAGTAAATATATATATCAGTTTTATTTATTGAGTGTTTTAATTTAGAATTTTTTGCAATGTTTTCCATCTCTGTTTTAGTGCTATATTCTGTCTCTGATTTTTGTTGTATACATACAAATAAATTCCTGTGTAAATGTACATTAAACATGAAATATTCAATATTATTACCACTTCTCCAGTTAGTAGTCGATGTTATCAAGGTCAAAACATATATATATAACAGATCAGCGATAACACATAACAGAGATATGTGACAGATTAGTTATGGTTTATCTCTGTCAAATTATTTAAAAACTGTCCTAAGTATTTATCATGTGTGGTTGTAGTTTTTTTTTTACTCTGTTTCCAGATTAAAACATGTCTGTTACAATAAAAACAGTTTAAAAACACCATGCAAACATTGAATTTTTGGAGTAAAACTGCGAAAGAGTCTAATATTAAGTATGTTATTACAATTTTAACTTGGCCTGTCCTGAATATTTAATCCGGGAACCAGTAGTATTGGATTTAGACGATGGATAACGGAATTATACAGGTACAACACTAAGTCGTGGGGAAATACAGAAAAGTTTTAAAGAATTGAAACAGAAGTTTAAATCAGAACCTGAAGATTTTTTTCCCCCCAATACCTACAAAAAAGATAAAACCAGAAATATCTGAAAGGGGCAATAATGATAAATATTAATACTGAAGCTTATAAATAGAATAAGACAGTTATTTCCGATTTATATCAGGGTTTCCAGAAACAGAGAGGAAATAAAACAGAACACTACAAGTGAAATAGAATGGGAGAAGAAACTACACACAGAGAGAAAACTAGAAATCTACCAAATACTGGACGTGGATGGAATTTAGCTGGAAGAATCTGATTTGTTTCTTTATTAAATCTCGATGGAAAAAAAAAAAAACACGTTCACACAAATTAACAGTGATGGAGACAATGTGGACACATGGACACCAACCATCCAAAGTCCAAAAATGTCAATGTTCTGGATATAAATATTTCAAGGTTAGGATATGAACTTCCCCATGATGTTAAGCTCCTCTATATTGATGTAACAAGAGAGGATGTGTTTGGGAAAAAAAAAAGTATTTGTGTAAAGGCATTTGTAAGTAAGAAGGTTATTACCAAAAACTGGCACAAACCTCAAATTCTGGCCTCAAGTAATGGATGGAAACAATTTAGGGATAAAACTTTATTAAAGGAGATCTGAAGTGATTTATCGTGACTATTTAACCCCTAAAGACGCAGTGCTACTTTTGTGGCAGTTCCCAAATAAATTTTTTTCTTTCTATTTAATCTTTCTTAAGTGATATATGACCATTTATAATATTATCCTTATGTGTTTTGCATGTTTCACTGTAAATCATGTATTTTCCTATATTTAATTGAACATTAATCAAGTGTGTCCATCCATTGTCATTGATCCAAATTCATGGGTTTTACTAGTGAATCAATGTTGTAGAAGATAACAGTGTTTCCACGTTCACTACGGAGCCTCTGAACGTCCAAATGGGTCATATCTGATGACCATAAAAAGATGAAAAACTGTATTTTACACCAATAATTTACATGTAGTGATAGGCTTAGTGGCTCATCAGGTACTAAACAGTTTAGATCAGTAGATGGTTTTGGTCACCAGTGGATGTTTGGGTCTTTATGGGTTAAATTCATGTTGTCCTTTACTGTTTTTTGTGGTTTATATTGTAAAAATGTAAAAAAAATATATAATAAGGTTTTATTGTAAAAATACACAAGCTACCAGAGATTGCAGACCTTTGTCTTTTTAGATCATATATATCTGCCACACTGAATTATACCAGAGGGTGGCGTTCTCTCTTAAAGGGGCAGAATTAAGAAGGTGGAGAATCCTTTCAAAAACTCTACAACGTGGAGCTGAATTCCTGGTTAAGACTATGTTTGAGGAGGATCGAAATCTGATATAAAACTTTCAAGCTGAAGTACATTGTAGACAGATTCGACTGCAATAACCTTGTAACAGTAATAAATAATTTGTGAATATTACATTTGTGTAGTGAACACTGATGAAAGCCTGTGTTTTCAGAGTCACCCATTATTCATCAAATCTATAAAATCTGAAAAAAAAAAGTCAAGGGTGGACTGTATCTGTACTCCAGTTCAGATTGAGGTGCTTGTATATTTCTGGATTAAGTTCTGTTTAATGTAACTACACTACATCTCACAGGCAAATACTGTACTTTTTACGACATTCATCCCATCTCATCTGCAAATGTGTTGCTTTGGCACGTTTGTGAACGGACAGATTAAACGTTCTTTTAAAGAAAATTCTGCTCCTAGTATGAGCACGGTTGAATCCAAGTGCTTATTTTTGGTTCGAGAAAACTCTCCTCTTTCTTAAGTTCAATAAACTATTTAAAACATTCTTGGAATCACTGGAAAATGATGCCACAAAGTTGAAAACAGGCCTGTTTTTCTGAGCTCATGAAAATCTGACCTTTATTTTTTAAACACATATGTTTTTTTTACTAAGGTTGGACGATCTGGCCAAAAGATTATATTATCTTTTGAGGTAGAATCACAATACACCATCTGAATAATTTTTTTTAATAATTTTATGACCTCTTATAAAATGTAGGCCAGTTACACGATCAGCTCTCCTCTGGCTTTCTCTGGTTTCTGGAGGCTTGGTCTGTGTGATGCTTTTTGTTGTTTTTCAACAAGAAACTCTATATTTCAACATTATTTTGGGCCAAAATTGTTATAATATTTTGACACTATCCAGATGAAATGAACACCCATTGCAATGTTTTCTTAAATTATCTGAATTATAGAAATGTAATTTGTCCCTCTGGAGTTTAATAATAAATCAAAATCATTTTCTCACCATTATTATCTATATAATAACAGGGAAGTGGACTATCTGTGTGTCTCAGGCATCACATAAAACCCATAAAGAGCTGACCTGCTGCAGTTTGGCACACGTATGTATTTTTGACATGAGGACATGGCCGAGATGATCGGTTGCAGATCAAACCGAGCATTAGAACAAGTAAGAAAGGCGATGTAAGTAACAGTGAACATGACATGGTTGTTAGTTCCAGACAGGTTGATCTGGGTATTTCACAAGCTGCTGATCTACTTGGATTTTCATACACAACCATGTCTAGAGTTTACAGTTTGATCCAAATAAGAAAAAATATCCAGCGAGCAGCAGTTCTGTGGTTGAAATGCCTTGTTGATGCCAGAGGTCAGAGGAGAGTTTCCAGACTGGTTTGAGCTGATAAAAAGGCAGCAGTAACTTTAAAAACCACGGGTTCCAACTGAAGTCTGCAGAAGAGCACGATGAACACACAACACACCGAACCCTGAAGCCACTGGGCTACAGCAGCCAGGAGCATATACAGTCACCGGCCATGTTATTAGGTAAACCAGGTACTAGTAAGGTGTATCTAATGAAGTGGCCAGTGAGTGAACACCATAAAGCAGGGATGTCAAACTCATTTTAGTTCAGGAGCCACATACAGCCTAATATAATATAAAGTGGGCCAGACCAGTAAAATATATAAATAGAAGGATAAGAACTGATAAATAATGTCAACTCTGAAGTTTTCTCTGTGTTTTTGAGTGAAATAAGTAAAATTCCATTATGGAAATGTTTACGTCTACAAACTGTACTTGAATATAACATGAACAAATATGAACAACCAGAAAATTCTGAAGAAAAATAAATCCAATTTTAACAATATTACACCTTATTCTATCATTTATATAAATGCATTACAACTTACAGATGACAGTGGAACATTTAGTAATACTCAGAAAATTGATAAAATTCCATACTTTTCTTAAGCCATTTCAGGTTCTTCATATTTGTTCAGGTTATTCACATTTTTTGTAAAAGGCTACACTGTAATTGTAAACATTTTGTGTAATTTTACTTTTTCTTTATCTGCATTGAAGATACAAGTTGTGGAAAAATATATTTGTGCATTTTAAAGAAATATACACGCAATAAGGTAATCAAACGTCAAATGTCTATCTATATGTGGGGGGGTGGGCTCCAAGGAAAAAAGGTTAGGAACCACTGCCCCAGAGGTATCCTCTACTTTTTTTTTTTTTTTTGAGGGCAGGGTCTTTTTACAGCACAGATCCTACTTTTACTACTTTAAGACCATTTTGTCTCCCTTCAGTGAATGCAGACATTTTGAGAGTATTTTCATCAGGTGATAATGGCTTTTTCAATCAAGTTAAAGGCCTTAATACGTGTTCCACTGCTGAAAAACAAAAATGAATCATAATTTCTCAATGGCCAAAGTGATATCAGTATATTACATGTTTTGTCTGGTTGAATATTCAAATTTATAGTAACACAAACTGTTAAAGGTGTAAGAGTCCAACATTAACTGTAGATTATGTTCGTTTTTGTTTTTTACTTATATTAGATTAGCAATTCTTCTTTGCGACAAAGTTAGTAAGGGTGAGTGTTTTACCCTGGTGACATGTAAATGTAGTCAAAACATGTCAGCAAGGTACAATATTCACGCCTACGAACTTTGTCGCCAAGAAAAATTTCTAATCAACCTTAACTGGTTAATCAAACCGGAGCCTTTCCTGGTCATTCATTTACTCCCAAATGACCTGCTCCAGACATTGACTGCATCACTGACACAGACACTGACACACACACACACACACACACACACACACACACACACACACACACACACACACACACACACACACACACACACCCTCCTTTTGGCAAAACTGTAAGACAGTATGCAGGTGAGTCGACCTATCAGAGGTCAGACGTGACGTGACAGCGAAGTGTCTGAGGCCCTTCAGACCCAGTTTGACCTAATAGCCAATTAGGTGTTCAGACGGAGGCGAGTGCCAGCTCATTGTTTTGATGACTGTCACAGCAGCTGGATAATACACTATTTTAGTCTGAGGGAGGAACACTGATGAGATGCCCTGATTCCAAGACTTATGCTCAATCTTGTGTTTTGAATTCACTTTTTTTTTTATTTTAATGATAATTTTAATGTATGTTTTAACTGTAATTGTATGTTTTTAACCTGTCTCTTTTCCATTTTTGTAAAGCACTTTGAATTGCCCTGTGTATGAATTGTGCTATACAAATAAACTTTGCCTTGCCTGATCACTAGATTTCAGTCATGACATCTGTGCAGGCTCAACTGTCTGCAATAACACTGACAGACACCTGATCTGTGCACTTAACAGTCAGATTAAGCCATAATCTGGGACATGTCATGATCATTCACAGAGGGACGTCATAGGCAGGGAGTAAAATAATTAATTTTCCACTTTTGAGAAATGGAATGGACCACAGACTGTTCAGAACACATACTATCTACCACTGCATACAGATTTTCACCAAAAGTAGGAAGAATCATGGGACGAACTGGAACATTTCCAGTTCATAGTGCATTAGCCAAATTATTATCAAGCGCACCAACCACTTGAACTATCTGCGTGATGTGCTGCATCCAAATATGTATTTCAGTCATTCCTCAGCTGAGAAAATTTTGGAACAAATGGCCTCAAAAGATATGTGTGCTGCAGGCCAGACAAGCTGATGCAAGTGACGACAGGAAATTGCCATATGATTTGCTGCCAAATATTTTCTTGAAACGAGATAACAATTTTTCTGTCGGTTGATGTGCTCTACAATCAAATGCAATACAAAAGCACATCTATGGCATTAAAAGGACATCTGTGACATAATAAAAACACATCTGTTGCATAAAAGCACATTCACAGGATAAAATTCTAACAAGAGTTTCCACATGATGGCTCTTTATGGCATCGTTTTATGACTACATTGTTCGACATCAGTTTGTGGCATTACTTATATAACATAACACCACTTATATAACATCTACAGAATAATGTTGTTTTGTTTCATTCCCTAACGACGTTGCCTTATGCCTTCACTTCCTGGCACTTTGGCTGGATTTTAAAGGAGTTATATTTTGCTAAACCTACTTTTATTAGTCTTTGGTTCATTTATTTGTGTACTTGGATCCTAATAGTTCATAAAGTTTGAATTTGAACCCTCCAGGTGCTCCAGACCTACCTTTATATTCTTTCAGGCAAAAATTTAGTGGATTTCTACAACCCATTTCAAATCTTTCTTAATTTGCTACGCCACGACATTTGCAAATATAAGGTCAAGACTTCTGACGAACATTTCTCCGAGTACGACATAATTGTTTATCAGCAGCAGCGGTTGAAGTAAAAACT
>JAPTYQ010000002.1:10090831-10102069 GCA_029814465.1 Ostorhinchus cyanosoma | reverse complement strand
ATAGATAGATAGATAGATAGATAGATAGATAGATAGATAGATAGATAGATAGATAGATAGATAGATAGATGTGGTGACAGTGCTGTAGCTGCTTCAGTGCGTGGATGCTTGTGTCTTGTGCTTCCTGCTCTTATCTCTGTACATTTGCAGGTGCTCCATCAGATGCAGACCTCACTATCTAATCTACTACCAAAGCAGCTGCGTAAAGGGACCAGCACCGAAGGCAGAACAGAACAAAACGCTTCCCTCTTCGGCAAAAAAAAAAAGAGCGATCAATGCAGGATGGTAACAGATATGAATGGTTCTCAGCTGCTTATCATTAAAATACATGTTAGAATTATTTTTGGTATTGATTGTCGGATGTTTTAGTGAGGCGTCAAAGTGCTTCTATTGTCGCTTCAAAAATTGCAATCAAAAATGGTTGGGAAAAAAAAAAAGAGAATCGATGAAGTAAAATGATCAGGAGTACCGGTAATCGTTCAGACTTACTGGCGCTGGAAAAAATCTAAATCTTAAAAAATGTATTTTTCTCATTTTTAGTCAAAATATCTCATCACGCTTAAAATAAGACATAAAGAACTTATTTTCAGACAATTGATCTGGAAAATCTCATTTCAAGAAATCTTACCAAGATAATTTTCACATGTTCCATTGGCAGAATTTTTTTGCTTAATTCAATAAGATTTTCCAGATCTATTGTCTAAAAATAAGCTCTTATATCGCACTGAAAAGTTAACTCTTTAGGTGATTATGTCTTATTTTAAGCGTAATGAGATATTTGGACAAGAAATGAGGAAAAATACACTTGGTAAGACTTAGATTGTTGCAGTGCAGCTCATGGAACATGGCAGCGCTCATGACCGTGGGACATCAGCTTCGTTGTCAAACAACAGAAGGACACAACAACACAACATGCATCTGTTTGTACAGTCTGTGCATGTATCAGTCAGTCATTACATCAATGAACCACAACATAGTGTCCACCCTGGCTTGTGGTCAGAGATGCACTGCAGCACATCAGAGCCCACTTAAGAGTCAGACAAGACACTTGAACAACAGTTTGGCTCCATATTGAACTGGACTGAACACTAGTGAAACCGAACTGATCTGAGTGCAGCCGCAGTCACATACAGTTTCTGACCTGGAATCAGACGAGGAGCTTGTACAACAACAGATAAACACTGGGCACTACCTGTTGTGACTGTCAATTTATTTGCTCTATAGATTGTTAAAAAGGTGAAAATCACCAAGTAAAGCTACTGCATACCTGAAACAACCAGATATTTACTTTGACTACAGAGTATATAAACCAGGGCTGTCAGTTATTTTAGTTCAGGGGTCACATTCAGCTCAATATGATCTCAAACGGGAGTAAAAAAATAACATAACAACCTATAAATAATGTAAACTCCAAACTTTTACCTATGTTTTTGAGTGAAAAAGTAAAACTACATTAAGGAAGATGTTTATGTCTACAAACTTTCCTTATCCCATAAAGACCCAGTGTTACTTTCGTGGTAGTTCTGAAATGGAATTTTTTCTTAAGTGATTTATCACCATTTATATTATCATTATTATTATTATCCTCTGTATTATGCGTTTCTTCAAAAAAAATCAAGTATTTTCTGTTATTTAAATTACTGATCATGTAGATGTTTAAAAAAGCTCAGATCAAAGTTAATTGTTATAATGTCAGAAACAGAAATAAATGAAGAAAAAAATGACTTTTTCCAACAAAATGTATCTTTAGCTGAACATAAAACAAGTGTCTCAATTCACTGTCATTGATCAGACTCCATGGGTTTTACTGGTGAATCATTGTTGGAGAAGATGACAGTGTTTCCATGGTTGCCAGTGGTTGTTTGGGTCTTTATATTTTAAAGTAACATTAACAACCTGAAATTTGTGTAATTTTAACAATATTTTACCTCAGTTTATTATTTACATGCGTACATTACAATTCACAGATCGCAGTGGATCTACAAACACACAAAACATTTACTAACAGGCAGAATATTGTTCAAATTACTTCTCATGTTAAGACATTTCAGGCTCATATTTATTCAAGTTATTCTTATTTTTTTGTGAGAGCATAGTTTGTAAATGTGAACAAACTTTTTACACTAAAACAAATGAAAAAACAAAACAAAACTGGAGTTGTTATTATTTATCAGTTATGGTGTAATTATTTTACTGGTCTGACCCTCCTGAGACTGAATTGTTCTGTATGTGGCTCCTGACACTTATGATCATTATTATCTTAGTGTAATTTTTGCATTTCACAAATTCAACTCACGGGCTGGACTGGACCAGGCTCTTTGAGGGCTCGGTTTAAAACCACGGACCGTAGGTTTGATACGACCCATCGAAACGATTCAGCTGGTGTCAGAAAACTTCGCCCTATCTGCATGAAAGAAAGTCATTCTGATATTACATTAGTGTTTGTGAGAATTACAACCGTTTCAGAAGAGTTACAGCTGAAACAAAAAGGTATGAAATGTGTTCTAAACTGCTCTTCAACTCCAAACCTTCACTGGATTTTCCACAGCAAATTGCACAGGAAAGCACCTGGACAGAGGAGGGTACAGCTTTTATTAATCTTTCTTTTTCTCAATTCTTTGACTCCGACAGCTTTTAACTGAATTGTCTGGCTGGGCCTGAGTTCCACAGTGGAGTCCAGACAGAGGAAGGCTGTGACATCTCCACTCCCCTCAGCTCTAGTGCCGCTGCCTTCATCCAATTTACCATGAAAGGAATCCAGACAGTCCCATAATATGACCCACGGCTGCTTCGATTGAACACGGTTGACAACTCTGGGCTAGAGCTTTACACACATAACCAACCGGCTATCTACAGAGGACCACTGCCCGTCTGCTACCACTTGATAAGGCCCATTGCCCAGGGATGGAGTGGACAGGTCCATCTGGCTGCATTTCATAGTGAAGAGTGCCCCCTGGTGCTTGAGAGGCCACGGCACAGCCACAGAGCCAAAGCCGGTGGTAAATGTGTGTCGCTGTGAGTGCATGGTTTCACCGTCGGACACACATTACAGCAGTGTTTCCTTTCTAATTTCATGCAGCAGCAGTGCTCGGGGTAGTTTTTGTTGATTTGGTTCCGCATCCATCCCTGTGACAGTCACAGTTATCTTGGTAAAGCAGGCGACCGCTCAATATTTTTTTCTGAATACACACAATCATATTGAACACATGATTTGTCAGTGTTAGGATGAAACCTAAGATGATGTTAGAAAATAACTTATTTTCTCTCCTATGAAAATTTATAAGAAATCAACATTATAGTCTGAGGTGGAAGAAGGACTGGGATGATATACTTAACCCATAAAGACCCGTGGACCAAAACCAGCTACTGATCTAAAGTGTTAATTAAATACCTGTTGATCCACTAATCCTATCAATAATTAGTGTTAAATACAGTTTGTCGCCTTTTCATGGTCATCAGATAGGACCCATTTGGACACTCAGAGGCCTCGTAGTGAATGTGGAAACACCGTCATCTTCTACAACATTGATTCGCCAGTAAAACCAATAAAGTTTGATCAATGAAAGTGGGTGAACACACTGGGTTTACGTTGAGTTAATGGGAAAAAAATCACTTTTTCTTCAGTTTTCTCTGCGTTTTGACATAATAACCAACAACTGTAATCTGAGCTTTTGTGAACATCTACATGATCAGTAAATTAAAGGAAGGAAAATACCTGATTTTCACTTAAAAAAAACCTCAACATGAAATATAGAAGATATGAGAATAAATAGTGACAAATCACTTAAGTATGGTTAGATATATAGAAAAAATCATTTAGGAAGTGCCACAAAAGTAACATTGGGTCTTTATGGTTTAATTAAAATCACAAGATGATGCTAAAATACTCTGTGACAAGCAATAAACTACACTAAAGTATCAGGATCATAATAGATATGAAAGTGGAGCTGAAAGAGCTTCACCTCCCAAACCTCCTCTTAAATTAAACAAAAATAGTGCTTATCTGTTTTGGTTTAATTAATTACCCCTCAAAGTGTGAGACCATCTGTGGCTACAACAGTTGTTTTCCACAAATGTTAAATATATTTTCACACCCTCATACTAGCTCTTCTGAAAATAGTTAAGTAAAGTGGAGTTTTCAGCTTTTCAGGGACATTACACTGGTCTTATTTGGATGTTGATGCACTTCATAGTCAACATGTTAAGACCCTAACATTGTGCAATTTTGATCAATTATAAATCTGAATTGGATCCAATAAATGGCTGTAACTTGTTTAGGAAAGATTAGACAATAATTCAGTTGGACGTCTAAAGTATCTACTGTTTGTTTCTAAACCTTCACTTTATACACAAGATATTTTCCATATAATACACGGTGGTGGGATGTGGAATTGTTATATATTAATATTAGATTAGCAACAACACTGATTCCACATTAGTGGGGGTTTTTTTAGATTGAAAAACGTGGTTTAGATGTAATCTAATATGGTATTTTTTTTTGCTATAAAGATCAAGCATTAAACAAAAACTACCAATGTAATGAAATGAGTGTTAGCACATCCCTCCATTATATAGGATATTATATGGAAAATACCTCAGATACTATGTTTTCATGTATAAAAACTGGTGTTTACCTTAGGCTTTATGCTTCTATGAGTCACTCTAAAGGGAAAAGATTTTAGTTTTCCTTCAAGGATGGAGAATACTTGTTCAAATTAACACCATTCAGTCAGCATTTATTACTATTACTATTATTATTTTTTTTATTTTATTTTATTTTATTTTGTAATTTTTTTGGAGAACAATACAAATTTGGGAATTGTCTAGACTGAAAACAGCATGACACATTTTCATTAGTTTTTTCTCTGTCCTTTACAATGTTTTGTTTTGTTTTTTTTCTGTGGAACTCTTGTTCACAAATATGAACAAAAACACAGCTGGGCCTCAGGGGGTTAAGTCAGAGCTCCTTGCATTAACTGGATAATTGTCATTATCATAGAAACCACTCATTATCCATAATAACAGACTGGTTTTACACAGTTTTACTTTAACTGAAAGGATGAAACTTTCTTCTCACCGTGGAGCTCGTGGAGGAGCCGCGCGTGCGCTCTCTGTTTCCGGTGTGGACCTTCTCCGTGGATTGTGACAGGTGTGGAGTTTGAGTGGGAGTGGGGGTTACCTGTCACACGTCAACACAGGTGTTTTCAGGTGAGTTCACGAAGACCGGAAACAAAATGACCGACAGAACTCGTTAACGCAGCGCAGGGAAAAAGGTTAATTGACCATTAAGGACCGCATCACCTTCATATACAGACAGGTATCCATCCGCCAGTTTAGGACCCCAGTAGGATTATATGGTCGTCTCGCTCTTGCCTGTTAAAAAAAAAATCTCTCATGTCATTAAAATAAATAAAATATATAAATAGTGCCCGCCAGTCTGACACCCAATTTTAAACTATAAGTACAAAGCAGAGGTAAATGTATGCAAAGTTTGTTGATTAGTTTTTTTAATTGCGTGTTATTATTATTATATTATATTATTATATTACTTATTTATACATTGTTGTTACTACTGTTACGATTATTTTATTATCATTTCTGTTATCTATAACTATCACTATTATTTTCGTCACTACTATTATTGTTAATTACTACTTATGTGCAATTGCCTGTTTTTTTCTACTGTTTTTATAATTTTTGAACTTTTCTTTTCCTTTTTTATCTTCTAATATCAGTAAATCCAGTGCTGCAAAGTTACTGGAAACTGAATTTCTTGGAAGCTCTGCCCAAGGGATCAAAAAAATTCTATTTAATCTAGTCTAAATACTCAAACTTTTCACGACAGATTAGAACAAATTCAGATGAAACTAAAGGTATGTTTTCCTGGTAAATGAAGACATAAATCAGATATTGACATCATATTTTCCTGATAATGATTATATTTCTCAAATCTCTGAACTGGAGCCGTCTACAGAGTCTGAACAGGAACATTTAGTCGACTTTGACTTTCTAAGAAGAGACTAAAGAAACCAGAGGAGCATCTGTTCGTTTGGTCTCATGGGACAAATCCTTTCAAGCATTCACACAATTTTCCTGCAGTTTCAACACCTGCAACAAATTCTGCTTAATCCTCCTCCTGTTTCTGTATATAAAGGTGCATAAGACAATGAAGTAAACATCCCACCATTGTTTACTGGTGTTAAAGTTGGTGTATGTCATGGAGGCCTCTGGTTTCCTCCGGTACGACTCTGTATCTGTTTGGGGAGACTGTGACAAATTGGGGCTCTGGGCTCCGTGATAGAGGGAACCAGGACCGTCCTTGGTGAATTATTCATGAGTGGGAATGTGGAGCTGTGATACGGAGTCTGCTGATATAACAAGCGACAGGCTGAATTTCAATCTGTACCATCTCAGGTAGATAAACCTGAAACCTCAACACTGACACTTAGTTTCACTTGGTAGATTAATGACACACATTCATTATATTCCCAATATAATAATTTCAAGAAAAATTAATCTTTTCTTTATATTGTTTATACTTGTACAAGAATAAATCCCTATATCATTGTGAACATAAACAGTGTGAAACTTACCAATAGTTAAGATGTTGGACATTTGCAGAGAAACAGTGCCCTCTGGTGGTACTAAACCTAATATTCTAAATCATATTAATAAAGATGATGGAAAATGTCCCAAAAAATTTGCTGCAAATCACTTTGAAATGCAGCAGTTTTTTTTATATATATATTTACTGTATTGTTTACGTTTTGTTCACACATTGTTAGTCTAAATGAACAGCCAAGTATGTAAAATAAGACAAATTCAACATATTTCATTGAGGAAAACACTAGAAAAACCAACCATTCCCAAAACTTCGAGGGAATATTAGTTTTGTATTTAACATTTTGACAAGAGCTAATGCAAGGGCATACTACAAACCAAAAATATTCCATGACTCCTATGTTTTATGTAATTTCTGCAGACATTAATGATCTAAAATTTAATGTATTATGAGCACAACTTGTCAAGTAAGACAAATTCAGCATATTACTTTGTGGAAAAAAAATACTAACATTTAAGCATTTCCAAAATTCTAGAAAGGGAATATAAGATTGGAGTTCAGTATATTAAGAAGAGATAAAACAAGAAGCAAAAGGGATACAAAAAAAATGAAATATTAAATGAAAGCTGGGATGTTCTGTTATTTCTTCACAACACATTAAATTAAATACGACAAATTCATCTCATTTCTTGGAGGAAAATGCTACAAATCCCAGTATTCCCAAAACAATATTAAGGGAATTTAAGTTTAGAATTTAGTTTATTAAATTGGAACTGTAAGAAACAAAAGGAGACACAACAAACCTAAATATTAAATGAATGACAGGATGTTTGTGTCATTTATTCACATTATATTGATCCAACTGAAGGTAGACAAATGAAATAAGACAAATGCAACTCATCACCTGAAGGAGAAAATACGATGTTGCATATACTGCACTCCAAGTATCCCCAAAGAGAAAATAAGGGTCATTTTTCTTATTAAAAAAAGTGACTGTGAAATGAGGATAGGGATTTTACTGTTATATATTAAAGAGATCATGCAAGAAACAATCCAATAAAAAAAAGAAAGAAAAAAAATCTTCAATATTAAATGAATTTTTGGATTATTTCTGTCCTCGTGGCACCGGATGACAAGACAATACAAAACTAAAGCAAGTGGAGACTTCAATATCTCTTTTTTATTAACTCTGACACACTGCGGTCAGATAGAAAAGAATGCGAGTTACACTTTTCAAGTTGCTTCCATGACTTGTGCAAACACTAGACGGTATCTGGGAGAAAAAAAAAAAACAACAAAAAACAAAAAACTGAAGGAAAGCTGAAGTGAAAAGAAAGACATCCAAATGCAGAAGACATGAATAAGTGCATTTAAACCTAGGTGTTGATTCTTTATGCAGTATTTATTGATTCCCAGCTTCATATAAACTGGATGTTGAGGCATAAACATAGTACATTTGAACAAAAATATAACCAATATTTACAATTATTGTATTAAAAATACAAAAACAACTGATACATACTCCACCAATTGTCTTTTTAAAAGACATACAGGTCAAAGTAGTACAAGAAAGAATGAAGAAGAAAAGAAGGTCATCACCAGCTAAATGTACATTTCTCACTGACATCACACATCAAACGGAGTAGCAGTTCTACCTACTACACTTATCTTTACGCTTGTACATTTTTGTGCAACGTTTTGTTTTTCGAAAAGACGACTCGGCCCGCTAATATGCACATTATCTTCAGAGTTGAATGAAAGTGAATGATGCATGTCACCACTGTATTACAAACAAATTATAAACAATCTATCTGCAGCCATTACAAAAATTACAATAAAAAAAAAACAAAAACAAAAAAACAGGAAATTATTAGTGTGTAGTCACAGAACACAGTGGAAAACACTGCACTCATTCCTCTTTTTCCTCAGTCTTTAGTTTCCAAGACTGATCAATGTGATCAGTGTGACTCAGTGATAGAAGCAAAAAACAAAGGAAAAAAAAAAGTTCATTTTTCACAATTGATTTTTGACTCTGATTGGCAGCCTCGAAAAAAAAAATTAGGTTTCTTCATATGTCACCTTCCCCACCGGAGTCAAAGAAAAAACATTGAAAACATGGTCCTCAGTCACTTCCACTGATGGCATGATATGGTGGATGCAGGCGTTAGCAGTAAATATACATACGGCATCCACTGAACTGATGTCTGCGACGGTGAGAAACACTTCTGTCCTTTAAAAAGTCGACGATGAATCTAGTCGCACAAAAGCAGAAGAAGAGGTGCTCCGAATATCGACGAACAGATGATCTACTACACTGCAGCCTGAAGCCACTTTAAGTCAACACACAGAAAGAAAGAAAGAAAGTACGAAAGAAAGGAAATCATCTTGTACTGAGTCTTAACGTGTTACAAAATCAGGGGAAGTGTTTTCACAATAAGGCATTTCATTCTGCTATTGCAAGAGGGAACCCAACATACAAAAACGTACGCAATCATGGCATCGTAAGGCGCTTTGGACATTCACGAAATGTGGTCGGGTTTGGGTAAGAAGCCGAATCGACATCTGGATGTTTTGTTTTGTTTTGTTTATTATACGGGGAAAAAATGTGGATTTTAAGACTCTGTACAAGATCACTTGTCAAGGTAGATATTTAACAGCACACTCACAATTTACACATTGGCAGCGGAAAGAAAAGTGAAATCTGACTGCTGATGTTTGGCGTCCTGCTCAGTCCAGAACCCCTTTCGGATCGAAACGAAAGGGACAAGAGGCAACATTTCTGGGATTTTCCTCCGAACACTGCTGATTAGAAAACAGTCCGATTACTAAATTCATCTGATTCGATTCCATACCTGACGTGGGATTGTAAGTTTAGGGGCGTGAGGATGTAACCGCGTCTTCTGCGGCTGTGTTGTTTTTGTGACTTGGTGAACCTCGGATTCTCGGCGGAAGGGGCTCGATCACCTCTGTGCTTTTTGATAATCGCCTAAAGGCCAGTGACAAAACCTTCTGCTCTCAATGTAACAGCGAACAACAGGTACGATGACTGCGATAAAAACCAGACGGGCTCTGACGGGAAGATATGCTCAACTCATACCCTGCTATTCAAATGCCTGGTAACATCGAGGATTGTGCTGAAAGTGCTATATATATATATTTTTTTTAAGAAATGACTTGTGTATGAACTAGTACGTAACATGTACTGCGTATGTGTGTGTCAGTACGTTGTGCGTGTTGGTTCGACCGATTCAAATCCGGCTTTAACTTCGACTCGAACCAACTCTCGATAAGCTTTCACATGTGACACACGAGATAATACTGGATTTAGAGTTCAACCACTGTTAGCTTCAGTCCAGGCAGAGAAATGGGCTGACTTGGTTTCTCTTTTCGGCCCCCAGAGTGCAATCAGTCGAAAAAACAAAAACAAGAAAAAAAAACAAACATTCAAAATAAAAAATTAAAAGCAACGACAAAAAGAAATCTAGTGGGAAGTTGAAAATCAAGAGTCAAGTCAACCATGGTTTCTCTCCGTCTTCAAACAAAAGTCTGTTTTTATTTTGTTCGGATTTTTTTTTTTTAGAAAAATGAGAAAGTGCAGATGAAGCTCAACACGTCATGACGCCGCTGTGTGAAAAGGTGGGTTTTTGTCGCCGTGAGTTTGCGGGTTCCGGGAGTCGATCCCGTTTCCAAACAGCGACATCTTTGTGGTTTTGTGTGTTTTCCGTTTCCGAGCCCACGACGCAGGATTCGTTCCCGTAGTCTTTTTTTTGTTTGTTTTTTGTCCAAAGTGCCAGGTATTTTATCATCGTCTTTGACCTTCTCTCCGTCTCGTCTTCTTCACAGTATTTTTTTCTGTTTTTTTTTTTTTCTTTGATGCAGGGTCATTCAACCTCCCATGATGCTTTAAGGCAGGGGAGGGAGATGAGCAGTAAATCCACTGAACACGAGGGAGAGCCGAGTGGAGGAGGCAGGCACGTATGTAACTGATGATGATCTATTGGTCTGTCTGTCAGTCAGTCTCTTTAATCCCGCCCACCCTGATGGAGGGGGACTTCAAGTTACTGCAAAAGGGTGTCCACCGGTGTCCCTCAGACCGCAGACACCTGTTCGTCCTCTGTGGAAAGACACAACACAGGCAGAGGTTATGATGGGGGCAGGGAGTCGGACTCTGAAGTAGAAATGAGGCTGTAGAGTTTAAAAAAAAACAAAACAAAAAGACAAGCACCTCCTTTAAAATCACGTGAAACTTGACGATGGTGGAGTGGGAGTCAATGTGGAAACTGTCACTTCACTATCAAACCCTGGGTGATGCGGTGCATTTATCTGTCAGCGTAGTGACAGATACAAAAACCTGCATTTAGGCTGACTGGGCTCCTTTGAGGACTGTTTACTAACTGTTCTGCAGGTTTCATCAAGTAAACTTTAAGATGTGAATGTGATTTAACTTTCAGAGCTCCAAAGGGATTTTCATGATATCTACATATTTTCTTAAATTCCCCTTTTTAAGGTACTTGCACATAACACACTGTACTGACAGGCTCAGCATTATGGGAACTGAGGCCTGTTTTTGTCCTAAAGCACTGCACTAAAAATAAGTTCTTACATCTCACTGAAAAGTTACTCTTTAGGTGATTATGTCTTATTTTAAATGTGATGAGATATTTGGACTAGAAATG
>JAPTYQ010000002.1:10054543-10081674 GCA_029814465.1 Ostorhinchus cyanosoma | reverse complement strand
CTAACACTAAAATGTGAAAATTAATCCAAAAGCAAAACTATTTTTGTGCATGTTACTATGACAGATGGTGAAAAAAACCCACCTCTGTGACCCACTTTAGGTGCTTTAGGTTTGTTTAAAGCCACCCTATGAACCTGCAGCTCCCTTTGGATAGATTCAGCTCAGGTTAGGAGTCACTGTCATATGGTACAATAAGTATTTTTTGTATTCCTCTAAATGTGCAAAACTATATTTTACCAAAAGGCGGCAGATCCTTCACTGCCACTTTCTTGCGGGATGGGTAGAGGGCCACAGCTGGGACCTGGAGGGCCTGGTTTCCTTTGGCCAGCTGGCCCCTCTGTTGGCTGGCAGCTCTGGACACCACTGGAGAAGTGTCTGGTCGCTTCCCACCGGCATTCTTGGGCACTGAACAGGGTGAAACATGTTAGATTTAGATTTTATGCTTCATATCGGCTCATGTATTGAAAGGAAAAACTAATACGTGGGAAACCACGGTCTGGTTTGTAAAACTGGCCAAGTGGTTTTGTCGTTTATATTCCTTGGTGAGTTTTTATTATTAATAAAGATTGAGTGTCTTTTTATTCCTCGGGTATCCCACCCATTCCTGAACATTATGTGCTTAATGCTTAGGATTTATCTGAAGTGGAAGATGACAGAAAGGTTTATTGCTTTCTTTTTAGACATTTTTTTTTTTATTTCTCTGCGACCATCTACAGAAATCATTACACACAGAGTAAAGATGCTCTGTACTAGATTACTGCTTTCTAGCTAATTTCAATCTCAAGTCCCTGTGGCAGGAAAGAAAAAAATGAATATTAATTACAGTAATTAAATTTATAAAGAACTTTTCATTTAGAAAATCTTAAAGTGCAACAGAGAAATAAAAAAAACCCAAAAAAACTCACAACAATTAAGGAACTGATTGACAATCGACGGTAAAAATCCTAGAATAAAAATGTAAGTGGAGTAAAATCAACTGTTCAAGCATCAGAGAGAGCTGGGAAATGCCTGTCTAAACAGGAAACAGGAAATTAACAAGATTAGGATGGTAAAAAAAGAGATTAAAAGGTACAAAAAAAGTCTCACATGTAAGAAAAGCTACATCTTTTGAGTTCCTTAGTCACCATCATATTCTGATTAATACAATAATCTAATTAATTCACTGTTTTTTGGGGTTTTTAGTTTTTAAGTTTTCTCTGACTGTAATAATGACTTTAATAATGTCTGATTTATTTGGGTTCTGGCCAAACAGACCTATTTGAGGATGTTGTCTTGAGCTTTGGGAAACTTATCAACATTTTAAAAGGCCATATAGATAAATGAATCAAGAAAATAACCAGCTGATAATGACACCAGCAGGAGCCGTTACTTGCAGCTCTACTCACATGTGTTAATGGAGGGCTCGCACTGTAACGAGAGCGTTTGCAAACTCTCCTCGTTCGTTTCCAGGCTGAGATTGGACAGGTACTGTTTGACCTTCCTGGCCATCTGGGCGTCCTCATAAAGCTTTTTGGCGTTCAGGAAGGAGCTGCGTCGCACCCTCTTCTTGTGCCCACCTGTCTGGGTGACGTCGAGGACTGCCGCATTGGCGCTGCCCTGGCTTAGGGACCTGGAACGGACAAACACACAAAGACACACGCAAAAAACAAACAGAAGATGGGAGGAAAAGACTTATTAGCGCAGAGTTTATGGAAATGCACCTTTATTCAGTGTAACTGTAGTAAAGGCCACACAGGGGGGTGAGGTATTTAAAGTTAAGACATGCAGAGAGCAGCTTTAGATATTCTCCTCAACTCCAAAACATTCCAGGCATTCCAGGCAGCGGAGGGGGGTGAGGGATGATGGCTGCAGTCAAACAGCAGGGGAGTTAAAAGTAGGAGTTCTACTGGTGTAACTCAGTCATAGTTTACATTTCTGTGGCCTGAGTCAGAGCTGGTAGTAGTCGTAGTAAAGGTGCTATCTGCACACGGTCTCGGCCAAATACTATGCAGATGATAAACTTAAGTCAATGAGAAGCTGTGTTTGTCTTCATCTGTGGACAGACTTTTTTTGGAGTTCATTTCCTCGTGTTTTTTATCTGACGTGTCATCGGTGTCAAAGACTCTTTCTGCTTATTTCATCATTATTTTATCTTCAGTCCTATTTATATAAGCAGGAGGTTTAGGGATATTACATATACGTATGTGCTGTGAATCAATAAACACAGGATCTGCAGACTTCTATGTGTGTCATAGTTACAAATAGGTGTCTCATAATGAAGAGATAAGGACGTCGTGATTACAAGGAAACTGTAGTACTTTTGGGAATAAGCGTCTTGTAATTGCAAGATCATTTTCTTATAATTACAAAATGCAGCGTCATAATTACAGAAGAAGATGCAGTGTTATTTTAACTCTGGCAAATGGAATGTGCTTCCATATGTTTCCTGTTAAATGTTCTGTGAGCAAAGTTCTTCGACCACAAGAATGTAAAGTATGATCAAAAATAATAACTGCGTTTCTCTTGGAAGCTTCGCATACGGATAAAACCTCAAAGATAAGTCTGAAACCAAAGCTGCATGCGTGTTATTAGATAACACAACGTATCAAATAAAGGCCACTTTTGATAATATTGTTCCTTCATGAAAAAATATTTGTATCCGTTTCAGAATTTAGGAAAGAAAGAGGCAGTAAGCCAGTCCAAATATGTCTGCTTTGTATAATGGAGCTGCACCTGTTTTTGCAGATGCAGAACTTAATATTAGCGTAAGTGGCCTTTATTTTTTAACCCCTTTAGTCGAGGATCAGAGGGTGTTAGTGAGAGGATTCAACTCAAACCGGTTAATGAAGACAAGGTGTCAGAAAAGGAGGAAATAACCACGCAAATTGCCAGAAAAAAAATTTATATTAAGGATTTGGGTGCAAGGAGGGCAAAATGTCAGAGGGTCACCACACTTACCCTAAACTTCTCCATTTCTTCTTCCTACAGGGTGGGTGCCATGAACATAGAAGCAGGGGGGCAAAGGGTGGATGAGTCGAGAGAGAAAAGAGAGGAGACAAAGCTTAAGACGGGAAAAGAACACCAAGATCACCAAAGAGAAGTAATTTCACCAAAGTCCCACGTGAAAAGTCGGAGGAGAGGAAATCAAATGGTAACGCCACCAGGAAGAGACATCATTAGACAAAGACACACTTTCACAGGAGCACTGTGCACAATTTATGCCAACAATGTGTGTAGGGAAACAGTCGCCAGAGGAAAACAGTTGCCAGAGGGAACAGCTGCTTGGGGAAAAAAAAAAAAAGGAAAAAAAAAAAAGAAAAAGCGTGGTGCAAAATTCTTACTGATGTTACGTGAACCGACTAACCCCGAGGAGTTAGTCGCTAGAGCGCTGGCTGCAGGGTTACGGGTGTTTAACCGTCTGGGACCAGGGTTTGTTTCATCTAAGGTTCCTTACCTTGTCCGGAACATGAGGGCTGGGTCCATGTTGACGGAGGCCATGCGACCAACATGGCGGATTTCTTTGGCAATCATCCTCAGCTTTTCAAAGTTCACCAGGCCGTCCACTTTAGAATCATTACCTGGAAAATAAATCAGATACAAATAACACGTTCGTTAAAGTAACACTGACCATTAAGGCGCTTACAGTACTGTGCATAAGTCTGAATTTGCCTTTAACTTTGTTGTTTTTTTCCAGGTTGAAATGAGCATACCTATTTATTTTTCATTCATGCATGCGCAGAGCCTTATAAAACACACACAAAAAAACTTGAACTAAATGGGGTGTAAAGGTTAAAGTAAGTATTAAGTGTGACCCCTGACCCCATGACAAGAAGCAGGGCAAACAATTAGAAACATCTGACATGTGTTGAATGAAACTTGGTATAAAACAACAGAAAATTAATGCAATAAATCTCATCATGTCAGAACAAAAGGGTTAAAGGCATGTTAAGTGCAAAGGGAGGTCACACTAAATAGTACCACTTTATCCAGATTATATCTTAATACTGATAAATGCATATGTGTGGTCATTAGAACTTCACTAAACCAACAAACCTAATGTTGGACTGGGACTCTTGCACAGTACTGTTTATATGATGAATGAGGTATAAAAAAAATAAATTAAAAAAAAACGTGGGATTTTGGTAACGATTTAAATTAAGGCTCATATGCATCATAAAGGAAAGTGATTAAAGGTGTGGCTGATACTGTCCAATATATAAAGCCATTACTAAATAATCAGGGGTTTGTTTGCTTGTATGCTGTTGTTATTGTCTTTGTTTATTTTGCTATCGTATGATACAGGAAGAGCTGCTGGAGTATAATAGAGAAATAACTTAACGAAACATGAGGCAAGACATTAAAAACAGTTTCAGATTTTTGTCTGCCAGGCAGTGCCACGAAACACAACGATCTAAAAATAAAAAATGTAACAAACACACCAAAGGTGGAGAATAAAATAACCGACAAGACGTATTAATGATGACCATATGTAGTTAATTAAAAGGAAAGCATTTAGAGGTACCGTGAAAATCCTTGTTAAGTACTCTTTAACAGCAGAGACTGAGACAAACATCAACATTTAGTGTTGGTACTTGCTTATTGAGTACATTGAAGTGGTATTTTTGCTCTTCAGTATCCATTATGAAGCACATTTTGCCTTATACAGCGGTGGTGCCTCAGTGTTATATGTCCTTATGTACTACTTATGAGGAAATGAGGAAAACGTTACTTAATAGCCTGGCAGATGCAGAATATGTTCATGCAAAATAAAGCATTAATAAGTGCCCTTTACTGATCTAAAAAAGCCACTGAGCTAATATGTTGTATGTGCTATAAAGTATTTCAGTAATTTAGGGGGAGAATATGTGTACTTTTTCCTGATTCCCTCCCTTTAATGGAGTCAGGATAATTATGTATTTGTTTAGAACAGTGGTCGGCAACCTTAACAACCTAAAGAGCCATTTGTGTCTCGAAAAAGAAGAGGGAAATCTGATTGGAGCCATGAAAAAAAAATAAAAAATTAAACCCATCTACATGTTACCACATAGACCACCCATTAGGTGGCTGCCCTGCTGTAACCTATTTGTGATTAGTTTTCTATTTAACTTCGTATTTACATAGCAATAATTTAGGTCTATAATGTTAAAAAATATTGACTCATTCAGTTCATTTCAAAATGTTCCTTATGCTTTTTGACCAGAGGGGCCAAAAAGAGGCTTAAGAGCCATATTTGGCCCCAGAGCCATGAGTTGTAGACTCCTGGTTTAGAAAAAGGTGTCGGTGGTGTTTACCTTCATGGAGGAAGGTGAGGTCCTTCTTGATGACGGGGAACAGGGGGATGATTGGGGGCTGGAGGTTCTGATTGTTGAGGACATTTCTGTACTTGGCCATGTTTCTAGAGGGGTCGAACAGGTCCTGCAGGTCCCCGAAGAGCTTCTCATATTTGCTCGGCAGCTTCTCCCACGTTCCTCGTAGCCTCGACACCGGGGCGAGGTTAAGACCGCTACAGGCAGAGGGGGAATGAGGACAGTTTGTGGGGCTTCAAATTAATTTATGAATTTATTATCACTTCTTTTCATAGATGCCTAAAAATAATAAAATAAATGATGAGCGCCCCAGGAGTTCTTCATAGATCTTCACATGTGAACATGCTGCTTCCTTTCGTCTGAAATCGGTTCTAAATTGACCTTATACTTCAGCAGCTGCTTTCATCGGATGCATTTTAACTTGCTAAATGACTTGGAGGCAGGCACATCTGGCTGTAGATGTTCTGCCCGATTCATATTCATATTAATATTGATGGAGATTTGTTGAATTGCTCTTGATATGTTTAATTTTTGGGCAATTCCTTCCTTCATATTTATCTTGTTTGTTTATCTTCTGCCCATCCTGGCCAAGACACTCTTACTGAAGATATTCTTTGTGTCTGAGTCGTTTTCTGGTTAAAAGCTAAATAATATACTGAAAAAAATTTGGAGGTGAAATCACAACTACATTTGACGGTAAGATCCAAACATTTTACAAATAAAAATATTGAATTGTTTTTAATATTAGAATAAAATGAGGTAAAAGCTTCATCCACAATACAATGGAGAAAAGAATAGATTAAATAAAAAATGTATTTAATAAACAACAAAATCAACAAGAACACCTCTGTAAACAAAAGTGAGCAGAAGTCAATTCAACTAAACAATAAACTTTACACCTAATTGAGACGGTTAATGTGCCACAACTAAAACATGTTGAAATGTGAAAACTGAAGTTGGAATATTCTAAAATCAAAGCTGATCATTGCGTCTCACCTGATGATGGCGAACATAGAGTTGAAGTTCTTGCACTCGCGGCAGTGCAGTGCGATCTTGATGAAGTGCTTGACGGTCTTCATGCGTTTGAGCTGGTTGGGTTCTCGCGTCACCTCCGTGGCCACCCAGAAGGTCTCGTGGTTGATGGCCTCCTCGAAGCGCTTGAGGCTGGCCGAGCCCGTCTTGGAGCGCAGCTTGAACAGGTCGTCGATGTATTCGGTGGGCTCGATGGCGCAGAACAGTTCGAAGGCCCTCATGGAGAGCTGGGTGGCCACCTCCACGGTGCTCAGCTGCAACAGGGAGATCTGTCCTTCTCGCAGCAGGTCCTGGGCGTCCTCGTCCGAACATAACGTCTCCGTCTCCATGTTGCTCTTTAGGTAGTATCTGGGGAAAGAGGAGAATGTGAACTAAACATGTCAGCAGTCTGGGACGATACTAATTGTTTTAATGACACATAAAGGCCAAACGTCTACTGGTTTCAGACTAAAATGTACCATGTACCATTTGTCCAATTTCAGTCGCGGAAAAAATTATTAGATAATCAAAAGTCATCAATAATACTTATGCAATCAAGTACAAACACCTGTGTGTATCATGAGACTAAAACAGACAGAGAACATGGGATGAATAAAAGTACTGTTTTTGTCAGTACAATGCAATAGATATTGATATAAGAACTGAAGTGATTTGGGTTTTTATCAAGAAAACAGGGAAAATGGATAGATATCAGCTCTGAAATTAAACTCTTAGGTGCTATTTTTGTTGTTATCATTACATTTGTCCAAACAAATGTACCTTTAGTTGTACCAGGCATTAAAATGAACAAGAAACTGAGGAAAACAAGGGTGGTCTAATAATTTTTTTCTGAGACTGTATATTTCACTATCATCTGTTGCTGGGAAAAAATAAATCTGCCTCGAGGCACAGAATCAACAGTGCAGCCTCTGGAGCTTTGCTTTAACCAATCAGATTTCATGTTTCCCACACGGGGGTGATCTAGGTGTACAATAATGTCTGCATTTTCATGTCATTTGATTGCATGATCAAAGAGCGACTAATCAGAACAAACTCAGCTAAAAAACCACATCTGTAAAGATAAAGTACATTGGTTTGGATTTAACAGCTGTTTTCCCACAATGGTCAACAGAGGAGAACAAATGGATTTGGTCGTAGACATACTAAAAAATAAGCGGTAGGTTTGGTGAGTGGAATGTATTTTATGAACATTTGTAAGTTTTTGTCCTTTTATTCTGTAAATATTGGTGATTGTGCTTGAGACGATGTGGCTGAGTTGTGCTCATTTGGTTTTCTTCTTTCTTCTATCAGGCACTTGTCTGTGCTGCAATGCTCTAGTATTACATACAGTATTGATGAAATAATATTAATATTAAAAGGTGGATTAAGTTGATTGAGGGCATGATTACTTTCACAGTTCCTAAGGACCCCAAGTTGTTTTTGCTGGAACTGCAACCTGGAGATGTACTAGAGAAAGATGATGAATACATCTTTAAAATTCGTATAACTGCTTCCAAAAAGGCCATTACAAGGAACTGGCTCAAAACTGATGCACCCCGTGAGGATCAGTTGGTAGCTATAATCGAGGAAATCTACTCTATGGAAAGACTGACATATCTTCATAAAGCGCTGGAGAAAATGGTTGGACTATAAACAAAACAATGCATAAATATTATCTGTCATTTAAATATTTTCTGTTCAACCATTGACCCCTAGTTTCAATGCTGTATTGTCTGTTGATAAAACAAATACAAATAAAGTCTAAAAAAAAAAAAAGGTGGATTAAGTCAGGAAGAACCCCACTAAATGCCAATGAAATACATGGCGTGCCGCTAGTATTGTGACAAGTTTGCATTTCTCAGTAGCAGCCAAGGAAATAGATTATGTCAGGCTGGAAAACGTGATTGATTCTGACATTTAAAGGCCAAAACAACCAGCTGAGGACAATCAATAATAATAATAATAATAATAATAATAATAATAAAAATCACATATCCCCAATGTATTATTTTTATTAATCACGATGGTCTCATTAGATTGTAACATTTGAAAGAACATAAGACTGAAGAATGGAAAACATCAACTAAATAAAATGACTGCTTGGGTACTATATGTTTTTGGATTCGGCTGAAGATGCCGTTACCTGCCACTCAGTTGAATCCTGTCGGCAAGTTTAGAAAGCTGGTCTGGTAACCGCCTCTGTTTGATGACGCCCTCTGGTGTGACGGACACCTCGCACAGAGAATAAGCCTCCGCCGCTGCGGTCAGCGCGAACTCCCGGATCGCCTGAACCACCACCTCCTTCGCCGTCGTGTCCTTCCCGATCATGATATACCGAGACTGCTGGTCCGCCTTGAAGACTCGTAATACCTGGTCTGACATATCTGGGAATAACAGAAATATAGAGTTAAAAATGCCTACGTTCAGTGCAGACATTTGTTTTTTAATGTGGTGTTAAACTTGATTTTTTTTAGTCACAGCAATGATTTTGTGTTGATTCTGGTGTTTATGATTCAGTAGAAGTCATTCCATACGCCCAGCAAGATTACCTTATTCCTTCACCCACAAACCACATTTCCCATGATTCATTTGTTTGATCAGCAACACCCAGTAAACACACAGATCATAAGACGAAACTCCCACCAGTGTGCTCACAGAAAATCAGAAGTTCAACAGTCAGTGCAGTGCTGTTAGCTTTATTCAATTAGCGTAATATCGATCATGTTCCAGACATTCAGTCCTGAGTCTGTGTTACGTCTGCAGACAACAGCGGCTGGAAGCAGTCTGAAAGCAGCTGCCAGCCTTAAAACACATGACTGTGCAGCGAGAAGCAGGATCACGGGTGGAGAAGATACTTACTCAGAATGAATGGGACTGAAAGAGCATAAAGAACATGTAATAGAGAGGAGTTAATGGAGGGTCCAGCACTCTGGTACAGATGGTTGACAAGATGATAGATAACATGAAAACGAATAAATGAGATTCAAATATACTTGTCGAGTCGCTATTATTTCATCACAGATGATTCCTGCCAAGACTGGGAAAGTAAATGAATGACCTTTTAGTTTTTGGATTCATTAGAGCAGTTTTATCGGTGTAATATACAGTTGATGACTTACTTTAAATGAAACGGCCAAAAAACAGACAGTTCCATCAAGTCAAGACTTCAATCATGTTGTAAAACTTTATAAGAATACTCTCAAGTGGTGAATAATTTGTGTCTGGTATGTATTTTTCTGCAAGATTTTTCAATGACCTCATTAAAACTCCAGAATATCCAAATATATTACATTTTACAAGATTAACTGAGAAATAAAACTTCATTGTCAGTATGCGCCGAGTGGCTGATGTACCCGTTCAGTGTTTTTTTTTTTTTTATTTGAAAGATTTCACTTCTGACAGGGAATAATACCTTTTCTACTCAGCAAATACTGCATCTTCAAAGTAGTTGTGGATAGTTCCTTCACCTCATAATAATAATAATAACAATAATAATACACACCAGGCTGGTTGTTGAAGTCGAGGATACGGTGGTGCGACTGTAAAAGGTCTGGGTTTGATGATGACAGGTTGCCACTGACAGGCAGAGCTGGTGGGATCTGTTTCGACTGCTTCATCCCCACTATGCTGTCGTCCTGCGATTGGCCCACGCAGACGTCACTATGGAAACAAGAGGGAGAGCATGAGAGGAATGAGGTGGAAGCAGTTCTATCAACAAAAGGCAGAGGGCGATGTTTGTGTTGGCAATGGTGGACTTCTCTGGCTCTGCAATCGCGACTAATACATTCCACATGAAATAAACCCACATTTCACAGCTAATACTGACTGATTAGTGTTATGACTGGACCAACAGAAATATAAGTCTAAGCCAGGGGGGTCAAACATATGGCCCACGGGCCAAAAGCGGCCTGCCAAGAGGTCCAGTCTGGCTCTGTGGAATGCAAAAATTACACTGAAGATATTTACAGTGAAGTGTGTAAGAACCACAGTTCATGAATAACAAACAGACCAAGTTCATGTCAAGTAGGTTGGACCAATAAAATACTATCATGATGGTAAATGGACTGAACTTATACAGTGCATTTTATACACCTTCATAGTGCCCAAAGCACTATAAAAGTCACATTCACACTCACATTCACCCATTCACACACATACATACACCAGTAGGCTGCCAGACCCAACTGGGAGCAATTTAGGGGTCAGTGTCTTGCTCAAGGACACTTTGACATGTGGACAGTCAGAGTCAGGATTCGAACTGCCAACCCTTTAATCGATGACCCGCTCTACCAACAGATCCACAGCAGCATGATTTATGATAACATAAATCATGAAAACTCCAAATCGGTCTTTGTTTCAGTATAAAAAAGTAAAACTCCATGAAAATGTTAACATTTACAAACTATCCTTTCACAATAAAATGTGAAAAACCTGAACAAATATGAACATCACATTTCTAAGAGAAGTAATTTTAACAATATTAGGCCTATTACTAAGTAAGTAAGTTGTAATGTACATGTGTTGTTAAATTGTGCTTATTTTTCTTAAGAAATTTCAGGTTGTTCAGGTTATTCACATTTTTAAAGGACAGGTTGTAAATGCAAACATTTTCATTACGTAATTTTACTTCTTTGAAACAGAAAGATTTGGCACTGACAAAATTTATAGGTTATGTTATTTTTTATTGGTCTAACACACTTGAGATCATATTGTATGTGTCCCTGAACTAAAATGAGCTTGACACCCCTGATCTAAGTTTTGCATCTGGCTCTACAGAATTGAAAGATAAGCTAATATATTCTCCATGTCTGAAGAAGTACAATATTCAACTCTCCACGTATGATTCTGTTGTGGTGTGTGGCTTTACTTGTATGGTTTAGGAGGCAGGATGCTGGTGAGCGTCTTGTCGAATATCTTCTTCAGCTTGTTGCGTCCTCCCACTGTGTTGGTCTTTGCCTTCTTGCTGACCTTCTCCAGGCCCATCACCTGCTCCACGTCCACTGCCAGGTCAGGGATGGAATATCGGCTGGCCTTCTTGATGTCCCCAATCTTGGGAAGGTGCGGCGCTCCGTTCTTCCTGTCGTGCTCCTCCTCGCCGTCCATGTCGTGGTCATGTTCTGGCCTGGTTAGCAGCTCTTTGAACACTGGACACAAGTGTGACAAAGACTTTGTTAATATAGTCAAGGTTTCAGCAGGTATCAGCAAATCTGATTTAATGCTTTTTAATGCCACTTTAAACAAATGTAATGCCCATGTCCAACTGCAGATACAGTTTTATATGTACATGACGGTTTACTGTTGACAGGCTTTAACCAGGTTGTGAATAGTTCCTCCTCCAATCACATCTGCTGAAACTTGCATTTTTCCGACATTTGCTAATATTGCCTCTGCTCTTCCACCCACGGCATAAACATGTACACAGCACGTTGCATTCCAAGCATCCGGTGTTGTGACTTCATGTATCAGCCATAAACAATAACCAACTAAAGGGTTCCGCCTGTCAATCATCACACTATACTTCCAATTAAATGTATTAAATGTTTATATAATCAAAATAAATCGTGAACAACAATGTTTTTCTTCCGTCAAGTGTATTTCATTTTTGAATGCCTCTGGACATCACATTCAAAGCTTTTTAATACCATTTAAAGCCTCAATTTTCACAAAATTTATTTAATGCTTTTTAATGACCTGCAGAAAACCTGAGAGTGATTCCCTTTGTTTAATATCATAGGTAATCTCATGTTTAATGGCAAATGACAAACAACATGATGGACCATACTAAGTAGTTTCTGCAGGTGTCAACATGCTAAACTTGCTGCTCTTTAAAGTCCTTTATGATTCAGTACTAACACCTGCTGTGCATATAGATCAATACTGGGTGATGGCAGCTGTTTGCTGGTAGTCTTATGTTTTTCTGACTTCCTGTGCAGCTTTAATCACTTTATATTCAAAGTTCCTCCTCTGAATTGCAGTAGGCTTCAAATTCACTATTCAGTCTTCATCCAAACACTAAATCTTATCGGTTTTAGCATCTTAATCAAAATTAATGGATTTCTGACTTCTTAAGGACCATAAGCTTAGGAATGTTTGCCTTCGAAAATGCTTTATTATCTGCAAAATCTTACCTAAAAGATTTGTTTTCACAGTTATGGACAAGTGAGTGTTGTTCTTCAGTATCTCATTGGCTTTGCTGAGCTGGACATTTTCGAAGTTCTGCCCATTCACCTCCAAGATCTGCAGAAAAAAAAACAGAAATATCAAGTCAACTGATGGTAATATGAGTTGCGCAGCCTTGCAAAAATAGAACAGTTAAAATCTGCTTGGAACAAACAAATCCTTCACAAAGCATCATGTACTCTGGCATCTTCTGGTCGTGAAAGTGAATTTTCTCTGTTGCTGTTATGTTTACCTACTTGTAAAACCCATTATCTCTGTAATTTGAGAAACAAATGCCATGTAGACCTTTTTAAAAAATGTCATTGATGGTAAATTGTTTTATCTGACTCTTATCTCTGTTGTCAAGCTTAGTGGGATTGTGTTATATTTGCATGTCTCCAGTTTTTAAACATTTCATCAGCCAGATTTAGCTGATTAGCTTACTCCAAACAGACAGAATAAAGTTTCGCTTTTTTTTTTTTTTTAAATATTGTACTTAATGAAGTAGCGTGAAAGCTGTAACTATTAAAATCCCTGTATTCCTTTCCAAAGCTCTGCAGATCTGCCACATTTATGTCTTTGTCTCATTTAAAGCAAAAATACTGAGGTGACTGGACTGCATACGTTTCTTAATAAAAATAAATCCAGTCTAAATCTGCAGCTTTCTGACAAACGATCACACACGCATATTAAAAATCTGACTGCAGCGCTGGTCTGCGAGCATTACCTGCCAGTCAGAAAATTTAATTACTTCTCAGTCTGATTTATTAACATGCCACATAAAACTGCAGGCCATGTTGAATCTATGCAAAAAAAAATTCAAAAAAAGCTGTGAAAATGAGGTAGCAGCTTCCCATGTTGTACACCATGACCAACATATGGTTCTGGCATTAACGCAGGCTGTGTCTTTGTCTTTCCAGTTTGACCTTCCTATAGGTGGCAGGATATTTGCATTCAGGTACAATCAGCTCATCAGCCTCTGCCATTTCCTTTTCAGTGGAAGAGGAAGTCACCTTTTGGCTGTGCCACGAACAGAGGCTCTGCTCTGCTGTTGAAAATAGTGACTACCGCCGCTAAACATCTGTTCTATCAGTAACGATTAGTGAGACGCTCCTTGCAGTTCGTCGCTGAGGGACTACTGCTAATGGCCCGATGACAAAACAACTGTGATTAATACTAAAGCTCTGACACGATGCGCCCTGAGTGAATGATGATAGTTGTCGAAGATTTAAGAAAAAACAGTTGATATGAGAGAGTCAAAGCTTCCATGGATGTCAGCTTCCTTGCTTCCTCGCTTTTGGGGAAACAGCTGCAGGATGTTTGGAGTCAAGAGGGCTTAACTCGCATTCAGACGCTCTCAAGATGGTTTCAAGGATTAAGGGACTTTGCCTAAAGCCCTGAGGACTGCAAAGTGTGAAAACCGTTGCGGAGTCAAGTTGTGAGGAGGACGCCAATACAGGGAGCCTGCAGCTACTGGCAAGTTTGGTTCGAGACTTTTTAAAAAGGACCTTTTAATGCTAGTTACAGCAAAACATAAAAACCTATTTCACAATGAAAAAGCAGTTCAAATATTGATGTGTGTGACTGGAATGATTTTTCTCAGTCAACAGAAAAAAAGTATGTCTAACAAAGCTACAGTTGTGAAGCTCCGGGATGTAAATGCAGCTGCTTTTACAGTTCTTAGCCCTAAATTCAAGAGGAAACCCTGAGATCCCCTTTTCCTTTTTGTAAGGATCCCTTTAAACAAACTGTTGACACCCTTTACTTTAAACAGGGTTCCTACAAGTTTCTACGACTTAAATTTAAGACTTTTTAAGACCTTTTTAAGTCTACTTGAAACAGAATTTAATACCCATTTTGCGGCCATATTGGCAAAAAATTTGTGATCCCTAAAATTTATTAAAACATGTTCATTTACTCCAACGTCTTGGTTCCAACTGTTCCATGTCATTTCTCACCGGGGGCAAAGTACATGATAACTGGTTCCTAATTTCAGAATAAATTGTTGGGTTGGAACGGGTGGAACTGAATCAACTAATGTTACTTTGCAGCTTGGACATTTCCCAGACAAAATTAAACACAATACAGTGAACAACTTTATTACAACATACCTTAAGACCTACCATATCAAATTTAATACCTTTTACAGACTTTTTTAAGGTGTTAAATGCAGATTTGTAAATTCAAGACTTTTAAGACTTTTTAAGACCTCACAGGAACCCTGGTTAAAACGGTAGCTCTGTAAGTTGTCTGAGCAAGAATCAGAGATAAGGACGATGTGAAGACAAGACTGAAATGAATGAAAGTGAAAGTCTCGTACCTGATCTCCTCGTTTAAGGCCAGCCTCTGCTGCCTTGCTCCCCGGCTCCACGGCATCGATGAAGATGCGGAAGCCTTTCTCCTGACCTCCGAGAAGGCTGAAGGCCAGCGGAGCCTCCCTGGACGGCTTGGTCAGTGTCACCAGCCGTGGCTTGGCTTTAGCAGCACATGCAATATTTAACAGTCTGAGGTGCCCACACATTTTCTACATGAGAAAAAAAGAAATACAAGGATGAGAGGAAGGTCAGTGCTTTAATTATTCATATATTTCTTTTTTTTAATGTGTAAATGTGACTGTAGTGATTGCACTTACTTCTTTCTCCAGATTGTTTTCAAACTCTTCCAGAAAGTGAGTCATGGCAGGGTCACCCTCAAAGTCATTGAAGTGATTGTTTACCCACAGCAAGACTACCCGTGTAACCTGGAGGAGTCACATGATCAGTACGGGATAACAGACTACTACTGTTGGTTGACTATATATGTGTAAATGTAGGTTACACGAAATGATGAAAAATGTCAAAGATAGTCTTTTTTCATTAACTTTAATGCTCAACAAGTAATTAACATAATAGTGATCATGTTAGAATGAACCATCAAGGCTGAAGGAACTGAAATGATTTGATGAAACTAAAATCCCTCACAGCACACCCTTATAAACCCAACATTGTAGTGAGACAGATGAGTAGGGAATGCGTTTGTTTGGTTGGTAGAAAAATACACAGTCATCTTTATATTTCTTCAGTAACAGTGACCACCCATCACAGTGTAACTCTTTATTCTGCTCTAATATACAGGTAGATAAAACATAAGTTATGCAATCTAGGTTTACACAAACTGCTTATTTCTTCACTTAGGTGTGTCTAATTGTTGCATCAAGTCTTGATTCCCATTCGATTAGATGTTCTGTGCAGGGTTTACTCAATTATTACAGACTAGTCCTATTTGTGTTACACTCATCAGTATCATTGAGCAAAATTAGGTTATTTGCAGGGTTTGAAAGATCCCATGACCTAGAATGCACATAAGAGTTAATGATTATCTAGTGTGTGTGCAAGTCTGAAGTTCACTACACGGACAAGAGGCTGTGTAGAGTTCTGCTGACCCCACCTTGTCCCTGAGACTGGGGTCGTGGAACCACTCCAGGAGCTTCTTGCCCACGACCATGGGGCTGGAGAGGAAGGTCCTGTAGGTCAACAGGAAGTCCTCAATGTAGGTGGGGTCCACAACTGAGTGCTCCTCCACAAGATGCATGGTGAGGCGCTCCGGTGTGCCCTGAGGTTTAAGACAGGAGTTAGTTTTAAGACAGGAATTTTCATGCAAAATAATCAACTTCATGTTGCATTTGGTGGATTGATGAGTGACTAAATGTCCCCAGGTTAGTCTGAGGTTCGAGTTTTCAAATTTCACCTTGATGACAATGTGTCCTTTCCTTGTTCCCGTGCGGTCTAGCTCACGGTGTTCCTTCACCATAACGATCTCTCCTTCCTCCTCCACCTTCTGCATGTTCTTCTCCACCTGATTGAGGATGCAGCAGTAGTCCTGCTGGGCTATGCACACAAACTACACAAAACAGAGTGAAGTATTAGCACAAGATTTAATATATTCTCAAGAATATATCCAGACAACAACACATTAAAATTAAACCAAAGAGTTTAAGTACAGCTTTGACAGCACTCCTAATGATATTCCCTCATTTGGTGTTTCGATGATGTGTAAAACATTGGTTCTAGGGTTTAGATCTAGTGACCATGAAGGCCATAAGATATGACTCACTTCATTTTCACTTGACTTACACATCAAATCATCCATATTATCTCATGTCATATGAATGAGGACACTGTCAGGATCAGGATTTGTCTTCCGTTTATCACTCATCTGTACAATGCAAATTTGTAAATACACTTGGGAAATACATGATTGTTTTGTTATTGGATCCTTTAAAGCCGAGACATGTTGGGGCAGTGTTTTGATCACAGACAGACACCAACAACAAGGCAGCTGATTGGAGCTTCTACATAAACGGGGCTGAAAGAAAAATTAATAGGGAAGATATCAGCTGACGAGAGAGAAATCCAGCATTGCAACTAAATCACTATTCCCACTGATGAATAATGAAAAGGGCTTTCACTAATTAAGAACAAAGATTTTCACAAAACTGCCAGTTTGCAGAATTCCCTGCTGCTGAGCCTCAGGATCTCAATTCTGGGTACTCGAAGCGCTAAAAGCATATCAGTTTCTTTACTCTCATTGTTTTTGCACTTTACTCCTGTTCAGCACATGATGAACGTCTTACATGAGCTGACATCCTCCACTTCAGACTTGTTTCTACTTGGAGCTGCTTTCAGTGTCATGTGTGCTTTTATTTTCATCATGTGTGAATCACGTTGACACTGTGCCATGTTTTTCACACTCACATGTAAAGGAAATGAACCTGTTAACCTAAGAGGAGATTAACTAAACATAACAAGCATCCTACCTGGCAGTCGTCCACCTTGGTCTTCATCACTCCCTTCATGTATTCCTTTTCCATAGTTGGCGACACCCCAAAACTATTCCCCATACACAGGATCTCTGTCCGGCTGTCAGGGTACGTCACCTCCACCGACCCGTTGAGGATCACAGACCAGGAGTCCAACTGGAAACGGACATTTGATCATAGCAGTTCGAGCCATTAGAGGAGACTGACAATATTTTGATGTAATTTGATAAATCTGTTTATGAACACTCAAAGAAAAATGCCTGAAT
The DNA here is from genome assembly GCA_029814465.1 of Ostorhinchus cyanosoma. Taxonomy (NCBI): domain Eukaryota; kingdom Metazoa; phylum Chordata; class Actinopteri; order Kurtiformes; family Apogonidae; genus Ostorhinchus; species Ostorhinchus cyanosoma. Next base: position 10,064,155 of record JAPTYQ010000002.1, on the reverse strand, counting down.
TACAACACCAGTAGTACTTCTTCCACTAGTGACTTTTCTTGCTCAAAAAAATTGGAAATAAAACCTGTTTGTAGCATCAAGTTCTGCTTATCTTTTCACAAATACTACACACTGTCAGCCTTGGTGCTGTTGTTTTTACTACCGTTGTTGTTTGCTGATATTGCACATTTACAGTGTATAGCTAAAAGACACACTAAAATGTCAGCTCCAACACAAACTAACGAAACAGTAGAAGATGGAAGAGAGGACACAAAGAGTACGTAAATCGGACTGAACTATGTCTAGTTTTATTCCAACAGCTGCTCTATCGAGGCGACTCCAAATAATTAATTGAAAAGAAGGACATGAAGTAAAAAGGAGGAAGCTAACAGATGGTTTCTTGCTACATTCAGAGTGATAATCACACAGGATTATTAAACCTGCCCACAAAGCACAGCTGAGATGAAGGTGGTGCTGAAATACGCAGCCATACTTTATGTCTGATATGAGCCAAATAAATGATTATTGACTTGTGCTAACTCTTTTTTTTTTTTTTTACAATAAATATAACATAATAATAAATAAAACACTTAAAGTGCCCATTACAGTTTATAGCTTATTGATTTAAAAATCATTTTCATCCACTGAAAATAAAAGGATATCTTCAAGATTTCCTGAAAAGCCAACGTTTCATGACAGATTCATGTGTTTCATTTCAGACAGCAGCAATATGCTCAGTGAACCCTGAATTCTTTATGACTGGATATTTAAGAAAGAGACAAGGTCTTAAAGGACAGTTCTGCTCTCAATTGTGAGGATGCACAATAGCAAAAACCCTCTTAAATTGTCTTCATTGAAAACTGTGTCATGCCTTGACCTGAGAGAGAAAGAGAATAAATGACGCCTGCTTTAGTTGCCTGAGGGATCCTGGAGAGGTCCAACGATAAGGGATGTCGACTATTCAGGTTTAATAGAGCAGAAAAAACATCAAATGGAAGATGAAAGATTCATTGGTGTGAAGGGGTGAAGCTAAAGTTCACAACACACACATATAAAAATACAATTACTGCCAAGAGAAAGTCACAAGACAGGGCTTATGTGCGCATGAATATGCACAAACACACACCTCTTCTCCATCATTGAGAACGATGGTGCCAGCGCGCTCGACCACGGCGAAAACCATGACAGCGCAGAGTTCCCTCCTCACTGACATGGTCATGTTGGCAAATGCTGGCAGTTGATGCATGAACTCCAGTAATTGCTCTGTGAGAGGGATGGAGTAGAGACGGCAGAGAAAGTGGAGGAGGTGGAGAAAAAGAGCAAAGAATTGTTACAACCGGAGGGGAGAGCGTGGAAGGCCAGCGCTATCTGCAAACCCGCCAAGGAGGCAGGAGCTGCAGGGCGGCATCAAAATGGACCACGATTGTAATGAAAAGCCAACAGATGAGTCATAATGTGGAGAACATTCAGCCAATATCAATTCTACACTTTCATGGCAAGATTAATGCGTGGCTCTTCACTCAGTGACCTTTGTGAGTTAAAGACGTGCATTGAACCAAAACTGAATTTACATTAATAACTCATAAACCCGTGCATAAAATATGAAGTAAGTAACATAATAAATCATGTCAGCCATGATTCATTTCAAATGCTCACTTCAGTCAAATTACCAAAGAATTTCCTCATTTATCTCCACTGGTGCATGTAGCTGTATAGAATTTTTTTGTGCTGCATGTAGCCTTAAAATTATACTCAAGAGCCCTTTTTATAATCTATTCCCAATTTACAGCTCAAAAACAACAAACTGTCAACAGCTTTGTGTTCAATAGAACATAGAATGAGCAAAAACTGTCCAGAGGGAGCTGAGATTAAACATGTCATCGTTTCTGACAAGACAAGTTGCTGTTGCCATTGCCCCCCTCCCCACTTGTGATATTTTATTGTTTTTGAGCAGTGCACTGAGATTAGTGTTTCATTCATCTGTATTGTATTAGGATAGCATCAGAAGTAGATCCCAAATACAGTTCCCAGAGCTTAAAGGACGTTAGATTTAAGACGTGTTAATGCCACGTGGAATTAAAACAAAGACAAACGTCACAATAAACAAATTACAGAAAGTGTGACATGAATTACTTAGGCTTAGGGATAACTGGGGCAAGATTTATTGTAACGTAACACTGATTTTGTTGGTTATATGAGGGGTTTTTCCTCTTTCTTGATATATGTGAGGTTAATGTGAGGAAAAATTTGTCCCAAAAATGGCAATTATTTGAGAGTATAAACTACGGTATCTCAAAACAAAACAAAATCCTTCACTTCATAAGACTTTTTTTTTTTTTAAACACTGATTGAAGAAGATTTAAAACCAATTAAGGCCTTATTTTAGATGGCTTTTTAATCATCTTTGGGAACATGGTGAAAACTGAAGCACATAAAACTTAAATTACTGTCTCTCTAAGAAACTCTGAGTTACTTTATTGTATGAATGAATCAAAGCTTTAATGATGGATTTTTATGGGTGTGCCCCTGTGTTCAGTACAATAGGACACTCCATCCTTCACTACAGGATCCTTCACCTCTCTGCAGATCGGCTCTGCTGCTTCGGCTGGTTGGCAGCAGCGTGGTGTACTCTCTGACCTGTGCTTGGCATGGCAACAGCATTGTGTGTGAAGCTGCGGAAGCACTGAAAGTTTAATGTGCTGGGAGAGGTGAGGCGAGAGGATGTGCCAGAGTGACCTAGAAAAGCCTGCCGGCGGAGGGAGGGGTATGTGGCTGGAAGATCAGCAGTGGAGGGGGGAGGGGAAATGTGGCTGGCTCCTACTCTACATCCAATGCTTCATCCTCCCCTAGTCCACATCTGTAGCTAAGCTCTGGCTCTGTGTACTTATTTTTTTTAAACATGCCTATCATTATCATTGCAGTTGAGTCATAGCTTTAAAGGATATGATACCACGGGCCTTATTCGGCTCAGAGAATTACTCAAAAGCCGAGATTGTAAATGAGAGCAGTACAGCAAACATGGCTTCAGACGAATGTAAATTTACTGCGTCTGATTTAAATAAGAAAGGAGGGTGTGGCATTTATAGAGCAGTGGATAATCTAAAATTGGGACAGAACTTTTTTTTTTCTAATTCAAAAGAATGTATTCTCTGAAGAGGAGGCTGTGCTCAAACATTTGCAAAAAATATTATTTATCCCAAAAGATACACATTTCATGGACGAGGAGCTTTATTCACAGCAGGAGTCGCCTAAGCTGCAGTGCAGATGCGACTTGATGCTCACCTATGTCATCGTCAGTCCTGTCCATCGGGTCCTTCTCCAGACAGTCCCGTACAATATCCCGGCTCATGAGGGGATCCGACGCTCGCTCAATGTCCTCCTCATCGTCATCCTCCTCGGAGTCCACCGCGGTCTCTGGTAGGCCACTCAGGTCCATATCACCTGGCTCGTTTTCTGTGGCCTGCGAAGAGTAAACAGATGAGAAATGAGTCGAGCTATCCGCAGTAACAAACATTTGGAAGGGATCTGAAGTCTTCGTCCAACCTCAGCAGTTGTCAAACGACAGCTGGTTGTCACATAAAGCTGGATCTTTGCAATGTCTGCTGTGTCCATCTACAGCAACCGGCAAACAGTGTAAATGAAACTGGCGATTAAACACAACAAAGCCAAGTAAAATGCTCAGAGCTGCTGATCACGATAAAGAACAAGCTCATGTTCAGACACCAACATCAATACAAAAAAAAGGGCATTTCCAACTAAAATCCACATAAAAGAGACTCTGTAAAACTGACCCATTTCATGAAATGGATTAGAGGTATTGAGTACAGTATAAGAAAGACAGGCGTCAACACTGCATACCAAACAGTCTGCTATGCATAGTAACAAGCTAATTAACTCCCAACTTTCCTCTTCCTCTCAGCAAACTCCACCGCCTGCCTTGCAGCCAGCCTGTTCTTTGAAAGCACAAGATGAAATATGTGTGAAGGCAGGAAAATGAACTAAGATGAGGAGCGAAGGCATGCAATTACTTGTGCATGAGCGATACTAACACAATTCCTCTGCTATCATCAAAGAAAATATTGCTATAAATGACAGAGAGGCCATATTGCCTGTTTTTCTACTCACACAACATGAAACCCTCTCAAAGAAAACCAAAGTCATCAGAAAACCACTACAAAGCACCGGGCCTGCTACCTCACAATCCAACAACAAACCCCCTTACCTCGATATGGTGCCCAACTTCTAGCTTCTTAATAGAAAATGAAGAAAAGGTTGCCTTTGCAAACTGTTCGCAAAATCCCAGAGCCAGACGCATCTTCACCTCCCAGACTGTCAGTCTGCTTTTAATTTTTCAGGGCTCAGTCCCTGTGCCCGGTCCCTCACAGAAGCCCAATGTCATTTCTCCTCAAACGCCATGTGCAAAAGGTTCATCAATGATTCAGGCCAGTGTCTGAGTGGCCATTTAGGCATCAACAGTGCACACCCAGGTGGGCGGAGCTAGGGCGGGTCTTAAAGGGTCAGACAATGGAAAGTCTCAGATTAGTTTAGGCACAAGTGGTAATAAATTTTATCTGAAACTAAAATAAATATACAACATATGTAGATGTACATTTTTCACAAAGCTGAACAAAACAGCAAGGACGTCCTGCAATAATTTAATTTGACACAAACTGTCTCATTGTTAAATCACTTTCTAAAAATGGACCGAAGACAAAGAAGTTAGTTTTCTGCAGACTGTACATTAAAAAACGAACATTAATCAGTAAGAAAGAAAGATTGCTAACACAATCTATGGAGAATGTTAAAGTGCCTTTGTTTGACCCCAGTGAGGTGTAATTTTACATGAAACACAAAGTCTGAGAGCCAAGATACTTTAACACAAGGAGCTTTTGTATTCATGTACATGCTTGTTTCTGTGTCATGTATACATCAAAAATCCATAAACGTGCGGTAAGCATTAAAAGTCAGTGGGCAACTCAGGTGTTGTTAATATTTCATCAGAGCTATTCTTGGATCAATGCTTTCAAAGTCCTTCTGAAGGACCAATTTCATGATTTATTCAGACACAAAACAGAGTGCCATGTTGGCAGTGACGTGAGATGATGCATGCATCACAGAGGGCAGAGGAGGCAGCTGGGCAGACTAGAGGTCAAACTCCTCAATATTTTTCATAAGATATGTGTACCAACAGCTGCTTGGCATCAGGTAAATGTTAACATGTGGACTCATTACATTTCAACACTACTATATTTCTTTGTAACATCAACTTTCTGTGTGGTCTTGGGTGTAAAGAGCCCGACTTTCCCTGATCCATTTATTCAAACAGCCCTGGTGAGCGCTGCAAACCACTATAATAATCGACTGTGGCAAAGTATTAATTCTGAAATCTGCAGGGTGTGACTTAAGCTGACAGCGAAACAGTAATGTTGCCTAAAACACACAGTTTGAGCAGTCATTTGGGGAGCTAAGAGAGCTAAAGAGATAAATCTTCAACAATGCATGTTTATTTTGTGTTCAAAGCAAAGGACAACCTCTGTGTTTTATTCAACATCTGCCACGTAATCTTGTAACAGTACTAGTGCAGTGGAAACCCCATTTAAACAGAAATATATGGGAGTCAGGAGATTATTAAACTAGGCACAGAGTCAAATTTATCACTTGATTTAACCCAGTCACCTCTAAAGCTTAAGCAAGACTGTGTTCTTGTAATGTGGGTGGGTTTGACCAAGACTACCACTGATGATCACTTTGAAGAGGCATTAATTTGCCAAATACTAGAGACAAAGTAATCATTTTGCCAATAACATGATCTCTAACTAATTTTGTAGCAGTACAGTCACATAGGTTTGTCTGTTGTCTGTTTTTTTTTATTGAATTATGCATTTTCAAACATTTCCCTGTGGTCTACATAAACTGTAAATGCTATGCTTGGGTCTGAATTCTTCATTAATTCAACTCCACAGGTCCATCTTCAAGCCTATTTCTGAGTAATGACACCAGAAAGGTGGTTTTGAGCACTGGCCCTTTAAATGCAAATGAGACATTTCATGCCCCACCCCCTTCAGGTTGTTGGCTGTGCTGTTCTGTCCTGTTCAGCCACTTGTGTTCGTTAATACAACTAACAAAGTTTAAGATAATCAGCTCAAAGTTTGGACATATTTCTAGTATGGACTAAAACCGCTGCTGCTGACAAATAATTATGTTGTACTAGGAGAAATGTTTGTCAGAAGTCTTAACCTTATATGGGCAAATGTCATGATGCAACAAATTAAGCAGGAATTGAAACAGGTTGTACATTGCCAGAATGAATATAAAGATGGCTTTGCAGCATCTGGAGGGTTCAAATTCAAACTTTTTGAACTATTACGGTCGAAATACACAAATAAATGAACTAAAGACTAATAAATGTGGGTTTAGCAAAATATGACCCCTTTAAAGAGTTTGGGAAAGCAAGTCAAACTACACAAAGCTCCAGTTACTTTCTCAGAGGTTCATCCGACTCATTAAAACATCATGTAAGCTATAAATTCATAATTATGACACACATAACACTCATAACACTCATCGCTGAAAAATAACCGACATGTCTTCCACCATCCTCACTGAACAGATCAGATGTCTTTCTCATCCAATAAAGCCTGTGAATGTACAGTGCTGTTCAAATGGAAACGCACAGATCTACCCCTTAAAATCAGATTTTATGAGAATACAGAAACTCTCTTCAGGTACTGGATCAGATAAAAGCTTGACACAGACAACCTCAAAGATTAGAAAGAAAAAAGAACTGCTATTGAGTGAAGGAGCTGGAAAGGCAGCTAGAATTATTGATTAATAAAATATCTTCCATTCAATAACAGAGATAGCAGAAAACATAAATAAGGAGAAAACCAGTGAGCTGAAAAGATACATTTGATCACATTTGACAAGCCAGCGAAGGGAGAAAAAGACAGAGACATAAAAAGATTAAGACTGCACATTAGTCGTGTCAAGGTGTTTAAAGAGATACAGCATTCGCATACAGGAGAGCAGCTTGAAAGCCATTAGCGCCGAGAATTAAGAGCCAGCAGAGGAGGATGGAGAGGCTGAAGGAACACAGAGAACAGGACGGTGTGTTTCAGAGAGAGAGGCAAATCAAGAGACCGCCGCAGAGCTGATAGCAGATGGCTCTAAGACCAGGATCACAGACTGGGGACAGTAGAGCCTGTTCAACCTGCCCCAGCCAGCCTCAGCACGGCCAAAACACAAAAACACACACTCCCGTCAACACACGCACACATTCGCGGGGCGGCGCGCGCACAGGCCGACGCGATCCGACACCCCTGCGCACACAAGCCCGAGCCGGAAACAGCTCGGAACAAAACAAAGTGATTGTGACTGATGCTGTGCGGCGCAGTCACAAACAAACATACGAGCACAAATAGGCACACAGCAGGTGACAGTATTAGGGTGTGCTGCGTTAAGAGGATTAGTGTCAGGGTTTGGGGCACGGCCACAGTCACGAGACTCACTGCGTGTGTTCTTTGTGCTTTATTTACCACTGGAGAGAAAGGTTCACGAAGAAGTTTGTGATGGAGGTGTTTGTGAGGCTTTGGTTTTGTTTTTTTTTCTTTTTTACTTCTTAAGTCATTTAACCACAACCTTGGATTAGTCTCACATCGGCAGATCGATCTCCACACTTCGTTTTTGGAAATCTGTCTGAACCTGAATTCATTACCATTCTGAAATAATGAGTGTTTCTTTAACCCTTTAAGACCCAGAACTACTTCTGTGTTGACTTTTTTTCTCGTAATCTAACCATTCTTCAGGGATTTATCACCATTTGTTATAGTATTACTCTATGCGTTTTGCATTTTTCACTTTAAATCAGTTCAAAAAGGTTTAAAAACATAATAAAAACAGCCTTCTACAACCACTGTCATTTGCCAAACTACATGGGTTTTACTGGTGACATGATGTTTCCACATTCACTATAGAACTTCTGAATATCCAAATGGTCATATATGATGACCGCGTAAAGCTGAGAAACTGCATTTTACCTCCAGGATTTACATGTATTGATAGGACTCGTGGTTCAACAGTTTCAGATCAGTAGAAGTTTTTGGTCGTTGGTGGTTGTTTAGGCCTTTATGAGGTAAAGTAATCACAACCTTGGGTGGTGCTAAAACAAGGAAACAGCGAGAACACCTTTGTGAAACCGTGTTGAACGTCAACTGGGAGGCAAGAATTGAACTGACTAAATCCCAACGCAAATCCCTAGAGAACACCATAAAGAACCACACATCAACCAACTTTATACCGTAGCAACGCAAATCTTCACGTCTAACTTTGCTCCGGTTATTATTTCAGTGAGATAAAATACCTAATAGGTGTATTTTCACAAAACAAAACTCGTAAGGCTCTTTGTCGTTGCCATACGAGGTTGTACGTCACATCTCCCTGGGTGTTCACTTCTCCTGCATTAAAGTGATAAGAGACAGAGCTTCAGACTGGATGTGGGCTGGACCACCTGCTTGCATCCAGCAGCCTGTCGCCTCGCCTCCTGCTGAGCAGTGACAGTGTCCTATTAGTGTCTTAGAGCCCATTTGGCTGCCAAGTGTTTACACCGTTTCCCAAAAATGCTTGTCCTACTTTTTAAGACTAATTCTCAGCGGTGTGTTTGTGCTTGTCATCTCTCCAAGGAGGAGTTTTTTTTCACTTTAGTTCAACCCCTAGTTTATGCACACAGACTTTTAGGGCTGCAACTACAACAGTTAGTGTCATCATAAACTAATCCGCAGAATACTTTATGAACTAGTCAGGTTATATTACGTCTATAAAATATCAGTGAAAATGCTTGTTATTACTCCCCACTTGTTTTAATCGCTCAGTATTAAAAGCAATTACATGGCTGTCAACCAAAACAAACACATTTTATAGGGTTTAAAAAGAATACTACTTTGAAATTCATAAAAGTTATATCATGTTATGTTACATCATTATTTTATTACATAAAATGGTGCATTTTATTTGATTATTATGATGATATATTTTGTATCACAATAAATCTCATTGTGATATGTGTACAGGTTTCCTTCATCTTGAGGGTTTATTTTGTTTACAATGTTAACTAAAACACTGACTAAACGTTTCATGATTTTGTACTTTTACTTATTTTACTTGTGTTTTGATGTTCATTTTTTCAGTATTATGATAGAGTTCACCGTAAAAAGGAGTTTAAAACCACAAATGACTATCGTTTATTTCACTTTCATCATGAAAAGAGGCTCATATTTTACTTTTTTTTTTTCTTATTTTGTACATCGGTAATAACATTAAATCAAAGTAAAGGCAATGAAAAAAGTCAACAAAATAAGCACACAACCAAGTGTATTTCTGATTTAATGAGTCTTATTTATTCTTTTGTTCTTGTCTTGTTTCTTCTTCTACATTGTTTTAATATTATTTTATCTTTTATGCCACGCTTGTCTTGTGTCTTTTTTCATCCTGTTACTGCTTTTATAAATAATTTAAAACCAGAAATAATAATCAGGCTTCAACAGCTTTTACTCAAGACCAAAAAACCATCTTAGAAATAACAGACATCAATGGTGATAATTATCATTACCAGCTGGCTGATATTTTTGTCCATAATCA
>JAPTYQ010000002.1:10044035-10054443 GCA_029814465.1 Ostorhinchus cyanosoma | reverse complement strand
AAAACCATCTTAGAAATAACAGACATCAATGGTGATAATTATCATTACCAGCTGGCTGATATTTTTGTCCATAATCACACAGATCTATGTCATATTCCCTTTAATAATATTAACCCTTGAAGAAACAAAATATGTTTGTGGTGACTTCCACATGAATTTCCTCTACATTTAATCTTTACAAAGTGATTTATCACCATTATTCTCATACTATCTTCAGCATTTTTCCGTGAAAATCTGGCATTTTCCTGTATTTAATTTCCTGATCTTATAGATCTTAATAAAAGCCGAGAGTAAATTCAAAAGTTATTATATCAAAACAGAGAAAACTGAAGAAATATAGATTTTTTTTTAAACAAAATATATCATCAACTTAGAAAACAAGCGTCTACAACCACAGTCATTTGTCAGACTACATGGGTTTTACTGGTGAATCCATGTTGCAGAAGATGTCGGTGTGATGACATTCAATATGCAGCCTCTGAACGTCCAAATGGGTCATATCTGATGATGATGAAAAGCTGAGAAACTGCATTTTACCTCAATTATTTACATGTTTTTGATAGGATTAGTGGTTCAGCGGTTATTAATCGTTTTAGAGCAGTAGATGTTTTTGCCCGCCGGTAGATGTTTAGGTCTTTTAAGGGTTAAAAGTATGTGTAGCTGTTTCATTACAACTTATTAGTAAGATAAAACTTGAATACATTACCTCATTTGAGAACATGATTTCTGTGTGAGTCAACCGCTACGTCTTTTATTATTGTGTTACTCAAGACCATCAGCAGCAGAAATTGCTTTTTTTTTTCTCCTGCATTTAACACAGGAAGGATTAGACTGAAATGCAAACTGGACCAACGGATGTCCCGTAAATGAATCCAGTTACGTTAGGAAGGGGTTAATGTCACACCTCCTGATGGAACTATCCAGGTGAGTCCAGGCTGGGGTCCCGGCAGCGGGGTTAGGTGGGGGGGGCCTTACCTGGTAAATGTCTGACAGGCTGCTGCTTCCAGAGTCGCTGGTGATACTACATCCTGAGTGGCTGGAGGACACGTGGGTCACCTGTGGGTGCAAGCCGTCGGCCAGGTGAAGTCTGCTGAAGTCTGCGGGGAGCTGCACGTACACACACACAACACACACACAGATGGTCAGTACGAACGGCTCGGCCACCGTTGGACACTCACACTAAAGCGCTTGACCGGCGGTCGCTTCACGTCACGCTGAGCGGCTTGTAGCGGCGAAGAACAAACTCCTCCCTTTTACTTTGTAGGTTTCATTTTGGTTTAGTTTTACATTCTCGTTCATCTATTATTTAAAGCCCCCATGAAATCAAATATGATGAAGTGTTTTTATGCGATATGTTGTGTGATGTGCTCTTGATTTTACAGGAAACTTCTAAACATGCAAATGAAAACAGTACTCCGTGAGCCGTTTCACGAAGATTTTAGCAAATAAACCAAGCGTAATTTAAGTAAATGCAATTTCACATGTAACGCAAATAAAGTAAGGATCGATAAAGAAATGTACTCCCTTTTTATGACAGTTGGAAAGCAAGGTAGAAATCTTCTTAGGTGCAACCATTTATAAGAAATAGAGCATGACTTTATCTCCAGGTTGTATATACATAGGACAACAGCAATGTATAGTAAAAACAAAGCCAAATTATAACACAACAAATAACTAGGGTTTCATTCTGATGACATTGAGGGTAGGGTTAACATCTCCCTTTACATTAGTGTACAACACAGAGCTTGTTTTGTGTTTAAATAACTAAACGAACCACAATGTGTCTTTGATGGTAAAAATTTGCAGTAGTTGCAGTAGCTGTACTTGATTTATTGTTAGTTTGGAAACACTACAGTACATTCACAGCCAAGTCTCAAATATTAAATGATGTACAACTGACCCAGTTGGACATCACAGCGTACATGGTAATTTTAAGGGAAAAAAAAACACTAAATACGAGGCTTATGCTGTCGGGGGCTGAGAGTAAGGGTATATCCCTGAAATCTCCCCAATCCTCTGCGAAATATAAATCTATCCACGATAATTGTTATATGATCGATATGAACTCAATTTGACCTAATAGTGGCAAAATAATGGTCAGGGGACCCATTTTTCCCCACAAAACTTCACCTCGTGAATGAAAATGACCCCATATGAACTCTGGATGGGAGTGAGAAAACGGACATTTACAATATGAACCAAATTTAATCTCCTTCTGCCTATTATTGCTTGATTTGTCGGGAAAAAAAAACAACTGATTTTCAACTGAAGCACCCCCATTTGGATGACTTAAAATACTCAAAGAGAAGCTGAAATCCATAGGGTTCTTCCACTAGGGGTCCCCTATGTTGGTTATCAAGGGAGAAGAAATCCAACCAAATCTGTCCTAGTTATCGTGTTCATACGTAGGGTATCTGGCGGGAGCATTCAAGGTAAAACCATTATATCCCAGAAACTCAAATATAATGAGGTGATGTTTTTGTACACCTGTGAACTGCTGAATATTAGCCAATGGTGGTTCACTGTGTTTTCAAGAACTGAGCAGACAAACATCAAGGAAACACCCTAATTAAGTCATGCACTCGTAAAGGTAAATGAACTACAGGCAGTAATGGGGGAAACCCCAGTGAGTCATTTATACTGTATAAAGTAGCAGAAACCCCCACTGTAATTAGCTGTAATGTAAATGAGGCAACCCAGTTTTCTATAGCGATGACCCTAAAATATAAATACAACAGAAACAACCCCCCACTAAAAGTTATGGGGAGTAGAAAAAAAAAAAGCTTACTACTACTACTGAATACGTTAACACTTACACACAGGTATGTATACTCAATAAGTCCCAGACCTATAATTGAATATTCTTATTACAAAATATTTCTTAAAATTTTCAGAATTTACCTATCTTGCTAATATACTTTACAAAATAGCATTTTAATGTATTCACTATGTGTTAGATTTAATAAAATCCATCATGTCAGGAAAGCTAAAGGGGTGAATTATGAATTTAATCAAACTGTAAACTGGTTCACTGGGTCTATAGATGTGAATATTTTATAGCAAAATGTTTTATTTACCAATATATATTTGATCCTCAGCAGGGGAAACGCTCTGGGTCCCTTTCAACTCTGCTTCTAGCTGTGGCACATCATCAATATTAAAATTTTACACCTAAAAGTCAAATGTGGCTGATTTAACTAGGCTTCTCTGTTCATCGTGTAATATCAGAATTATGTCAGAGCATCTTTGGAGTGGGGTTTACAGATTGTTGCACAGTTTATCATTATAAATGTCAACAGTAAACAAGCTTTCGAGGTTTTTCTAATTTAGCTTTTTTTTCTCATTAGACGGTAAAACCAGCTCTGGCCATTAAAATGAGATCAATCATTAATAAAACATGCCAGGCTGTGAATTTTAGAGGAAAAACTACACAGCTCCAATAAATCCTGATGGTTAACAGTGACTGAGCTGTGACTGGCCAGGCTTTAGTTCCTCTTATCTGTGCTATAAAAGATAAAATGCTCTGTGAAGCTGCAGTCTGGATATCAGTGTCATCCACCTTCAGAAATGCACTTTGGTTTGTACATAACTACACAGAGTACAGGTTTGGATATCCGTCTCAAACGTGGCGACGCTGAAGTCTCACTTGGATGACAAATGGAATAGATTGGATAGAAATACATCTTGGGGAGGTTCATTTGCAAGTAAATGGGTTTGAGCTGTCATCTGCTCTACAACGCACTCTCGGAAAACGTCCACCGCCACAGCTTTTGAAGCACTCATCTACATTACAGCTTAATTAAAGAGTTTTGGAAATGGGAGTGGAAGTGTTTTGCTACCAGAGTTAATACTGTGCAACACGAGAAACTAGTTTTGACTAAGACTTCTTGAGACACAAAATCTGCATGATGGGAAACAGAAAATAAGAGCTGGAAGGTGTTGTGGCGCTGCATTAATTCGGCAGGAGGTGTGGCGAGTTATTTTCGCGACCCTCCTTAACTTTTCGGCGTTTGGTGGGGGATAATTTGAATAAGTAATATATCTGTTCGCCGAGTGCTTTTATGTGTCGGAAACAAGAGGGTGAGAGCCAGACAGTGCAGCTTCTGTGCCACTGAGGTGTGATGTGATTCCACTGTGTCAAAGATTGCCATCACGTTTAATTATCTGGCTGGCTGCACGAACCAAAATGGTCGACCGGAGGGGCCAATCACTAACCCCCTCCCTCAGGCTACTATTTCCTATCGCCTCCTCTGGTTGAAGCTGCTCTAAATGCCTCCAGCTGACTTCATGTTATTATTATGGCTGCTACTATTGTGTTAGAGAGATGCATCTTTCCTCTCTGTATGTAACTGCAGAGACAAAGCCTTATCAAATTTCCTTCTGATGACTTTAGGGACAGGAGGTTATTATAGTCCAGTCTATCACGCTCATGGAATAAAAACTACACCAGTGAAGTAATGTCCGGGCTTCAGCTTTAGCACATTTATTTTAACCTTGTAAAAAAAAAAAAAAACGTCAAAAACTAGCCACAAAATTACATTTTTTTGGAATTGCGATGTTTATTAGACCTTTTAACAAAATCCAACCCAAATATTTTGCTATATCATTTTGTTTATGATACATTCTTGTATCACATTTGATATATTGGGTGTTTTTATCCCTTATATACCTGCAGTATCAAATTTGACAAGCATATTTTAACACAACTTAACTGTACTATGAATAATCAAGTATCTATGCATCATTTCAGCAAATGTAGGTTTTTGGGTTTTTTTGTTTTTTTTTAAAAAACAACGATATAAATGTTCTTCTTAACGCAACTTGAAAATGACACTTTCCTGTAATAAGTGTGTGGATGATTTAACAATAACAGCCATATTGAAAAGGGCAAAAAAGCCCTTCCACTGGCTGCAGTGTGATAATAATCCACCAGGCAGCAGAAAACATGTATCAGATCATATACAACAGGTTTTTAAGGAATTTATATTTATTACAGGATATCTGCTGTCAGAGAGTTGTGGCTTCAAGGCTAAACTACACTGATACCAGAGGAAATTCCGTTTGCAGCCAGGGATCGAACACACACTGGTGCAACAGGAAGAACAGCGATGTAGTCAAAAACAAATCAAAATCTTAAACACACAAAGGTTCTATTCTGGCAATATTCAATATTTTAGAGCCAACAATGCCCCTGAAATGGTGTACCACAGAGCGCATTTTTTTGGCAAGGAACTATTGCAATATTTATGATGAAACCGTGCAGCAGTTGTAACTGTATTTTATTTGGTGTTAATCCCCCGAGCACCAGCCAGTTTCTGGAAACACTTCGACAACAGGTCCACAGCAAAATCTCAAAATTAAATGTTATAACCCTGACCTATTTTAGATTTGGATATGAATAAAAGGGCTTAAAGAGATGACCTCAGACAGGTTAGGGAAAAACAGAGCACTGAGAGTGATGTACTTCTAGTCCTGTTGTTGATATTAAGAAATATGAGTGTGGTGGATTTGATCCTTTTGTAAAACCTAGCACCATAAATACTTCTAAAAACATAGAAATCAAAAGTTCTCTGATGTCATGAAAATGACAAAAAAAAATGTTGATGAAAGATGTTTCATATTTGGGAAACTGAAGCACATGGAGGTTAGACTAATTGAATGTTCTCATTATTGAGAGTAGAGGGTGTTCTTGTAGACTTTGTCAATATGGCCATCCAACCAGGCACTGGAGTGGTCTATATGTCAATAACAATATCCCAACTGGTTTTCACAACCAGTTAGAAACACCCTCTCCCCTCTGTCCAATAAGCCCCTCCTCCTGGAAAGAGAGGAGAGAGGGATAAAGGGAGGGATAAAAAACACTTAATCCTTTCTCTCCACTCATTTAGGTCATCCGTCTGTTGGTCAATAAGCCTGGGTCCATTCCGTCTATAAGCATGTGGTCCATTGACCTCTCCGGCCTGATGGCATGCAAGAGTCGAGGCAGAGATGGATGCCAGCACAACAGTAATGACACGCAGTCATTTTCCAATCAGTGGCACGGCACAGCGATACATGTTAAGTGCACTGTTAGCCATAATTGATCTGCACAATCTGCATTAGCCTGTCAATGCTGACTTTTGTTGACAAGACATTCATCAACAAATTCATCGACTGTACCATGATGCAGTTTATCTCCTACCTTATGTTGGCCTCTCTGTACGCTCGTGTTCCACATCCAGTTTTCTCTTGCTAACAAATGAACTGAACTCTTCAGAACCCCCGACTGAAAGTACGTACAATCAGCTGTCACAGGAGGATTAAACATCGCTCTAATGCTCGAGCCACAACACTCAGTCCTGCCTACATGTGAGCAGATGTGGTGCTCCTTAAATTACACTGTAGACCTAATGACCTAGATTGCCGGGTGGAAGCCCTGGGTGGAAGCGTTGGCTGGCTCTCAATCTCTTTACCGCCTTTATGTGCTGGGGGTGAATCTGTGCTGCTGCTACTACATTAGAAGTCAATTACTGTGGGTGGCCAAGCTCAGAAGCAGCTCAGAAATGCATCCATCTACAAAGCACCATGAAGGCCACCATAGTTCCACTGTTCAGACTAAACTTAAACATTATATTTAGGAGGTTTGAATTATTAAACAGCAAAAGTTCTCCAGAATTTCAGCAGCTAAAACCGCCTGAAGCTGTACTGCTCCTTTAAAGATTTAACATGTGTTTCTTAACTTTGTCTGCTTGTTATAAAGGGAAAACAGCCAGTGTTGGCAGGCTAAGTGAGCAGGCTCATCTCAGAGTTTCTTTGACCATGGTGGAAGCTTCTCGCTTCCCTGAGCATGGCGGATCAAAAGATTAAAGCCCTTTCGATGGGATGTCCGATTAAATGGGTCTGATATGTTCTCTGTGATTCCCCTCCCACACCTACAGCTCCAACAGTCAGCACCACAAAACCCAGCAGTTCTACATGGGATGGAATCGATAAAATAAATAATACTGTCCACATTCAGAAGTTACAGTC
This sequence comes from Ostorhinchus cyanosoma, assembly GCA_029814465.1. NCBI lineage: Eukaryota > Metazoa > Chordata > Actinopteri > Kurtiformes > Apogonidae > Ostorhinchus > Ostorhinchus cyanosoma. The sequence goes on along the minus strand of JAPTYQ010000002.1, from coordinate 10,047,435 downwards.
ACTGATGCTCTACATGTCATCTATTAATAACTATGAACTCCTCTTACACTAAAAAAGTCACTAAATGTACAGTTTATCAAAAAACTTCCACAAAGTATGATTAGTTAGAGTTTTATATTTGATTATAAGATTATACTTAAATTATTATTTAACATTATAGCGGACTTTTGTGATATGCAGTGTCAAATCTCTGATTAAAATTTCTACCTAGTTTATTATACAAGCTACACTCAGGCTAAAGCATGTGGGCTCTGATCTTCAGTGCTTCAACTCCATAAAATGGCAGAAAGATAAGAAAAAAAGAATTTATGTCCAAGCTATGACCAAAGATAAACGCATGCAGTTCTATAAAGACTCGATAAATCAACATGAAGAGCACTTTGATGCTGTAACTTAATGTGTGTCTTGTAGTAATAAAGATAAGATGCATCCATGAGAAATCATAGATTTACAGAAGAAGATAAGCATCCTTGGATGGAAAATCTAACAGTCAACGGTTATGAGCCTACCACGGTGGTGATGTCATTACTGTAATAAGATCTACAGGCTGTTATTGACTTTGCCCATGGTGGGTTTCCTGCTGGGCTAAATGAGTATTTACACAAGCCTCCATTTGTATGCTAAAATGTAAAAATAAATAAATAAAACCGGAAGAAGGTAAAAGATACCAGAAAAAAAAGAGGAACAAGGGACAAGTTAAAACACAGCCCTTCCTCAAAGAATGTTTACCATGCTTTTATGTGAAGACATTTTTACAATAATTAAATTTTTACTTTATTGTTTTTTACGTTTTAAACCAGACAGGAAAGAAAAACAAAAGAAAATCAAAGTGTCCATATCTACCCTGACAGCAGAAGTTGTTTCTGATATCCATATAATGAAAGACAGCCAACTTAAAAGAGCCAAAGTATGATTATTGCACTCATGTTTTACATAATTGCCATTTGTATTAGCTTGCTGGATTGTCTGCTTATTTAATCTAACTTGAGGTGCATGTGTGCTGGGCTTTAATTATGTTTTGGCTGGAGAATGGATTGTCTCCTGCCAATAATGCTACTTGAATTAGATGATGTGCTATCAAGGCACATTATGTCCTCTATTGTGATAAACTATTTGGACCCAATAATGTATGTCATATCTGAAGTGCAAATATTGGTTGTTAAACACTTAACTGTGTGCTTTTGCAAGATCCAAAAACCAGTTAAACCAATGTTAAAAGATCTGTTTTAATGATTGCATTACTTAAATGACACAGCATGCATTTGGATCTACTGGATACTCTTGTAACACTGAAGTACGAGGGTATAATCAGCACTAACATAAATTTGTGTGTTAAGTTTGTGATATACATTTTAAGCCTGAATAGCTTATCAAAATCACATGGTCATTACAGATCATTCTATATTCTCTTAATTGCAAAGTTATAAATGCAGGCTGGAATAAACCAAAATTTACTAAATTAAATTACAGGTGTTAAAATGTAGGGTTTTGGTGCAAAAGTCCTTCCCTCGAGAATCTTGTAGGGTCTGGGGGATGCTGCACAAACACTGAGAAAATAGCATGAAATATGTCATCAGCACTGACACGTCTATGACTATTATAGGAATATTAAGGTGATTTTTCGTTAGGCATCTGTGCTCTGCAATTCAGGGTGCGTCCATCACTGTGATTTACAGCCCTGTCTGTGTGTGCATATACGTGTGTGTACGTGTGGTCCCGTCGTGTGAGCGATGCCAGAGGCGCCGACAGACGATCAATCCCTGAGCCGTTCAAGTGCAGACCTGTCCGGGCCTCGGAGAGCTGGGGCTGCCGGCTGCCTCCAGCACCACGGACAGCGCCACCAGCAACAGCACTGACAACCGGAGGGTCTGGAGCTTCTTCAGCCGGTGGAGACACGGGGAGGGACGGAGGGAGACACGGTCTGACCGAGGACGACAGCCGGGCCCCGACGGTGAAACCCTCCCCCGCGTTAAAATAAACACATTTTTATCAGATGCTCTAAATTTCGGGGGCAGATTCATCCGTGCGTTCATGACACCTCCCATTAAATCACCCTGATCTATTATTGCTTGTAGCGGTTTTTTTTCCCTCCTATGCAAATGACACATGAGATAATTTTATGGCCCTGTCTTATGGACCTGCAATCAAATACTGTCACCCCGGTGCGTCGTAAAAAATAATGAGGGCGCAGATGTCGGTCTAACTCACGCTGTGCGCCTGCACCGCTGGATCAGTGTGCATTTTCAGTCCAGCACTCTTATATCCATGCTTTTCTCGCGGATTTATACATTATTAGGCGATTTTGTTGTGCACCTGCTATATGAATGTAGGCTACAAGGGCCTGCAAGGATCAATGAAGCCCCTTAAAAATTCACGCAAATGTGCGTGCGTCTGCATGCGCGCCACTGTGACAGCGAGCACATGGCGGCCGTTTCTAGTACAACACACTGACACACATCGGAGGCTCGACAGGCAATAATCATACTGTGACCAAGCCGTCCGCGTCCTTGGCCTGCCCTGCGTTCATTCATCTTGTACAGGCTCGATAGAAATCCGATGCACATCCATTATACAGCCGGTAATCATATCTAGCGGGTCATAAACGAGGGAGGAAGAGAAAAAAAAGGAGGGGAGAGATGGGAGAGAAACGCTGCACGTCGATAGGCTACTTACCGGGGTTTTATCTTGCTGGCTCGGGACTCCATTGCTGTCTGATGCTGCTAATGGTTTCATAATGAAAAAATGTGCGCCGGGCTAAAATCTAACATCCCGGAGCTGCTCTATGCTACGGCACAGACCCCCATCTCCATCCAAGCCGCCTGCCCTCTCCCCTCCCTCGGCTGCACAGTCTCTGCAAGGAGGCGGCGGCTGCCTGACAGTTCTGGGAGTATCCGCTGTTCCTTGGCCTGATTAGACTCTCCAAAAGCCAACAGCAGCTCCTGCGTTTTTATTCCAGCCTCCCTGCTGTTTCCCGGAGAAATATCTTAAAACCACAGAGAATGTGAAGCAGGAAGAAGAGAGAGAGAGAGAGGAAAAAATATCCTTTTATCCAAAGCGAGGACGTGCCAGCTTCTCCTCTCCCCTCACTTGACAATCACATCTCCACCCGGAGAAAAGCGGCGCGCCGATAATACAGCAAAAAAAAAAAACTGCGAAAAATGAGAAACATGGCTGACAACACTTTCACTCACGTTTGCTCCCTCCGCCTTTCCTCTCTATCGCTCTCTTTCTAGCCTGCCCTGCCCTCCCTCCTCCCGAAAAGTAACGCTACACACAAGCAAACGCATCCACACACTGAGACACACACGCGTCTTTATGCACCATTAAATTATTTCAAGCCCGAGACGCCTGCAGCCTCCGCCGTGGTACTGTACGTTAAACCCAGTGGTTTGTTTGTAAC
>JAPTYQ010000002.1:10021829-10044024 GCA_029814465.1 Ostorhinchus cyanosoma | reverse complement strand
AGGGGAGGAGAGGGGGGGATGTGTGTAGGTGTGTCAGGGGTGGAGGAGGGGAGGTGGGCGAGTAAGGACCTCCTCCCCTCCTCTGTGCCTGACAGTGATGCTGTAAGAGCCGCCGCTATGGTCTCACAACACATCCAGCAGCAGATAGAGATGGAAAAAGGGGAAGCAGGGCGGATGAGAAAGAGTGACAGCGAAGGAAGAGAGAGAAATGAAGTGACATAAAAACAAAAACAACAGGCCGGCGCTGATACACAGTGGACTGGAGGGAGGGAGGAGGAATACAAAGCACAAACAAAAACAAAACAGTAAAAGGAATATAGAAAGGCCAGGGAAAAAGGGAGACGAGTGAGAGTAATGTTATTATCACGCTCACTTCAGTATAAGACCAGGCTGGAGACGGTTGGCATGGTAACGCAATGAAGGAAAGCCATTTCCTGGGTTGGGAGACAGAAAACGAGAGACAGCAGCACTTCCTTTTTAGACGGCGAGTAGAAGAGGCAGGGAGAGAGGACGGCGAGCATCGTTTATGGACGAGGGGGGGGGGGTGTTCAGGAAAGGGCCAGAGAATGAGACTGGCAGCAATGATGTCACTCTGTCACTGTCACTCAGCTGGAAAAGCCATGGCAACTGCACGAGCACCATCCAACCCCCCGCCACCACCACCACCGCTATACCCCCCTCCCTGCACCCACCCAGCCCCCTACACACCCTCTAGGGCCTTCAGTTGCTGTGGCGACGGAAGCAGAGACATGGCGAAATGGAGGAGGGAGGGGAACGGGAGGAAGACGAGTGTGTGTAAAAAGAGAAAGAGATGGAAAAAAGTGGCATCCACTTCACCTTCACTCAGCTGTACTACAAAGAGCAGCAGCGTCACTAACACTGCTTCGAATGACAAATAAACAACGCACGCACACACACTTCTTTGCTTTGTGAGAAGGAGAGGGCAAAAGAGAGAGTTGTGTGTGTTAAGGCTTTGTCTCTAGAGACTGTGGATATTAGACACACTGAAGGTCCCATATATGAAGGTCTCTTGACACAGACATGAGGCGGATGGCAATTTAAATGACAAGGAAGAAAAGGGGAACAATGAGACTTAAAGGCCAGCAATGACAATAAACAACAGACCTTCAACAGCTCATATCCACGCCAAAAAGAAAGAAATATATAATAATACAGCTCATAAGCAGAGCACAAAGGGGCTAATATAAACAAACGGAGCTGTCAGTGTTTATCTTTGTTTCTACACCAGATGAAAATGAGGCCGAGCATCACCAATGAGTGTCAAAAGATATGACATTTATTTTTTATTTCTGCTGTTTGTCATTTCGTTGTCATTTTTGTCGGCGTCAATCTTTTTTTTTTGTTGTCTTGTTTCATTGCTGTTATTTTCTTGTCATTTTTCATGCTCTGAAAAGCAGAAGTGAGGGGAGTCATGTTTGTAGTAAACTGAACATGTTTTTTCTGCTTTGGGGGTAGGTGGACTGAGCCCGGATAAGGAAAATCTAACAAATCAATCCGATTATTTGAGTGTTTGTTTTAGATTTAAACTGAAATAACGGCTTCTTTTACGGAACATACTTATCCAGTCATTACCAAATAGTGGTGCTTAATTTTCTCCAATTTTATTGTCTTTTAACAATTAATGTACATTTTGTTTTGCCATTTGTTGGAAATATGCACATGCATTGTATACTATACTATTTTATAAACTGACAATGTTCAAACTCATTTTATTTTGAGTTCATGTAGACAGAATGAGTCTAGTTTGAGTTTGACTCTAGTCCAGGTCATAGTAGTTGGTATGACCAACACTGATTTTAATAATTAAAGAAATAAATACAATCATAGTTGTTGATAAATTGTGTAAAAACTATATTGATCCTTGTCAAATCATCACAATAATGTAACTTTCTATAGATTCAATAGTGTGTTTTTTGATTCCATGAGTTTTATGTGTAATATATTTTGCGTCTTTGTCATTTTCATCTTTGGGTCATGTTGGATGTAAGTATTTTCACTTTAATATGTTATTTTCTGTTGTTTTCTCCATCCTATAATTCATGAATAAAATGAATCAATGAAACCTTGTTATAACAATTTCAACACACCATCTAATCTGATAAAACAAATCAATCATGGGACTCATTTGTTGTCTATGTACTGGGACAGCTGAGGGTGGAGCTTTTTGTTTTAGTAAATAAAGGCTGCTCTGCCTCAGACAATGCCTGGGAAGCACCACCACCACCACCACCTCCACCTCGTACTGGTTTGGAGCTGCTCCCAGTCAAAGCAGCGGGGAGGTGAGGGGGTGGAGAAGGCGGGGGAGCTGGAGACCCGGTATGACATCACCTCTCCTGCCCCAAGCAATGATGTAATGCATCAAAACAACAAGAAAAGCTCAGGTGCGTCGCCGCGCAGGCCAGTCATTAATGTCTCCAACAATTGCCAGGGGGGAGAAGACCCGGGCATCATTACATCACCGCGGCAACGGGGTCATGTCTGGGGAATATCAAGCATTTCACCCCCCTAGTTCCCCCTTCCAGCTTTCTAGGAGCAAACAAGCCTATTAATCATTTTTTTACTGACTAATCACGAGCTAAATGTAAAGGGAAGGAGGCAAGGGAGCATCGATCTTAAAGGATTGTGACAGTGACGTGAAAAAACGCCACTTGAGAATAACATTAATGCACTCTCGCCAAATTGCAGTGAGCGCTAAATGGTTGAGAAGTGGAGGCGGTGGCTCAGCTGCCATTTGTAAACAGTCTGTGAACCCGGCATGGCTGCAAGTCTTCGATGCATTACAGGAAAGGGCCATGTGATGGTGTTCTGTTTGCTGATGCGTAGCATTAGAGCCATAAAAACCTCATTACCCCGCGGGACGGCACACATGTGCGCTAACACATGACATGCACACGCGTGCACACATACACACAGAAGCCAGTGCAAAAAGGAGTTAAAATTCAAGGTGATAACAGAAATACTGAAAGGGGGTTATTATAGGACACAGTCTATAGATGATATTGAGCTTCAAAGGATGTGAAAGAAATATGTGAAGAAATACACGTGTAAATCGCTTGTTTATTTCCATATGTGAATAAACAGGTAAACTGAAAAATGACCACATTAACCACCACCTGTTCTGTCCGTGTTGCCATGGTAATGCCATATAACCCTAGTAGCAATATACATTTTATACATCCACATACCCAGCAGGGCATCAGATAAAAGGTCTATAAAACCAATTTTGAGAAAACAGCACACAATCCAAACAATAAGCACTTAAACGGGCAAATATCTAAAACAAGCTATCAGTCTGAAACCAACGTATGTCATGAATAATTTAATAAAACGGACCGATACAGCAAACTTTGCAGCGCTAAGCTAACACTAAGCAGATCCAACAGTGCAAATATTATTTCTCTGTCATTAAAAGTCATTGAATGAGACAAAGAAGAGCAAAAATAAAGGTCACATTATGAGGAAATGATTATGAATGTTATCTTACCTTTGCTGTTTTCCGATCATAAATTGGTTTTATATGAATAAAGCGTCTGCTGTCAGCTAATCCATTGTTTTAAGTTACATTGAAATGATTCAGACCAGAAAGAAATGACCCAGGGTTTAACAGGGAAAGCAACACCACTGTCTGGAAGACCAGGGATATTTGGGCAAAATCCAAAAAATGATGCTGACAGTTGCTCAATTGCCTCAACAATACTACCTATCATTACTAACAACAAATCAAAGACGACGACAGACGAAATACATTTTGTGAACTACTGAAGAGAATAGAATATTTATTGTCTTTGTACAACAGAATTTAACCCTGGAAAGCCTGAACCATTAAATCACTGACAGAAAATTGCAGTTCTTTGAAACTGGAGCCTTTATTGGTCAACAACAATAAAAGGAATATTTTTAAATATCAATTTCCGTGTATGAGTTTCAATTTTGTATCATATTTGCTACATCAGGTCTTAATACTCAAATATCTTTGAACAAACAAAAACATAAAATAACAAATTAGCAATTCCTTTTCAAAATTGTTGAAGTTCTGCCTCCTTCATTAATGACCATCTTGTAGTGTCACTGGAAAGGCCTCTGGTGCACGAATTCCTCCCCTCTGGTTGATTATCCGTGTATTGTGTGTATCTAATTGTATATATCAGGTTTTTCAAGAAAAAAATATCACATAGAGGGCTTCAAAAGTGATGTATGAAATATGATACATTTGGAGTTATTGGGTTAAGGTACAAAATAGCAGTAAAAATCAAACATATACATAAAAATAAACAAATATATTGAATTGAAAAGTACTAAACCTTCATCTCACAGCATCTAAGGATCAACCGTTTGAATGTGAATCATCTGCATCAACAGCCACAAATTCAGTCCATACATCCCAGAGTCAATACGGTGTCTTCATACTCATGGACACACACAAGCTAATAGACGTCATACCTTGAATAGCAATATTTATCGATCGGCGTCTAACCTTGTTCACTGAATTCACTGTGAGTCGACAGAAGGCCACATGCAGAGACAACACAGTGCTCTCGACTGCCAGGAAGCCTTGATGTCAGGCCCATTACAACGCGCCTAAATAGCATTACTAAATCGAGAACGATGATCTAATAAGATGACTACATTTTCATAGCTGCTAGAGCCCGGGGGATTCTTCATTTATCAAGCTGTTATCACCTGCTCTGAAAATAATATGGCTGAAACAAGCAGCCGGGCACGTTTAGGAGATTACACATGTAGATTCACCAGAGAAAAACATCTGTTGTGCCCATGTGTTTGCTACAAGGTGTATGAATCATAAAGAAGACGCGGGCAGGTTTGTTCTGGGTCGATCAGTAACTACAAGTTTCCGGATCTTGGTTATTACGTAACTATGAAAGGTTACGAAGTGGAAGTCTTTAACTTCAAAATGAGCAGAGGGAGGTGCTTTTAGTGTCTGCAGTGGGTTGTTGTAGAGAACATGCTTCACCTTTGGTTTTCTTGCTCAATTTCCCCATTCACTCTGATTCCATCTTGGAAAGAAATGGAAAGGCAAAGACAATCTTTAACTACAGAGGGTCACATGAATGTAAAACAAGCTAAAGGCTGAAAAAAAAAAAAGATTTAAACGATCAAATTATTAAATAAAAAATCATTAATTTATTATTATAAATTATATTAAAATTATATTAAAGTACATCTTTTCTTTGCGAAGGCTCGTTTGTTTGAATACATGGTTAAATGATATTGTGTAGAGTAATATTTTATCCTGTGATTGTTAATTTACTTCTATATGTGCTACTTTGGCTCTAATAGGGTCAATCTTTATCCATTTTTTAAAAAGCACTGTATAAATCTCTTTACTTTACTTCTAATTGCTGCATTTTGTGACCTTGAAATGAGAAAGAACATCGATTTATTGATAGAGTTATTTATAATACTTTCAGGTCAATACACAACCCAACCTTAAATATTGTTGAAATATTACTGAATTATACTGTTTTTGCTTCATTTTGCAGTCAGCTTAAAGGCATTCCAATGATGCTTTGTGTTGGGATTTGTATGAATCTACATTTTGACACTGTGCTTTCATTTTTTTCTGCATAAATCAGTGCAGAAATATTGGGTTATAACCTTCTTTAATATTGATAATTATTGTCAGGCCTGAAAAAACATATAGTGCCGTATAATAATAGAACAAGCAAAGGAGGTGGGTTTTTCTTTTCTTTTCTTTTCTCTATTTTTCTACTAAGAAGAGGATCCTTCAGGATTATTTCAATATAAATTAAGGCACAAAACATGTTGCAGTTTTATCCTAAAGGTGTGTGAGTGATAAATCGAAAGGTGAATTCCCCTTCAATAAGAAAGAAGTCATTATGGCCGATTTAAATGGCTTTTACAGTGTAATTTATCAGACGTTATGATGAGCTGGCTACAAATGGACCTTGAGGTGAGCAATAACTACTCGTGTGGACTAAACTGTGCTAATTGATGTGTTTTACAGCTTTAATAGTTCATAGTGAGTAACTTGCATGAAACAATATTACCTCAAGCCACTTATATTCTACTTTTATGGCTAGAAAGTGGTGCTACAAATTATGTGAGGGTTTGGTCCATTTTTGTCCTAAAATTGCAGAATTGCAGATCGACTTCTCATCATGCTGCTTCCTACCTTTCTAAAACATGCATACCAGTAATGTGCAAACAAAATTAAGCAAGACAGCTCACAAATTTTTATTTTTAGCCTCACCCAAAACACATTTTAACCCTTATCTGAACAGACAAGTAGACCATCTGCTGTTATTAATATCTCAAGTATCGTCTATAGCACCCAACATCAGCTCAACACCCAGCAGATCAAATAATTCTGCCATCAATTGTTTATAGTAGTTTTGATCAGATTTTAGCAACTCAAAAACAACAAAGATATCGCATCCGCCATGCACGCTCATTACCATTGAAATAAATATCATCTGTCAGCCTGTTTGAAAAATACTCAGCTCTCAAAAAGGTCTTTGAATGTCAAAACTGACATGAAAAGCACATCAAATGTCACTAAGAGTGTTCTTTAACACAAGCTGTGAAATAAACCAGTCAGAGAATTAATAGCTCATTTCCTGTATATAGTATGAAATCTCCCAAAACATCCACTGCATTTCCATCACAACACAGAGTTTGACATTTGTCTGTTAATAATACAGATATGACTGTCTAGACAGAGAAGCATGGCTGCGAATGGAGAAAAAAATTAAAATAAAATGAAAAACACATTTGTTTCATTACACACAACACAACATATATTAGCTACACCTTCTTCCTGCAGCAATCTTTATTAACTTTACATTTAATGCAATCATTTTTAGCCCAAACGTCCGTGAGTAAAGGAATGCAGCTGGCAAAAAAAAAAATGTGTACAATGAACCGTTCTTGCTCACATCGCTGTGGTTCCTACACAATATCTATTCAAAACTGAGGCTTTTGTATCTCTGCACAGCTGAAGCAGAGCAGGTTGTCACAAAGGACAGCTCTAAAAATAGGAGCTCGGCTTTTCTGCGGACGAGAGTGGCAGGTTTGTTCTCTCTCCTCTTACATTTCTCAGCAGGTCTGACTGCTCAATACCTTGAGCTCTGATCTCTTCAACCTCTCTCTCTTGCGATCCATGTCTGCTTGGACACCACAGGACTCCGCGATGAAACGCTCAGATATGATGAACACTTGTTTCAGGTCTACAAGGGAACACTGATATATAGAATGCAAGCCTTAAATAGAAGACACTTCTTTAAATAGTGACGTTATGCATTGATGAGTACCTTTGAAAGGCACATAATCAAACACTTAGCATCAGTGGCCCAACGCTGAGGTAAGACCCAACAGAGCCACACCCACCAGCTGGGATAATAATAATCCAAAGAGCCCAAAGACAGTCAATACCATTATCAAGCACATCAGCAAAGAGGCAGTGTTGGAGATTCAGTGCACCTCAATCAGCTAAATTGTTGCCATTATCTCAGTTTACAGGCCCATAAGCTGCAGCAGAGTGATGTTTATCATTTTTCTGTCATCGCCTCATGATGTGACAGGGTCCACCCTAAACCAGGCATGCTTATTTTTCAACCTATGCAAAGATCCAAAGTAGGATAAAATGCATATGAGCAGAAGTCAGAGCACTGATTTTCGTTTCGGTTCATTTTCATGTTGATGCTGTAACAGAAGTGGAGCGTGGTGTGCGCCTTTATCAGTCTCCGTGCCGGCAAACGGAGGATATTTATTAAGGAAGTCTACCAAAAGCTGCAGATACAACAAATGCGGAACAGACGCAGATAAAACAGGGGCAGAAGCACAGCGACAGACAGCTAGGGAACAGAAAGCAGAACACACGCACATATATATATATCTATATATACACACACACACACACAAACACTGTTAATAGATACAGTACCTGACGTTTATTGCATTCCTGGGAGCCAGGTTAAGGAGAGAGCCATGAAAGGAAGCAGAGAGGAGATGAAAGTTATCAAACATGCCACTTGTCAGTCGAGGATGTGAAAAACTGCGAGTGAACCTTCACTGACTTGTTAAAATGAAGCGTTCTGCACCAAAATGAGAAAAAACAGCCGTGCTAGACAGAGATTAAGCACCGCCGTGAGTGACTGTTTCCTCAAACCTTAATAAAAACCTCTTTAACTTTTATACCCAATCCTGAAACATACTTTTCACAAAATGGGAAAATAATTGAATGAGTTTCAGTTGTATTTCTATATCAAGACTATCTATTTGACGGGCGACAATAACCTTCCCTCCATAGACAGACACACATGCTCGAAATAACACAAGGTTAAGAAATCCTCAGTGCTGAAAACAAACATTATCACAGTTTGGTGGAAAAATACTTTACTTTCTTTAATAATACCATTGTTCCAGGACTCACATAAATGAATTTTCAAGGTGAACAGCTCGGTTTACCAAGGACAGGTAGGGAACACACAGACATGCACATTATTATTCTGACTTTCATGCACATCCTTACTTTCTGAGCATGTCTGCAGATAACTGAGCAGATCACTTTAACTTGTAAACCTCCTGGAGGACATGTTTCACCTCACAGTAGACAATAAACGTGTAATTACAAGGTTCTGGATGTGACATTTTTAATAAAATCAGTATCTTTTGCCAATTAATAACCACTTGGAAACATTTGCGACAGTTACACTGAACAAAATAAAGTTAGGAGCCTCTGCAGACCTTCACTTAATATATAAATGAAGTTTAAGATTTCTGATCTGTACAGGAATAAAAAAAATCAGTTGGTCATTCAGGAGCTGCTTTATGAGGTTGACACTGGTTCTTTCTTTTCAGATTTCCAGAGAATGTTGACGAAGGATAAATGCAAGAATTTTTGCTCACATGTAGTGAAACAGTAAATCAGTGATTTAAAGCTTTGCACTTTATCCACTTAAGCTAATGCAAGCTTCACAGCGACCTCGATAAAAGTCCAGTGGGCAGGATTTAGAAATGAAGTAAACATTTCAGCTGTGTGGACTAATGCTACTTTCAGATGATGATTGGACAAACGTTTTTTCTTTTAGGCAACAGGTAATGGTGGCATTCAAGTTTGTCCAGTGACTCATTATAAATTTTACTTTTAGTTTAGTACAAATTTAAGGTAGTTGTTTATCATTTATTTATTGTCTCTTGTATTATATCATTACATACTTGCATGTTTTTATCATGCTTTTAACAGGTTTTATTGGCATTTTTTGTGATATCTGGTGACTTATTTATTTTTGTCTGTCTTAACCATGATCAGCTAGTAGCTGGGGGTACCGGTCCATGTCTTTCGTCTGTATTGTATCTGTCCCTTGTATGTGTCCTGTGGTTTTAATGTTTTTTGTGGATAACATTTGAGATGCCCTCTCCAAACTGCAGCACAAATGAACCTATGGGTATCAATAAAGTCACCTTGAACCTTTCTAATTCATGCATCTATACAAGTCTACTCCATTGCATCCGTTTGCTCCAGTGCTTTTAGTTCCTTTTCAGACAGTTTTTCATACTCTTCCTTGAACTAAAAACCACCTCCCAATGTCTTGATCTTGAATATTTGTGATAAAATGAAGAACGGAATATTCCTTTAAGGGTTCAAAAAATTCTCTTCCTTCATGAGCTAAATAAAATGTTAGAAACTGCTCTTGGTTTAGGTGGAAATGTTATTGTCATAAAGCTTAAAAAAATTAAAAGGCCTGTTTTACATTTTGGAGCTACACTGTTGTCAACGTTGGATGACGACACTATAAACATATGATGAACTTGAAGAATATGATGCGTTGCTAAAGATTACATTACCGATAGTGTATAGTGTCATTGAAATGAGCACAACCATAAACGTATACAGCAGTAAAACGCAACATACACATTAATGCAGCAGTAATATGAATCCAGAGATATTATATATCGTAAAACACTGACGTAGACCATTTTAATGCACAATGATTATACTCAAGTTAAATAAAAGGGCCTGAATAGCCCATATTGTGCACTACTGCTAAACTTCCTGATCAGACTTGTCAGATAACCCGATGAAATATTACCATGATGTGATTTTCCGTATGCACATATGATCTGAAGTAATTATAAGTAGTTCATATATGAGTGAGTAATGTCATTTCCAAGGACATTCCAACTGAGCCTGTGATTGCTAATGGACACATTGGCTCTTATAGGGATTAAACCTGCGACCTTCTGATTACAGGGCAGCCTCGCTAACCACCAGGCCACCCGGGTGGAGGAAAGAGCAAAAGGAATATTGATTGTCTGCCTCCTGCTGCTTGTATAATTATAGAACAGCTGTTTGGGGCTTTGGATGCCCTACTGGCTATGGAGTAAAACCCAGAGGAGAAATATTACTCATCTGCTTGGAGAGTATGGAGTGTTAGGGGCGCTGGGAGGAGGTGTCCAGGAGGAGTTTAAGTGAGGAAGAAGAGGGAAAATGGGAAGTGGAGATAGTGGGAATTATCAGAATTTGTTACTGATACAATCGGGAGTGGAGGATTGGGTAAACATGCGGCCTGACAGCTGATAGACAGAATCTGCACGGAGACCGAAACTAAGTGGCTGAGAGGGAGATCAGAGAAAAGCTGTGTGTGTGCGCTTGTGGCAGGTTGACAGCGCAAATGGCTGATACTGGGAGAAGAGATAGTGAGTGTGAGATACAGTGCAAAATGGAGAGAGGCTTAGAAATGGACATTACAGGCCTTAGCGAGGGAGACTAGAGACATGAACCTGATTGTGCAGTCACTTTGAGGGGACATAAAGCTGGTCGTCACAATACAATCTGCGCATTAAGACTGGTTTGATATATGATTATGGTAAGAGCTTAGTTTAAACATGATGTGGTTATGGTTACGGCTAAGGTAAGTCGTCTCATAATGAATGTAAACTAGGGCTGCACAATATTGGCAAAACTTGCAATATGGGAGTACAGAAGTGCAATAACGATAATATTGCAATATTCCTCATTCACCTTGAGAATACCAATTTGATTTACCAAGAAAAATGTTCCTTAATGTTGAAATGAGCCAATTGTTTGTATGCTGACTCCATTATTTATGATTTAATTCATCAAGACCCAAACAGCCACTGGCGACCAAAAACCATCTACTGAACTAAAATACCTGTTGATCCACTAATATCAAAACATGTAAATAATTGGTGTAAAATGCAGTTCATCATCTTTTCATGGACATTCAGAGGGTCCATCGTTACTGTGGAAACACCATCATCTTCTACAATACTCATTCACCGGTAAAACCCGTGGAGTTGTATCAATGACAGTGGATGGACACACTTGTTTTATGTGTATGTAAATGTAAGAGCTTTAACAAAACAATATTCCATTGCTTACCTGGTTTCGCAAATACTGCATTTAAAAATAAAATCTTTAAATATAATTGTTCAGGCTTTGCCCAGGGTCATGCTCTGAAAATATTCACATCTTTTTAACATTAAATGACACGTAAACTTCAGCTTTTTTGCCACAAAAACTAGCATGTTAGAGCCATAAATAAAACCACTCTGGTACCCCATGGCATGTAAAACACAAAGTTAATGAACAAAAAAGAAAATAAATGATTGCACATCTTTGTGATTTAAATACTGCACACTCCGTTATCGCAACTATATTTTTTTCGATATATTGTGCAGCCCTAATGTAAACCTATGGTAAGTCCCTTTAAAGCAAGGAACTGTACCATGTGTGAGTGAGTATTTGGGGTGGGGGTTGGACGGGCTCTGAAAAAAATGATGCTCAAAATAACTGGTGTCCATTCTGAACAAGGCACCCGAGTGTTAACCCGCTGCTTGGAGCACACAGGAGACTTGTGTTGAATTATAAACACTGTCCTCCTTTACTGCCCTCATTTATCCGGGACACGCATTTATTTTTACCAATCCATCCCAATTCTTTATTGTTAATATCTTTGGATTTTGCAATTTCATTTCACACATTTAAGCTGGAACAAAGCCAGAGAAAGTAGTATATCATAGCTCATTGTGATTAACTAAAATAAGATTAACAGGAAGAAATCAGAACTTAATGAAAAGTTTTTAATGTTACCTACTTATTGACCAGACGCGGGAACTAAAGTGTAATATATTTGAACCCTAAGGAGCTGCATAATCCTCACTTCATAGAGATAATAGCTCTGCTTAGATCATCATGGAGAGTGGGGGCTGGGGGTAGTTGTGTGTGTGCACTCCCACTGGGGCTTCCACTGTTAGGTTAGCATTACATTTATATTTTAGGTATTAAGCCCACACTCTCTTGTGTAACTTATTCTGACTGAACGTGTTCAGGGACGACAGACGCCGACACATCTGTTCAAAGACACTTGGGCCAGTGGAGGGCTTGAACCGTTGCCCTTATTGTTACGACACATCTTGCTCGCTGTGAAGACAGTGTTGGCACAAGGAGAAGGCTCTGGGATTTAACACAGCCAAGAGGATAAAGGCTGGCGTCAGTACGTCACATATCATTAATTTTCACGTGAAGTGGCTTACTTAAGGCCATTAGAATAGAAATCGCTTTTTTTCTCAATAAAGAAGGTGTCATTTTGGAATCAAAGCGTCTCAGATGAGATAAAAATAAAACTAACCAAATAAAATACTTAGTTGATGAGCTTCTATGAGCCACAAATGAGATGCCAAACATTTACTGGTTCAATCGTCTTAAATGAGAGGATATGCCAAATGTGTCTTTGTAGAATAACTGTAAATGTACAATGGCTCATGAACTGTTGGTTATATAAAAAATGAAATTGACAAAATTGTATTAAAGGAGTGATATTTAGCTTTTTTTTTTAAATGGAATTATGCATTTTAAAACATTTCCCTGTGGTCTACATAAACTGTAAATGCTATGCTTGGGTCTGAGTTCTTCATTAATTCAACTCAACAGGTTCATCTTCAACCTTCTTTCTGAGTCATGACACCAGAAAGGTGGGTTTGAGCGCTGGTCCTTTGAAACCACATGAGCCACTTCAGGCCCCTCCCCCTCTAGGTTGTTGACTGTGCCATTCAACCAACAACTGAACATTTTAGGTAATCAGCTCAGTTTGGACATATTTTCAGTTTTTACAACTGCTGCTGACAAACAATTATGTTGTACTCGGAAAAATGTTCGTTGGAAGTTGTGACCTTATAACTGCAATTGTTGTGACGTAACTAGTCATAAAATGTAACATATTAACCAGGAATTCAAATGGGTTGTAGAAATTCAATTAATTTTTGCTGGAATAAACATAGACAGCTTTGCAGCACCTGGAGGGTTCAAATTCAAACTTTATGAAGTGTTAGGGTCCAAATACACAAATAAATGGACCAAAGACTGATAAAAGTGGTTTTAGCACAACATGACCCCTTTCACAATATCTTTTGATTTAAGGTTAGCCTAATGGAAATGGTTTAAATACTTTGGCAAATATACATTAGAAATCTTAAGGTGTAAAACTGCTCACTTGCAAGTAATTAATTAGTGATACGTCATATGATACCCATTTTCAAGTGAAATGGGTGTTTTAGTGTAAAGGTTAAACACTGAAAGGCACTGTATGCATGTCACTTACTCAGTGGGTAAATGAGTTGCCCCTGGTAGATGTGATGGCAAGTTGTAAAGTTTTTTTTTTTTTTCTGACACTTTATAAGCCCTAACATTGAAATGATGGACTGATAACTAAAATAACTCCTGCTGCTTTAAATAAAACTGATTTATCTAAAGTACCAGTGAAATAAACAAGCTTTGATGCCTGTGAATCAGTTGGCCCTCTGTTGTCTCATTACCTGGGCTCATATTTGCCTTCATAGGAGTGACTAAGCTGAAGAAAAACCTCGCCTTCTGGAGAGATTTCCTCTCCTCCAACCCAAATTTCTCTGCAGAGCATTTCTCACCTCCTAAATATGCCTCAGAGAAGGAGAGGAGAGTGTGTGAGCAATGGCTAGCATTCTAAATGTTGGGAGATTAGCTTGCCATGTCAGCTTAGCATCCGCCCAGATTCAGCTTCTGTCACTCTCCTCCCCTCCACTCCTCCGCCTCTCAGCTACTCAGCAGCCGCGATGTGCTGCATTCTTTCTTAGTTAGCTCCCTTCTCTACTGTACTTCTAAGTGCACTCGAGCAGAGCCCATTTGGGACTGCTGGTTGCCATGGCGCCCGTTCCATCCTTCCCACAGGAACGCTACTAGAGCGAGAAGAGTTGATTCTGTGACGGAAGATGTCGGGCCATGAGAAAGTTCAGTGCAGTCTTCTGAATCAAAAACAGTCTATATTTAGTAAAGCGGGTGGGGCTGGATGTAGGCAGGAGGAAGATGACGTTTGCCGCATTTCCTTTTTTTTTTTTTTTAAAGTGCGATTGTTTTACTGTCCCAAGAAGAACTACACTGACAGAACCTCCCAAGGGAGCACCAGGAATGAAGGGAATGCAGTGAAATTGTGCAGAACAGGAAAAACAGTGCACTGTCTGCACGCTCAGTATTAGGCATCATTAGTGTGAAAATGCTTTGCTCCCCATTCCCAGGAAAAGAAAGCACAGAGGGGAGGAAGGGCAACTAACTCTTCCTCTGCTGGAGTTAAATCACCTTAAAGAGTCAAAGTCAATACCAAAGTCATGTCAGTGCTGTCAAAGGGAAGCTCCAGAAGCTTTGCCTGGTATAGTTGAGGAAATGACTGCATGTTCTTTTGCAAATATGGCACTTGGACTGGACTGGACTAGACTGAATACCTAGTCTTTCTGACATTTGCTCATTCACACAGCGTATCAGAGAAAAAAAATATGTTAAAAACTGCATCAAATATGAAGCATCAGCAGTGGTTTCTGAGTCAACACCGGCATGATTATGTAAATGAGTTTATGAGAAGAGATTATAAGAATATCCGAGTTGCAAGACCCAAGAAAGGAGCAGCCATCTGACCCACAGTTAGAGAATTCCTCTGTGTTTTCTCCAAACACAGCTCAAGAACTAGCAATTAACAATAGTTTCTTCTATCAGCTGAATGTTATCAGTGCTGAGATGCATTGACAGACACAATGCAGTGAAGGCAGAACTGTAGAAGGCTCCAAACAAGCAGGACGCTACCTCTAATGGTGTAAAAATGTATCAGCGTTCTGTGAAGTTTGTTGAGGAGTAGGCAGTTTGTAGATGATTGCAAGCGATGTTTCTGTGTGTAGCGTGCTGATGTGCATGTACTGGACACACAAGGGCAAAAACTGTGAAGTATCACATTGCAAGACTGCTCTAATCACCAGAAGAAAAGACAAGAGGCAGATATAGCACAGACAAAGTACTCTGGGTGCTCAACAAAAATCTAAACACTTATTAAAGAGACAGCACAGGGACACAGTCAAGCCAGCAGCAGCTTTGAACATCACAGGAAAGTGTAGCAACCACAGTCCAGAACAACAATTGTGCACAACAGGGAGGAAAGCTCAAGGGTGGAGAGATTAGAAAAACATACTCGAAGGGCACCTGTGTGGAACAAGGGCGTCCTTCCTGAGGACACGAAACATCACAACACAGCAACCTACAACAGCCAGTGTCAGCTAGGGCACCACACAGAGGGAGACAACACCAAGTAAAGTGTAAGAAAGAACACAAATATTCACCTAAGTTCTGAAACGGGACTACAACAGGTTCTGAAGGGAAACGGCACGAAAACAGAGCACAACATGGAAACAGCGCAACACTGAGCCTCCTCTGGAGCGCACAGCGATCCACCGCAGCGAGGGTAAACACAAAACTGTAGCGCGGCACTGCCAACTCACCGTGTGGTATCCCCGACCTATAGGCGGCTTTCCGGTGGGGTACGGATCCACGGTGTCGATGATTGTCTGCCTCTCCCCTTTCTGGTTGATCTTTCGAAAGCGCCGGCGGGACTGTCTGTGCGAGGCTTGCCGTTGAAAGTACTCCTCATTTTCATCCATATAGTCCACCTGGAAATGACGGGGAGGGAGGAAGGGAAACAGAGTGGGGAGTGAGTGTCTTCATCTTCATTCACGCCCTTCCCAACTCCCTCCGAAAAAACACACACATACAACACGGTCCCATCAGCCCACCCTGCTACACTCCATCTCCGATTCCTCCTACACCTCCTCCCTGTCTCCTGCCCCGCTCATTGCGTAAAAATAGAAGTGTGTGTGGGCTGCACGATGCTGCACACCTACGTCAAAGGGTGCTCACGGTACAAAAAAGAAAAAGGCAGCCGAAGGTAGAGAGAAACACAGGGCTGAGTGAAGAGAGGCGCAGGGAGAGGTTGTAGAAAAACTGGGAATAAATAGATTGATTGACTGAGATAAACAGAGATGGAGCCTGATGGAGTCAAAGAAACTCACAGAAATAGACACACTGCACTCTGCCTGTTAAACAAATTAACCGCGATAAAATTACACGTTAACACAAGATAAAATCCATGTTTCCATTTTTAATGAAGTGGGAGGAGGGAAAGAAAACATTCTCCATGTGGAAACTGGCACAAAATGCCACTTCAGCATAGCAATCAGTGAAGTCATATCCGAGAACATTTTTTGAAGTATTTCTGGTTGAATGCTGCTCACGTTGGGAGCACTCCGTTTTTGTCTGGAGGCTTTGGGTCATGATGGTATGACACATTTAAGTTTCTCCTCTTTATTTTGGCCCGTTTCTCCTCTTCTCTCACTTTCGCTGCAGCTTCACATTTCACAGCCCTCAGCCTTTGGGATTACACCACTAAAATCTCTCTCTGCCGTACCAACTGCTGCCATGACAACAGCAGGGGAGCTGTGTGTGAGTGAGAGCATAAGTGTGATTGTGTGTCTAATTGCAAATCTCTGTGCATGCAAGTGTGTGCATACAGTGGAAACACGTGAGCAGTTTATTTATTTATTCATTTATTTATTTGAAGTTCATCTCTGCTTGATTAAGTGTGAATCTGCACGACTCAGGTTTTTATTTTTTTTTTGTGCTTCTGAAAATGACAGGCAGGGAGGTTTAATACATATGTATCAATATTCCAGCAGCACTTAACCATTCTCAATAATTACAAGGCACACTGCTGCTTATTTTTGTATATTACAGTGAAATAGTGAGACCAGAAGTGTCTCGTAGCAGTGGCAGAGGCTGTTATTACTAGGGGTTTGTGTGGAGCTGATCGAGCCCCCACATCTAGGACACACAGCAATTACAGCATGCAAGAGGGAGATAACTGAGACATGCTGTGGCTGCAGCTGAGCCAACCGGTTATTATTTTATTCTGACAAGATGCAGGCCAGGTTTGATGTCTTCCTTTAACCTCAACTAAAAGCAAACTTTCATAATCCTCACAACAGAAGGGGTTTAATGTCAAAGTACATGTGTTAGATTGAATGGGAGCTGTGCATTTTATGTATTTAGCATGGGGCTAAAACACAATCTGCATCAACGTGGCTCAAATGTCACATTAAAAAGCCTTTAAATGATTTGCTGCTGACCTGGTGGGCAATAAGAGTTTAAAGATGCTCCATTTGTATATGTGTAATGTCAGTACACAATGCACACACTTGATTTCTAAGTTGCAGAATCTAATAAAAGATACCTAATCAAAGCTGGCATCTTGACACCAGCACAAATTGCCAATTTGAAAACAAAATGGTCTGTCAAATAGACTTGCTTTTGCCATAGAATGCAGCATTTACTGATGACATCACCAGTGCTTAAAAAAAAAATATTTGCACAGGTTTGATCATTGTATCATATCAGCTGTTAAAGTACTCTGAAATACTCCCAATCTCTTACAGATTTTATTGACTACTTTTAAATCCTTCCACAGTATGGGCTCAGCTGTACATTTCACAGCTCCCCAACCCCTGATTCAGTTCTGAAACTCTTCAAATCAAGTAATCAAAATGCTGTTAGAAGTTCCACAGTCCAGCCTTAAAACTTTTAATGTCCTGACTCAGATGATGTGGGACAAACTCACCCTAACCATCAGACCAGCTGAGCCAGTGCCTCAGTTTAGAAACACCCTCCAAACCACAACACTGATATAATATTTCCCAAAATGTATCTGTATTTCACTTTTCTTTTACTACATTTGAATATCTCTGTTTTATTTCTCAATAATTTGCTATTCTTGGACCATAATTTGATATTTTATTTTGTGACATGCCTTGTAACTTGCTACAGAAATAAAGCAAAAAGAGAATGTTCGTAAAACACAGTTTCTGCTAATGATTAACTACAGTTTTCATGTATGTCCAGTCTTGTCATCAATGTATAAGAATTACTCAATTTAGGGGAAGGAAAATTAATGGCATGAGTGTCTTAAATGATCCGAACTTGATTATAAGAGATGTCATGCACATACTCATTTATCACTGTCATCAACAGCTGTTCAGATCCACACAGTTGAGTGTATTTACTGTGGCCTTTTTAAGAAGAAAAAAACCCACCAAACTGCATCTGTTCATATCTTCTGACCTCAGAGGGCTTCTGTTCAACACATGATTGTATTGTGCTACTACCTCTGCTCGTGTCCCGCAGAGACCGAAATTATTTGTCTTAAACAATTTCTACTGTGAGCCAGCACTTGAGTGGACATGAAACTGGGTCAGCGTCTCCACTACCCTTGGACTCGAACAACCGCATACGCTGGAAGGACTCCAGCAAAGACGCACCGTTAAATACGACTATGCTTTAAGGTTGTGATGAAATATCAATGGGAGGCACTTACACAGATTAGTCTTAAGCAACACCAGACCTTAAATCTACTTGCAGTTCATGTGGGTACACCTTTTACTTTATAGTTTCATAAAAAAAAAAAAAAAAATTAATAAAAAATTAATAATTGTGATATACGTCTACTAAACTAACATTAGACACAACTAAAGAAGTTTTAAGTGTACAGAAGTGTAGCTGTTTTACACTGAATCAGCACATTATTTTAATACTGATCATTTGGTTATAACTTCAGTCAGCAATTCTGCTAAAGTAATTAATGTGTAAGTGACATTAAAGCAGGTTTAGAGAATTGTAACACGACTGATTTGATTGAATTGATATGAAAGAAATTTCTATGTGTTGAGTGCTGCTACAAATTATTTCTTTCCATAAATCTTGTTTTTCACTATTGACACAAATCCTGGCTCCATTGTAAATCATAGCTCTTATACGAACAAATATAATCAATGTAAAGAGTTTCATGTTAAATCCAAAGTCATGAAACCGTATGTTAAGGAATACATGTCAAAACAGAAGATAATACATACCTGCAAATTAACAATTTGAGAGCTGCTGTAGCTTCTAATTCTCCTGTTTCTCTATGATTAAACAGGAAATCATCTGCCACTCAACCAATTTTCCAGGTCGTGTGAATGAGTTGGTATGTTTGAGAGGTAGATACTCCTTTTGCCATTTTCATGCTAAAAGTCTGAAAAATGGGACTCACCACAATCATCTCTGAAGGTTCCAGGACGATACACTCACATCCGCGTCGTAGGCTGCCTGCAGATCGCTTCCCAAAACTGAAACAAAAGGAATAACAAATAAATGTAGACGTAGCGTGTCTAACAATAGCCGAGCAGGTGGAGTTATTGTCCTGTTTATGCTCGTTCTATGGTTTGTCTGCTTCTTTTGTATCTGCCGTCTCAGTTTCGACAGGGATGTAAAGGAAGCACAGAAAGTTGGTTTGTGTGTGTGTGTGTGTGTGTGTGTGCTAATATGGAGCTCTCTGCTGAACATTTTAAATATTCAGCGTGGAATCCTGGTATTAAAACGCTCTCCAGAGCAACACTGAAGGGACAGTTCTTCCATTCAGCTATGAACCCTCCCACCTGATAGGAAACACCCGCTCCTGGAAAAGTCCACTTTCATGACGTCACAGTTCATACAGTATGCCTCGTTCCTACCGAGGGGGGAACCGGGGAATATAAAAAGCAGCAGCAGCACAGACCGAAATGTCTTAAAGGAGGGCAGCAGCCATGGAAACTTTGAGCATGAGGAGATCCAACTTGTGGGTTTGGTGAAGAATGCAGCCTTTGTCCAGAATTCGATCTCAATGCAGAGACACAAGGACGTCCTTGTTTGTTATTTTTAACATGGTTTGATTGAGAATGTGACCCACATCTACTTCGCTTTCTGATTGTTTTGTAAGATAAACTCACGAGACTCTGAAAGCACAGACTGCTGTTGAGTTTGTGTGCCCGCCTGAATGTTTGCATTATTTAGATCCAGTTGCTTGGATGTTATACCAGAAGGAGACATTACTTTTAAATTTTTTATGCAGGACAAGTAGAAGTACATATTCATAACTTGACATAATTTGATTAATTATTTTCGATATTTCTACTATAAGCTAAGTTCATGTGCTCCAGTTTGCCCATGTACAGCACTACTTTTCATGACACTTGGAAGGGTACAGAATGAGCCAAGGACAAATCCTGTACGTTTTGGAACAGATCCATAAAAAGGAACAGAGCCTGGAATTGTTTTTCATTATCTTCAACAGTGGAAAGCCCCAAGATAATGTAGGACTTAGGTGAATCCACACTAAATGATCTTTGACCACACAAGTGTTTTTGAACTCATCTGTGTCCATCCTAACATGCCTGTAATTCATATCACATGACCAGGGAGACTCATAATGTTACTGGACACGGGAATTATCACAAATAGTTGAATAGCAGCCAGAGACCTTGACAGAATTACCTGGTACTCAAGACTGATGGTTTGTTAGTGTGGATAATGTAATCTTAAAAGAATTTTTCATACTTTGAAACCGAAATGTATGTGTAAACAGCAGAATATAGGACTAATGCTCTCAATAACAGACTAATTACAAGTAAGACCACTGTAACCATGGCTAACCAGAGGTACCAATGACAGAAAGGAGGAGAGCATGGGTCATAATTTGTGGTTCGTCTGTGGTCTAATAATATTGTGGAATGAGAACAGGGCCTCGGGGTTCACTATGACTGAGATGAAGTGAATACCTCCCAGGGTAAAAGTTCCTGAGCCCTTGCTGTGAAGTGAGCAGGGAGTGGTGTTGTGTGGCTACCTGCATGGAGGCTGAGGAGAGGGCAGCGTTCATCAATCACCCAGACAGGTGCAGACCTCCGGCTCAGCATGGTCTAAATGCTTTAGAGCCCTGGGCTTGTGGCTACATGTTGTGGGTACAGCAGTGGCCAGTGTGGAAAATAAATAACAGCCAGCTGCAAAGACCTGATGAATTTTGACTGAGGCTAGTGAGATACTCGACCTGCCATTTCACCAAAGAGAAAATAATGATTTTTCTGGGGCCTTTTATGTTCTAAAAGTCGATTTAGCTGGCATTGCCGTTCTCTTTCTGTCTTCTTTCACAGACAGGCTTTGTTGGGTTTTGTGTTTTTTACCTCTTTTGTCAGCTGTTCTGTTGTTTCCGTGCTCATGTGGCAATTTTACTTGACTCCTCTGTCAACTTTCTGATACCTTTAGAACAACAGTTTGACAAATAACTCCACGTGAGTCAGAGTTAGCTGCTGAAAAGCGTAAACTGAAATCAAAGAAAGCACGACTGAGTGGTCCGTCCACGCTGAGCTGATTGAACAAAGGCAGTGAGGGGTTAATGCTGATGGTTGCTGTTTGCTTTGCTGGAGCTTTACTTTAATGCGTTTTAACTCCGCTTGTATTCCAGATGTACAGCAGCCTGAATTCCACCATAGGTCCAAACAGCTACAGCACGGGGAGCTTACTCAGTAGTCATGCTTTAAGTCTCACATGAAGACAAATACTGCAATTCTTATACAACTTTTTTTTTGTTCAGAAAAGACTTGTCAGCTGGGTAGTGCTTCAGAGAACTGAACAGGCCCGTTTGATCTGGTTTTACAGACACTTGCAGCTATGATCCAGTTGAGCCTCCCTCTACTGTGGAAAAGGGACTAGTGATTCCACCCGAAACCCGCCGCAAAACACGTCAGGCCACCAAATGCACAAGAAAGTGACATGTTCAATCATGTTCCTCCATTACATTCCTGACACTAGTAATCCAATCCTCCATTTTGCAGAAGGCAAATGCCACTGGCAATGTGAGATATTAAAGAAGGGATTATGGAAGTGGAGAGTGAGGGGGTAGGGTTTTTTTTTTTCCTCACAAATACAAAAGTGCACTGTTTGGAGATTAAAGCGTCTATTTCACTATGACTAGTCCTGAGCAAG
>JAPTYQ010000002.1:9999959-10021730 GCA_029814465.1 Ostorhinchus cyanosoma | reverse complement strand
TAAATCTAATGTTTTGGATAAACATGTAGTTCTGCCAACAGACGCTAAGTTGGAACGGGATGTGAGTATCTCTACAGCAGTCAACATCCTCACACTTTGAAGTTTGACCCACGCAAATAATGTTTTTATTACCTCAACTTATGATGCCAAAATGTGTACACAATCCACTCACTATGAATAATTCAGCTCAGAGAAATCCCCCATTATTGTAGTGTTTCAGCTCTACTTCCTGAGAAATACAGAACGTTGACTGACGAACCTACAAAACCAGATTTGATGATTTTAAAAAAAAGATAAATAGGTGGTAGATGTTTGAGCAGTTATGCAACTCATTTATAACTGAACAGAACATTACTGTCAAACTCCACTTACATAATATGTTACTACGTTGTTTTATATAAGTAGTCAATAAAATGAATTAACTCTACTTAATTATCCCTTCAGGAAAAAATACAACAGACTGGGAGACATGTATCTAGTCACTAACAAGAAAGCAAAGTAGATTTTTAAGGAGGATCAACAAATATTAAATTATGTTGCTGTACAAAGGGAATTTAGCATCTGTTACGTTTTCCTTTGGTAGATTTGGCATCGTCACAATTTCAGATATTAAAATAGCTGTCAGGTCACATGTCAACTTTTAAATGTTCAACATTCAAGGTAAGCAGGAACCATAATGGCAATCTTTAAATCAGGAAAGAGTTCAAAAGCTCAGATATGTAAATCTTGGTGCTTAATAAAAATGGCCTGTAAACCATTCAACACATGGATGACGCTGCCAAAGTAAGGTAAAGGGTGGTTTGAAAACAAATATATTTCCTGATACAAATTTCTCTTCTCCTGTATAGAGTGGATTCCTAATGTAAAAGACCATTCATTCACAAACAATGCCATTAACTTTATACATTGTACAGCTTTATTTCAATGAGAATGTCTCTCATATCCAAGTTAAATTGTTGTTAGGACTAAAAGATCTACAACTCACTTTTTACTGAACTGAACTGGGATCTGACAAACTAAACGCAGAAAACCAAGTGATAAAAGCAAAGGCCGACACTTTGCTGTTTTTCATTAAAACATTTACTTTTAGAAGTAGAGTATCGGTATAATTAACTTCAATCCGGAAACAAGTTCCCGGCCTTTCTGAGCTGTGGGTTTCAGACAGTCAGCTTGTATCTCATTTTCAAATTAAACCCTCAAGTCCTCTCTCTCAGTTGACTGACTGACGTCTCCCCTGCCTCAGTGGCCTCGCATTCCCCCCGTTATACAACGAGCCTGAGTGTCTGGAATGTCATTCCACATGCATCACCAGCCTTTCACTCTGCGAGCCTGGCAGCCCACCGCCAAAGCCTCAGATCCACTGTGCCGTCTGACTGAACCAATGCAATCCCTAATCTGCAGCCTTGGTGTGAGCTGGAGGAGGGTGGACGTCTGTGTGTGGTGGTGGGCTCTCCTCTCTGTTAAGCCATTTAACTGAGTAAGTGGTGAGAGGGCAGACAGGTTTTCTTAACACACCAGACTCTTAGGAAGGACAAAGATTAAACCCCCTGTTATGCAAGACTTGAGACCCAGCAGACAGGAGGAGGGAGGAGAGTGGGAGTCTAAGGAATGATTGGCCATGACTGTTAAGTCAATAAAAGCAGCATCCAGGCTTGAACGGTTTACCAACATCCCGTCAGAGCAGCAGCTGACCACCTCTCACCTTGCAAACATAAACAGAATTCCTCGGAGTAACAGCATGGCTGCACCACACACATACCCCGAACCTTTGCCCTGCCACTTCTGAAATAGAAGCTGAAAGGGCTGCCAAGAATTTGTGATTGACTTGTGACTTTTGCTTCCTAAAATACAACTTTACAGACACCGTAATAGTGAAGAGTAAAGGGTACGGAGGCAGATTTTCAGAAACAGAATAGACTAGCCTCTTCAACTTTTCTCAAAAGCATCAGTCAATCATCTGTGCTTCTATCATCCAATTCTAGCATGTTCTTTGCACAGCAGGGGCTCCATCTTTGTTTTGGTTTCAAAGTTGCCAAACTTGTGTCTAGCCCCTGAACATGAAGCTCACACACCCCTTTTACTGGCAGCACACGCCACACACTGACAATCCAAAATAACATCAAAGTCATGCTTCACATTCCAGACTTGAAGGTTTTACTCAAACCAGCTCCTGAGTTGGAGGCAAGTCAGATTTTTCAATTCCAACCAAAAAACGCCAGAGTGTCTGTGCCTGTAACATACTCGTCTCTTTTTTTTAGGTGGAAGGAGTTAAGTGCTGATAAACTCCGGACACTTACCGCTAGTACTCCGAACTGCTCCTAGAATGACACTGCCACCTGATAAGTTAAGACGATCCTCCCTCTAAAATATCCCTCCACTGTTAGTCCACAGTACGTCCAAGCGTGTTCCAAGTCCAGACATTTTGGTTTGACTGCGGTATATTGTCCTGCAAACACAGCCCAGTGCTTCTGTCTGAGATCTGTGTGTCAGAATGAGTCTGTGTGGTTGTGAAAGTGTGCGTGGATCAGCCTCTGTCCAATGGCTCTGCCCCTTTCTCTCTGTCTCCCTCCCTCTAATGCAGTGTGGTGACTACAGCCAGCATTCCAGCGTACGACTCACTTCCTGCTACACAGTTACAACTAACTGAAAGGGTGGGGTGTGTGTGCATATGAGTGTGCATATATTATGGAAGGCTGCTGAAGAGCAGACAGATTTCGCTAAATATTACAATCAATTAAAAATCAATCTTCAACAAGTAAGGTTGACAATTTAAAAATCACTCAACAGTCATAATTACTATAATAGGTTAATTTAATGGGTAAAAAAATATAGAGTTGTTGACTTAATTTGTCAGATTTAGTGGATTATTATTAAGACTTTTAGTATGTTTTTTGGGAGTTACATAAAAGAGGCTTGCTGTATTTTTACATACATATGTATTGAATAAACCATGTATTTTTTAGAGTTATTATATAACACCATATTCCTACTGACATTAAATACAGTTATTGTAAGTTCATATGGACAGAAGGACAGTGTTGGCATATAATAGGCTACTGATTAGAAGTTACATTGTTAAAACTGTAATAACTGGTTTTAATTATTTCAAAAATAACTTTTTACATTTTAATTATTTTTTGTTACTTCTCTAATAGCTCAATAATAAAGCCAAAAAAATCCTAAAACTAAAAACTTTAGCTTACACACTGTCCACAGTATTATACATTATTACATTTCAGGACTCATCAAATTCAGAAACAGTTGGAACATTTATATTAGGTTAACTGACAGCTTCAGAAATCAGCTCTGGTCCTGGTCTGAATATAAAGTTGTAATGCACAGCTTATGTAGACTGTGGAAAATGGAGGATTAGACAAAAAAAAAAAAAAGAAAACAAGCAAAATAACTAGCAATGCCAATATTTAATTGCATAAGTTAAACTTCTTGAGCGTAACCACCTTATTCTTAGAGAGAATTAATGCCACATTTCCACAAACTAGAGGATTTGGGAGAAAAAGCTATAAATGGATGGTCAAACTAAACTTTCAATTTTAGCCTAAAAATATAGCAAGATCACAAAAACAGGACTCTAACAGTACCACAATGGATCTCAGTGACTGTCAACTAAGCACATGTATTTTCTCCATTTAAACAGACTGTGTGCACTACCAGCAAACAATTACTAATGGATAAATTAATAGGTGCCTAAATCAATTTTTTTATGAGTGTCTTACATTTTTACAGCAAATGAATTACAATCAGTGGCTAATGGTTAATTACATTCAGATATTTTTTATTATATTAAAATTACCTGATGTCTGGTTGTTTAAAGTAGTCAGCGTTAATGGATTTATTGCTACTACTTATACTAATACTTACTGTAATACCTACAGATTAGTGTAAAAGAAAATAGAAAATAGCTCTGGCGTTTGCAGAATCTGCTTAAAAGATCCAACTTGTTTACATTTCATCCTGAATCTGATAAAAAAATCATGCATTTTCCATGTAAAGTTTCGGTCTTGAAATAACACTTTTCAGTAAATATTTATGACAGCAGTATAAATCAACTTTTACACACGTCACTGTCATCAGGTTTCACAAAATTTGACGAGTAATTTTTACAGAAAATATGATCTGTATTTAGGTAACCACAGAATAACTGATCAGTGAGTCAGTTTGTCGTTTACAGTCATGAGTCTGCCTCTGTCGCTGCTGGCTTTCAAAGAAATGATATGAGCTCTACTGACCTTTTCTACAGCAGTTCACATGTACAATAATGATGAGGCTGATACTCCTCCGTGCTGTTACTTCTCTGATTCTTTTAGAATTGTTGTCCAAGCACCCAGTGTGAGAGAACAGTTGTGCATGACCAGAGGTAACTTGTAATAGGATTCAACTGGTTTTGATAGTAAGCAGCCGAACACAGCAGAGGAAGTGGAACTAACCAGGGTCACTCAAGTGTATATAAAAGTGGAAGTAGGCGGTTTCAGTCTGCGAGATATTGTTGAAACTGTATCTAAAAATATTTCATTCATCTGATCGCTATTAACTTATTTGGAAATGGTATCATCACCCACAAACATAAAAAATAATCACCGTATAATCGAGGTGTTTTAAATAGATGTGATATATAGCATTTGCATGTCTGAAGCCTGTATAACCCATTTAACATGTTGTATGTCATGCTGTATTTGATTTCCTGCTGCCCTGTGTTAAAGACTGAGAGGCACAGAGCAGCAGATTCTTCACTTAATGACTGAGTCATTCATCTTCCTCTAGATCACATCTCACTACAGCTACCAGGGAGTGGAGAGACAAACACTGGGGGAATGATGGAGGCGTATCAAGTTTTCAACCTTGCTGCCAGGGTAGATATAAAGAGCCATTTCTGGGCAGGGCCTGTCTGAAACCCAATTCACCACATCTTTAAAAGCTTCAGGAAGTCCCGCTGGACTTCATTCATTTCCTCGTGTCACAATCAATTTCCCCTTCGAGCTATTTAACCCTCAACATTTGTCCTCTTTGTATACAAGGTGGAAGTCTACAAAAAAAAAACAAAAACAAAAAACTCACTCTGAAGTGATAAAATAATACAATGGGTTTTAAATATTTGCAAAAGGGAGAAAAGCCTAAACGTAAACAACCTTTAGGTGTTAAAATGCAAAAATCTCCTGACAACAGGCATACAGTTGTTATATTATTGCTATAGGAACCATTTCTTCTCTTTTTCTTTTCAGTATTGAGAAAGTTTCCCTATTGTTCACTTTCTGAGTAACCCAGAAGACCTTGAAACGTGGAAAAAAACATGTCATTTTAAAATGTCTTCGTGTCACTTGGGAAATAACTTACTTGAGTTCCCCAAAAGTCATGCATTTCACCATGCAGTCATGTAACTCATCAAATTAGTTATTAGAATATATTTTATCATACATGTTTCAGTAATTCTGTAATTCAGTCACATACTGAAAACAATTATTTCTCATGAGAAGTTCATTAAGCAACACTAAAACAGAATGACGCTAAAATCATATGGTGTTGGTCTAAGTCTGCATGGTTTAAAGTTAGTCATGATTTAAAGAAAACAGCTGATGTGAAATATTAAAAAGATAAAAAACCACAATCCACCACCCACCAGATCCCTTTCCTATAAGAACCCTGGGAAAATACTTGGAGTGTGCTCTGACTTATACAGTACTTCACATATGGAGCAGACCACATTGTCTGGTGAATCTAGCTGACAACAGCCACAAATGAACTGACTGTATATAAAGATGGAGCAATTCAAAGCCGAAATGAAGCCAAAATGTCTCAGCCGCCCCCTGACCGGCTGTAGAAGGGGAGACAAGGGGTATTGTTTTTGGTTCAGTTTGTTTGTTTAACACTTAAGCAGCAAAACTATAGGATGAATTCATACCAAATTGGGTTTATAGATTGCCAGTGACTCAAAATATATGTGATTACATTTTGGGAAAAGCAGGCCAAAGTTCACACTTTTTATGAATTTTTAAATTCTTTTTTTTCTGCCCATTTACATATAATGGCTGAAATTTGTCTATGTTGTCTATGTCCATACTGACATCAGCACATGCATAAACATAACGACATCAGCTGGACCAATGCCAAAATAAGGTACAATATGTGCGAAGAGCAGAGTTTGTTGTGCCTGGCACCACTTGTCCATTAAGACTTTGGTCAAAGTTAAACCACACATTCATATAAATGTATATAGTCTGTATAGTTTTTTTAAATTACAATTATTATTTTTTTATATTTTTGCACCATATTTATGCATGTACACTTTTTTTCTTGCACTTAATTCTGTTGCTGCCTTGACCATTGTATTTCCCCATTGTGGGATCAATAAAGTCTAATCTAATCTAATCTAATCTAATCTAATAATTTCAAATTTTCCCCTCATTGCTGATTTTGGACAATTTGGGTAGATTTCATTATGTAGATTTGTGCTTCTGCTTTGTTTTTAAGTTATTTGATCTTAGTAAAACAGGTGATTGACAGCTGAGATCATCAATCACAGTCCAGAAACCTTCAGACATTCACCCAGGGATCAATCAGGTGAAAAGCCAACCAGTCCATATGACTTCCTTATGTCTCCTAATTCCAAAGTCACATCAGTCTGGCAACATGGAAACTCCTGTGACCCCTGAATATTGGTTCATTTTTCCATCTCTGTATACAGTCTTTTATCCCTGCAGATCACACGGGTGAAATCGAGGAAACAAGAGGAAGGGACACGACAACACGCTCGCTTTGGTGTGAGCTTTGTTTTGTCTGTCAGTGAACTCAGGCTGACTGATGCTCGAGTGTCTTTGCAGTATCTTTCCATTTGCCGCCTGCCAAGACGTTGGATTACTGTGAGGACGGGATAATGTCCGAGTCCACTCGTCCACATATTTTCTACAAGTGCACTGGTGGAGAAGACACTATGGGATGCCGTCGTCCTCTTCTATTGTTGCCGGTTGTTTTGTGGTTGATTAAGCTGTTTATATCTTGATAGCAGTGACAAGGCGAATTACTGATGAAGTTTTTAGAGAGGTAATTCAGATTATCACTGCTCTCTGTGTAGTTTGCACCTTCTGTAAAATGCAGTGCACTTGACAGAAACATGACAGTCTTCCACGGCATGGGTGGCATCGCTGTAAACGATGGAGCTAATTATAAAGCCTATACGGCCTCATACAGACGAGTGAATCCCTTCGCAGGCTTCCTTACAACATATGCTTACTAAACATTTTCAGAGCCCTCTCCTCCCCAGCGACTGCGGTCGGGCATTAACTTTAATCTGCCAATACCTGCAAATCCCACTACAGCGTCCCACACACACCGACACACGCTTTCACCTTGGCAATAAGGAAAAGGTTACATTTAAGAGGGGTGAGGTTTTTGGCATGTTTCCGATTTCCGTTTTAAATGCCTCCCACGTCCATGTGAATCCCAGGAATGGCCGAGTGCGACCCCCGCTGCTCTGTGGGGACAGTTCTGCTCCACGGGCTACAGCGACGGCCCAGAGCTCTCAGTGATCGTAGGTGTGCGTTACACAACTATAATGGATAAAAAGCTCATTGTTTTCAGGACGCCCCCACAGAGATGGTTCATGTAACAGATCCACTTGTGAAATCGCAGCTTTTTAACATTTGGATCTTGGCTGTAGAGGTGGTGATCACTGCTGTGAGCTAATGGCTGAGTGCTTGAGAGGGGAAATGTATACCTTCAAAAACATCCTCAAAAGCATCTTATATAATGACTTTTTGCTTTAATCGCAGTTAAACTTGTCATTTTATTTGATTGTGTATAATCAGATACTGCACTCAATTGTGCAGTCAAGTGCACACACAATTGTAGCGTATAAAGGTTTGTTTGTTCTGCCTTTATTTAGTATTCTAACAGTATCTATGCTGTTAAAAAGTGATTTCTAATTTCAATTAGGGATGTCTGCCGGGTGCCGATCTGGCATTTTTTTTAGAAGATCGGATTGAATTTAGTCACGAGATCGGGCTGATCCGGACCCGGTTCTGACAAAAGACTGTTATATTGATTTCAGTGGAAGCTGATGGACTCTCATGAAGGCTATAGATGAGCTCAACTTTGTATTCAGGCCACCATTTTGTTTATTGCATGTAATGTTGCACAAAGCATCATCTAGTTGTGTAGTATTGTTGTTTAGGCACTTGAACATGACTTAATCCACAGTTTTTGCCACATTGATGAGCATTTTTACATACAGGATTCTGCTTTTTCATGAGAATCTGGTTCATCTCGTCAGCCTTCAGTCTTTTCATTCCTGAATTGTCCCTGTGACAGCTTTGTTTCTTTATAACCGCAGGAGAGCTGCTGATGCCATGTCTGGTGTCTTGCAGTTCAACACTTAAAGACCACCCTGGGAGGTGTGGATCTTGTCCAATATAGAGTTAATCCAAACTGTGTGTATTTGTTCATTACATGGCAAGTCTTTTAAGGTTAGAGAAGCAGCAACAAAAAGCTTGAAATATCAGGACTTTCGATTACAATACCATGTAATTGAAAAATGACATCAGTTGTACTGGGTTGCTGCCAGAAACATGAGAATTCAATACGCTCTTATTTTGTCCAGTGGTTGGAAAATTGGACGAGTGGCGAATACTTTGAATAAATCTGTCTTGAAGACTTCTGCAACAAATGTTAAAAACTGTCACTGTACTGACAGCAAAGGTCTCCCAGTGATGTGCGATTTCGGTATTAAATAGAGTATTTATATGAAAGGAAACTGCTCTTTTGTGAAAGGAAAAAAGGCAGGTGCCAACCTTTTAACTTTTAATAATCACAGTGGAGAAGACTAAAAGGAACCCCAACCATTTACTATCCTGATAAGTGGGTGTAATAAGGAGCAAAAGGTAAATTTAACTATCTCCTGGTGGTCCAGGATTAGCATTTACAGTCACAGAAAAAATTATTAGACCATCAAAAGTCCTCAAAAACAATGGTTGTGCAATCAAGTACTAACTCCTGTGTGGATCATGTGACTAAAACAGACAGAAAAGAAAACACGAAATGCCTAAAAGCACTGTTTTTGTCAGTACAATGCCATAGATATTGATGTAAAAACTGAAGTGATTTTTGTTATTATCAGGAAAACCATGGAAAATGGATAGATATCAGCTCTGATTAGCTATTTTTGTTATCATTATATTTGTCCAAACAAATGTATCTTTAGTTGTACTAGGCATTAAAATGAACAGGACATTGAAGAAAACAAGGGTGATCTAATACTTTTTCTAATAATTTCTTCATTTTGGTTGCTCTGAATTGATCTCAAAGTGTCCTGAACCACCATGGCTGATGAACCTTACCTGCTTCTGGGCAGAAACATGGATTCCTTAATGAAGACGGAACCGGATAACAGGATGTACCAACAGCTTCCAATGTCGTCAGGGCTGAAGAAAAAGATAGAAAGAGAAAAATGATCAGAAATTAACATGTGCCTAGGTGCGAGTGATGGAAAAAATTAAATAATATCATATCATCATGGCTATGACTAATGATTGCTCAGTTTTATCAATTCATCAACACAGTCGACTGGTTTATTAAGACACCAAATGTCAATTGCTGTTGACTATTTCCTATTCAAGGAGTTCACTGGTTTGCAAAATATTAGCAAGTAGTGAAAAATATAGATTAACCTATAAATATCCCAACACCCACTGGCAACCAAAACCATTTACTGATAGAAAAAGTTAAATAACAGCTGATCCACTAATCCTATCAAAACATGTAAACAATTGGAGTAAAATACAGATTTTCATCTTTTCATGGTCATCAGATATGACCCATTTGGACGTTCAGAGGCTCCGTGGTTACCGTGGAAGCACAGTCATCTTCTACAACACTGATTCACCAGTAAAACCATGGAGTTGGATCAATGACAGTGGATGGACACACTTGTTTTTATGTTCAGTTAATGATATATTTTACTGAAAAAGTCACTTTTTCATCCATTTTCTGTTTTCAATATAATACCCGTCAATTTTCATTTGAGCTTTTAAGGACATCAATCATGATCAGTGAATTAAATGTAAAAAAAAAATACCAGATTTTCACTTAAGACTGCAAAATACTGACTATATTAGTATAAATGGTGATAAATCACTTAAGAAAAATGTTAAAATAGAGAAAAAAAATAATTTGGGAACTGCCACAAAAGTAGCACCGGGCCTTTATCGGTTAAGATGATGTCAACAAATACAATTCATAAGCAAAAAATTTCACTGCTCAAAAACGCAAAAAAAAAAAAAGCATGACCAGACAGAAGTTAAATTTTCAGATGCTTCTATATTGATGCTTTTTTTCTCCATGTTGCTTTGAATTGTACTAAAGCACTAAGAGACAGCTCACTGCGCTAAATAAAGATCAGAGCTTTAAAAAGAAAAAGAAAGAGAAAAGATAAGAAGTAGTATCGCGCTGGAGAGAGAGAACTATGAATGAACCGAGGAATCATTTCTCATCCTCCCACACTCTGAAACACAGACGTGGAAATCGGGCATTGTAAGACGAAGTAAACTCAAAGTGACCCCTGGAT
Organism: Ostorhinchus cyanosoma; assembly: GCA_029814465.1. NCBI lineage: Eukaryota > Metazoa > Chordata > Actinopteri > Kurtiformes > Apogonidae > Ostorhinchus > Ostorhinchus cyanosoma. The sequence continues at coordinate 10,011,160 of JAPTYQ010000002.1, read as the reverse complement.
GATGCAGCAGGCTGTCAAGTCTTTACAACGCGACTGGTAAACAAACACGCACCACGCAAATTACACTTTTGGCAATTTCATTTAGATGTTTTCTTTTTTCAGGTTTTTAAAAGAAATGAGAAGTAAATCAAGAGAGTCAAGGCCTTATTAGGAAACATCAAAACAGACGAGGATTAAGTCGTTGGATAAAGAACTCACTGAATATACATTTTACATCGAACTACAGCGGGCAGTTTTAATAAGCAGCGCTGTTAATTTAAGTAGTACTGCACATTTTCTTGTTGCATTATTCCGCTTCCTCGTCCACATATCGCTTAGCCTTGGCTCTTCATGGTTACTCATGGGATTGCACAGATAATCTCTCAAGGCTGAGATACACTGAATCTTCTGTGTTTGGTACATGCAGGATTATTGAAGAGGCCATGCATGTTAACCTACAGAGTATGTAAACAAATGCAGAAAAGAGGGGATAAGAGCATTAATACTGGGTTTCATGCAAAGGCAGCTGGCCAGAAGGCTTGAAGGACACAGTAGCGTGCATAATCTTTGTGCAGGTCAGTTCAAACAGCTCACAGAAAACAGCTGTTGTATGAAAGTTCAACTGTTAAGTCTGACTTTTACCCAGATTTATGTAAATAAAGACCTCTGGGAGTATTTTTCTGAAATAAAACAGTGGCAGTGTATGTTCTCAACTTTAACATATGATTCAATATTAAAAGCAGCCGTCAGACAGTAAAGAAGAAGCATAAATCAAATAAAGGAAGTATTCTTGTGACATGTAACGCTGATAGCATCTCCCTCCTGTGCTGGGGATTTTGACAAGAGCATGACACGCTCACTATTTGGCAGTGGACACAAAAACACCAGCCAGTAAAGACAACCGTGCTAAGATAAGACAGGATAAGATAGAACTTTATAGTCCGCAAAAACAGGAATTTGACCTACATATCTGACAGACAGCCCAAGATCTAAACAAAAACAAAGACAACCAACATTTAACATCCAACATTGATGTGAAAACTTAGCCTGTGGTGCAGTGTTGACGTGATCTTTCTCTTGTTGATAGGAGAGATGGAACATGGCATATGGTGTTCATTTTGCTCCATTTTTAAATAAACATTATGCTTTATTGCCTCAGTTTAGTACCTTAATTTCTTATTCCAGACTCCTGATTACAGCTGAATATTATGCAAAAATCACCTTGAGGGTATTCTGACAGATATGATTTTAATGGGGATGGTCATTTTCGCATTTCATTCTCACTGGAAAAAAAACATAAAACTGACAATGTTGCGATGTGTACTAAACATTCATGTTCCCTTATAGCTGGAGAATAAGATTAGAAGAACTGGGGCAGCTCTGTAGCGCCACAATTATTCATTTATAATGGCATGTTATGACATATTTGATCAAAACATCGCAGCTCCTGCTACTGGCTATTTGGAGTTCAGTTATTTCAATTAAATGCATGCCTACTCTACATCTGAGCATGATTAATAAAGTATGTATCACCTGGCTATTGCATGCTTTAAAATGTGTGATTGATATGTCCAAAATCACTGATCACAGTATATGTTACCGTACATTGCACCATTGTAAACAGGGTGAGGTCAGGGGCATCACGGATGGACCGTCTACTACTTTTTTATTCATAACTTTTGACAAGTTTAAGACAAATATTACATTTAATTGTAAAGGTCTAAATGCCACCTTAAAAATACTCAAAATATTTAGTTTCAAATATTTTTCAATGAAAAGTATAAAAAATTACGGTGTCATGGATGAACAAAAAAATTTACGTCTATTTTTTGCAAGAATTACAAAGTTCTCAAAAGTGAAGTTCCTCAAGCATTTTAATCCTAAAATGTAATCAGTGTATACTTAAGACCCTCAATTTTACAACAAAATTGGTTAAAGGGGGGAAAAAAATTGCTCATACCTAAATAGCAAGAGTTTTGGAAAAATGGCAGCATCATGGATGAACTCCAAAAGTAAATATCAAATTAAACATTTTTTTATTCCAATTATCAATATCATATAAATTTTTTTTTACAATATTTACAACATGCACATAACATTGACATTATATTCGACATGCATTTTGCATAGATATATACATTTATTAATTTTTAAATATTGTGTGTTTAGAATATGATATAAATAATATAATAGTTAAATATCTATGTATTTGGAATACATTTTATTCATTTGTGAGAGTTTATAAAATGGACCCAGAATGATGGCACAAATCTTTGTCACTTTCCAAACGTTCACACTCATAAAACCCCTCAAATTTTTTTTCACAAATTTTATCTCATTTCAAAACACATTTTCCTGAAAATAGAAGAAATTACCTTCCCAAAAATATAAGTTTTTTTGTGGATTATTGTAATTCCATTTTTTTGACCAGATGTTAACCTTCCCTTGACTTCGCCCAACATTATGTACCACTAGTGACTGTTCCATAAATTCAGTTAAAGAAAATGGTCACTCGAATGATATTTCCTACATAATTATATTAACAAGCGGATGAGATGAACATGCGTACGTTTTTCCATCATCACATATTATGTTTCTTTGTTATCTCATATACTCTGTAGTAGTAAATTGTAAAACACTTTGAAAAGGTAAATTATCAGCCAGTATTACCATAGCTGTCACTGATAAACCTCACATGAAGACACAAAAGCTCTAATTCTGCTATAATTAACCGTGAATGAAAAACTTCATAAGCTTACTCATCAAGCTGAAATTAGACCCTGTACTTAAAGGTGCTCCGCTGTTGATAAGGCAGCAGTTTGTGTGATTATCGGCGTGCGCTTTCACTTGGTCTGAGTGCAACGTCTAATTGAAACCCTAGTGATGTGGGGGGGGGGGAATAAATGGAATTAATGACTATCCTGACATAAGCAAGGTGGGCCTGGTTTTTGCTTACAGAAACGTCAGGGATGGGTGCACAAATAAGATACCGCCTACACTCAGACACATATATTCACACCTAACATCACATGTGCTGACGGAGTTTTTTAAGAACAAAGTCTTGCCCCTCCTTCCTCCTTCTCTGCACACTTTCCCTGCAGAGCTAATGAGGCTGTAGAGAGCACACCCTACTGACACAGTGCAAACCCCCTCCTCTGCATCCAGAAGCATCCTTCCCCCCTCTGAACCGATTCATCTGACGCCCACCACACTCGCTCCATCCTCTCTTCCTTGTACCCTGAGACGACACGACTGAAATGTTCAATTATTAATTACTGGCACACAGATGCATTGAGCGAGGGGAGCCCCGCATATGGAGGAGGATAAGATGCAACACCACAAAAAGAAAAAAAAAAAAAAGTGGGGGATCGGAGGCTCTTCTGTGCCACGACAGCTTGACTGAACTGGGTCAGGCGTACTCGTCAAACGCTAAACATCATCAACCAAAACCCCCACGGAAGCTTTTAACAGCAGGAAATAGGGTTATATGAGTGTCATGGAGGTGACGGACGGGGTTTCATGGGCAGAGAAAGGGTAATTACAGCATTAAGACGTTTGAATCTTTAGAAATGGAGTATTTACGAATGAAATTTGGCCTCCTGTGAATTCATTTTAGGGTCAGGTGAAGTCATTATTACTGTCATTATTGTGATTTAGTTTTGCATCAGATATTTCATTGTGAGATATGCTTTTCCTTTTGTCTTCTAGGGGTTTATTTTGTATACACTGTCAGCTAAATCAAACAGTTTCAATATTTTCATTTTAGTGAATAAAACATCAATTGCACTCATAGTATTTGCTTTGCTTTAACCCTGAAAGGAGTGATATTTTTGCTTTGCTTTGCTTATTTTTGCATGTTTGTGTTACTGTTTATCAAGTCATTTACATCTTCCACATCATTTTTGCCTTGTTGGATCTTTTACAAATAATTTACAACAGCAAATACCTTTCTGGTTTCATCAACTTTGTGTCAGAGCAAAAAATCAACCTTTAAATTAGGGAAGGAAAGAAAAAACGATATTTTTTGTGAAAGGTAGTGATATTGACTGGTATGAAAATGTGCATCATGAGAACATTTCTGGCTCTAACTAGCATTAAATGTTCACCTTAAAAATGCATAACTTTTACTGCCATTTATTGATTAGTAAACCATAACATTATCCATAATTGATCAAGTGAACTGTTTCTAAATGGGATGTCTGTTCTCACACAAAAGGGATTTCTCCATTGAGATGTTGAGACAAGTGTGCCTGAATATAAACAACCTCCCGAAAATAAAAGCATTTTTTAAGTTGTTATTGTTGTGCTTTCACCATGAAACTCTCTAGAGGCTCTCAGTGTTACAATGTGGTGGTGACATTGTGAAATGAAGCATTCACTTTCAATTGTTCGCAAGCACAAGCTAAAATAAAAGCCATTGAGTGGGTGGAAGATGACAGAGATTCTTCTGTTTAATGTGAACTATTTGCACACATTGAAGAATATGACCAGCAATTTGTGGATTTTGCACAATACTGAAACACTTGGAAAGTTTCCTTCTTCTATGACAGGGACAGTCCACTGCATTTCTGGCACAACAGAGCTGTACCAGATCCTGTCACATAAGTACAGGTCTCGAAGGTGCACAGTTCACGCCGTACAGCACAGGTCTCAAACATATGGCCCGGGGGCTGAATCCGGCCCACCAAAGGGTCCAGCCTGGCCCATGGGATGAATTTGTGAAATGCAAAAATTACACTGAAGAAAATAATTTCAGGTTCCACATACAAACCAATTTCATCTCAAGTGGGTCAGATCAGTAAAATACTATCATAATAACCTATAAATACCCACAACTCCAAATTTTTATTTTTAAAAATATAAACATTTTCATGTCAATTTACTCTACTTACACTAAAACAAATTATAATTTCACAAAAACACGAAAATCTTGAACAAATGTGAATATTTTGAAATGTCTGAAGTGCAAGTTTACCAATATTTTGCCGGTTATTAAATGTTTTATATATTTCTTTATCCACTGTGATCTGTAAGATATAATGTACATGTGTAAATGAGATGTAATATTGTTAAAATTGCACTTAATTTTCTATAGAAATTTCAGTTTGGAGTTGACATTATTTATATATTATTTTATGTTATGATTTCACTGGTCCGGCCCACTTCAGATCAAATTCGGCTTAATGTGACCCCTGAACTAAAATGAGTTTGACACCCCAGCTGTACAGTATGAACAGTATAATTATACACACTCCTCGATATGTGATGACTTTTTCAGTTTCATCTCCCAGTGCTTTTTATTCATTGACCCTGCTGTGAGGTTTGCAGAGGCCAACAGCTTCATAGTATCACGTGGACTTGGTGCAGAGTGAGGGAGACGATTTTCCGACAGCTGCATGGGATTTAAACCTCAGCCGGGGGTTAAAATATCACCGTCAGCAAACTGGTCTTATTTAGTATTGTCATGATACATTAATACTAATCCAGGCCAATAGCTAAAAAAGTCTAGGCCAACCAGGAAGTATGGTGTACAGTAAATCAAAGCAGGCTGTCATGCCTGACTGTCACTCTGGTTTCTTGACAGGTCTGTCAGATAGTAGTTTCTGTTTATCTGCATCTGGGTTTAGTCAATGGTTTGTTATGTGAACTGAGATTTGGTTCATGACTCTTTCACACTGTGACTTGTATCCTTGCAGATCAACAATGTCACTAAAGCATCCTGAGGCTGATGGTGAAACTAGATATCAGTATGAGGAAAAAGCAAAACTGGATTGTTTTTGAGGCTACAGGAAGTGAAGACATGACCTGATACAAAACTACTTTTTTATATCGTATATAACTGGGGAAAACACACTCACAGTTAATATAATACAAGAAGCAAACGGGCGGCATTTAGATTTTTTTTTGTTGAGCACGAAAGGATTCCAGGAGAATAATGTTGATTTTGTGATTTAGTCATTTTTCCTGATTTTCAGAGAGCAAAACCTTGATTAATCAAATTAATTCGATGTATTGCCCTGGGAAAAACTAAGATTTCAGCAAATAGAGAGAAAATATGCAACTGTTTTTACCTTCAGTTAATTGAGAAAATAAGCCAACTACAATCACCACATAATAGTTAAAGTAAAATGAGAAGCAACGTAAAATGTGCTGCAAATAACACTGTCATTATTACAACTCGATTCTTTTCTGAATTCAACGGCTGGTCAAAAATGGTACAATTTCCTAGGGCAAACGGTGATGCATCTCAATTTGTTCAGTTAAATGACATCAATTCAAAAAATAAGGGTAATCACAATCACTTTACCATTGCAGAAGACAATTTTATTGACAAGAAGGTAATTTGGGAGCACATTATGTAGGGATGTGCCTGTTTCTGGGCCAAAAGCCAATACTAATGTTATTTCTTTCTCTTTAGTTTCTTTATTTGACCCCTCTTTTGTGCCAGAAAATCTAAGAAATCTTTATCATTTATATATAAAAAGAAAAAAAATACAGTAACTTATTTAAGTCTTGAGTCTTTCATTACATGATCTTAGAATAATTCAATTGTACAAATTCATGAAAAAGTTAAAACAACAGATAAGCATCGGTCACTGCCGCTGGTGAAATGCATCATGAAAATATCGGTCAACGTTCAGTTGATGTATTTTTAACACGATCTTTAAAAACTGCGTGCTTTTACCAGTTATCAGTTTTATTGTGGATTAGATGGAGGGTTACTGGATCGATACGCATCTAAATAATACTCAGAGTAAAATTAGACTTCAGTGTGGGTCAAAGGTCAGGGGTGGCTTAGACGGAGCCGACATGGAAGAGGTTAAAAGCTGACCACAGATCCTAACCCACTCCAGCATCCAGTGTAAATGTGCTGGGTCAGCCTCCATCTCAGGAGGGCTTTAACGCCGTAATCTCTGGATGGTAAATCCTGAGAGGTTCATCCTTACTCTGCAAGGGATGTTTTCAGAAGATATTGAATGTGTGTGTTACGTATGTATGTGTGTGTGTGTGTGTGTGTGTGTGTGTGTGTGTGTGTGTGTGTGTGTGTGTGTGTGTGTGTGTGTGTGTGAGAGAGCCTACATGTAGTGTTAGCAGTTGTGCAAAGTCTAAAGCCGCCGGCAGGAAAAAATGAGTGCTTTACCAACTATTACCCTTATCCTCTCCTCATCTCCCCGGCGCAGCTGTCGGAGATAGGTGGAGTGAGATTGTGAGTAAACGGGTCATTAAGTCTGCCATTTGTGCGAATTCAAGTTGCGAGTGTTTTTAAAATAAAACAACTAAATACACAATCGGCTCACGCTGTCTTTGAGTGGATTTGGTTTAACGTTTGGGGTGAAACATCTAGGGGAAAAAAAAAAAAAGTCTATCAAACAAACGTGCAATAAAGTGCTCTGCATTCATCGGTTGGGCTGTCCTTTCATTAAATCGCATTTTAATTATAAACTGGGGTATGTGAATCCACCCTTCTCTCGTGATGAAAAGTGAAAAAAAAAATGGTTGCCATGGACTCGACATGACGACTGTCAGAAAAACAGCCTGTAAACAAATCATCTCAGGGTTTAATATTATACATTATATTATACATACTATCATCTTCTCCTTTCATGACTTAAACATGCAGTGATTAACAGTTTTTTGGCATTACTGAGCATAAAATACCTATAATTACTTTTCCCCATTTTATTATTTAAGTGGTCTGAAAAGCAACAAGAACTCTCCTCTTTTTTAACCTTTGTCTTTCCACCTTATATTTCATTTATTTTATTAGTATCACCTTCACCCTATTTTTTTTTTCTCCTTTGCCACTTAAGGGCATTTCTTGTCTCATGACCAAATTCATCAGTATCTCATAACGCACTGAGGTTTTGTCTTCTGTTTCATACCCTGATGAAAACTCTGTGGAGTTGAAACACATTGTAAATGGCAACTCAAAGGTAATACTACTTTTATTGATGTGCCAGAGTACCCTGGACTTGTATCTGGCTATGGTATTGTGGGTTTTTTTTTTTACTTTGTGAACACTGATGATCAATCTTTTTTTTTTTTTTACAAGTCATTTTTTGCCTTTTTTGTTTTTCATGCATTCCTCACTTCTACTGCATGATACTGACTCTGGTTAATGGTGTTTTCAGACAGATATGGGGCTTCGAATAGTGCCTTCACTTTTCCACAACAGCCTTAAACTGCATCAGATCACAACATATGTGCATGTTTCAGTTTGGACAGACAGGAAAGAGCTGCATGAGGAAGATTGGTTTTCCATTTCTGGTGTTTTTGTTTGACTAATTTCAGCTCCTGCAGCTTTAAGAAAATGAAGTATTACGAAATCTCAGATGTAGTTTTTACAACTTCTAAGAGATATGATCACAATTACACTCCACCATTGAGTTTTAGAGCCCTATAATTCCCCTCAGATTACTGCCATTGTTATAAACAGACAACGGAATGAAAACAGGTTGTTAAAGGCCTTATTTTTAGAAGAGAGGGCTGATTAAGATCCTGCAGAAGAGGAAACTCAATCTGATCTACTGCTGTTAAACACCCAGCTCTTATTGAGGAGTGTCACAGCTGCTTTTTTATCGGCTCACACATACACACACATGCATGCAAATAGTTGTACAGAGACATTTAGAGACGATGTAAGAACTTAAATGAACCAAATGAAAATAACCTGCTGTTTTGAAGCTGTAGCCCAAGGCAAGGCTCAGACAACTTTCAACTGTTATGCATTTCTCTACTCTCATGAGCTCCAGTCTTTAGGATGAATGCAAATGACCTGGATCTCCTGAGGACATGTCCAACCCATGCTGGTACCCACACTGCTCTGTGTTATCACCTACACACAATGCACGACTTACCTGTTCTCAGTCTGAACTCAATGTGTCTAATATTGTGACTGGGGCTTATACAGCTTTGACAATAATTCTTGGATCTCCTGTGAGCTTCTACAGAAATTCAAAATAAAAGATCAAACTTTCTTTTTTTATGTTCTTGGTTTTAGGTAGAATGTTCTTAACCCATAAAGACCCAAAGCTACTTTTGTGCTTACTTCCCAAATTATATTTTCTCTCTATTTAACCTTCCTTAAGAGATTTATCACCTTTTATTAAATTATGATCCCCTGTATTTAGTGTTTTTTCAGTGAAAATTGGGTATTTTCCCATATCTAATCTGTTGATCATGTAAATGTTTTATCAAAGCTCAGAGTAATTTCAAAGGTTATTGAATCAGAAACAAAGAAACCTGAAGAAAAAGCAACATTTTTGACAAATATACCATTAACTGTCATAAACCATCCACTGGTGAATCAATGTTGTAGAAGATGATGGTGTTTCCATGGTAACTACGGAGCCTCTGAACGTCCAAATGGGTCATATCTGATGACCATGAAAAGATGACAAACTGCATTTTAGACCAATTATTTACATATATTGATAGGGTTAGTGGATCAACAGGTATTAAATGGTTCACATCAGTAGATGATTTTGGTTGCCGGGGGATGTTTGGGTCTTTATGAGTTAAATTATATGTTATTTATTAGGAAAATTGGATTTTTGTAGTCATACAGCGAGCAATGACTGTGCTACCTGTCAATGCATAGCTATTAGCAACATAGTATACGAGGGTTTTAGTTGCAGAGATTCAATTCAGATGGCTTTTAAGACCAGAAAGAAAAAAACTGGCGCAGTTCAGAGTGATGCATAGCTGAAAACTGGAATTTTGGACTCTGGATTACAGAGCTCATTAGCGATCACGTACTCCCTGTTTGGATGATATAAAGTAAAGAGCACGTTTACCAATTTCATCCAAATATTTATGTAATGGAAACCAGGTACTAAGGGGATTCAACATAAACGTGATGGTGATTATTGTTGGTTCTACAGCAGGAAACTGTCACAACCAAAAGAACAATAATTTGGGGCCCAGCTGAATGGCTCCGATACCGTGGTTTATTCTTCATTGGGCTTGATGTTCGTATCTACAAGTAAATTCAACCAAATTACACATACTGTCTTCTACAAAACAAGAGAGGTTGGTGCAAGATTGGAAAATTGGTCTTCTCTTGTATTGTCACATAATTCAAAATCCTGGCCTGCTGGAGAAATTCAGACTCTGATTGGCATACTTGATTTTTATATATATATATATATATATATATATACTTTATTTTTATTTGTTTTATCAACAGACAATAGAACACAGAAACTAGGGGTCACTGGCTGAACACAAAATATTTAAATGACATACAGTCATAATTATGCATTGTTTTGTTTATTGTCCTGTCATTTTCTCCAGCACTTTATGAAGATATGTTCCTTGAGCAGTAGGTACTAAGTCGATCTTTTCATATTATAGCTCACCAATGATCCTCACAGAGTGCATCCGTTTTCAGCCAGTTCCTTGTAATGGCCCTTTTGGAAGCATTTACAAGAATTTTAAAGAGGTATTAATCAGCATACTTGATTTACTCAAGATCAGATGTTTTTTTTTCCTCCAGTAGCAGATTTACAGACATTTGCACACAAGAGAATCCCAATGGCTTTAAAAGTCACATTCATCACAAAAGTTGACTTATCACTACTTGGTTACAGTGATCTAGTAATTTTCCAAAACTGCAGATGCTACAGTACGCAGTAACCAGACAAAGATTAATAGTTTTGTGGGTACACTGAAATCTGTCCACATCTGACCTAGCTTAAAAAAAATGACTGTACTACAAAGTCATCCGCTCTGCACAGTCTGAGGAAAACCCTGCATTTTAAGCATGCTGGTTTAATGCGGGCAAAGATGATTCCAGATTTAGTGTTGACCTTTTCTAAAAATGGGAAGATTGTGGATATGCCATTTAAAAAAAAAAAATGTTTTATACAGGAATCTGGTGAGGATATCCGAGACCGCTTATTAACAACAAATATGCAAAGGCAGCCTATGTTTCTGTGTGTGTGTGTGTGTGCGTGCGTGCGTGCGTGTGCATGTGTGTGTGGTGTCTCGCGTGGGGGACCTGAGGGAATCTTGCTGAAACTGGAGTCTATTATACGACCACCGCTTAATCTGCATTCCTATTGTTTAATCAGCTCCCACAGAGCCAAGTAGGCTTCTAATGAGGTGTTGACTCTTCGTCTTCATCCCCCAACTCGTTCTGTGCCTCTCCCTCACACACACACACACACACACACACACACACACACACACACACACACACACACACACACACACACACA
>JAPTYQ010000002.1:9981396-9999859 GCA_029814465.1 Ostorhinchus cyanosoma | reverse complement strand
CACACACACACACACACACACACACACACACACACACACACACACACACACGCACAAACACACACACACACACACACACACACAGGGGATCAGGAGGTAGAGAGGGGACAATCCACCCTCTCCATCCCCTTGAGATGCTGATAGAGTTAATTAACTGTCTTAATTCTCACCGTGGGTGTTTGGCGGACGTCATCATGTGACAGCAGTCAAACAGTGCTCTTTGCTTACTGTAGTTGTGGCGGCCTTTCAGAGCGGCTCTAAACGCACATGCAAACACTCTGTCTGGACGCTGTCAATACAACTATCCAATCAAACTGTCACTAACCACAACAAATGGCTCAATGGAGGCGGGGGCATCATCACTTGCTAATTTGCCCCCAGAGAAAGAAATGCTTTTAGAGCTATTATGGCTACAGTTTACGTTTGTCAAGTCAGTACACCGTTACTTATCCAATTAAAATGAAATTACTAAAAATCACTCGCAGGTGCAACAGTGCTGTAGCGATAAACCGAGGCTCTAAAATACACACATGTACACGGCTTTACAAGTGCATCGTTTACAGTTGCGGGAAAAATAATTAGACCCTCAAAAGTCATCAAAAACAATAGTTGGGCAATCAAGTACTAACTCCTGTGTGCATCATGTGACTAAAACCGACAAAAAAGAAAACATAGAATGCCTAAAAGCACTGTTTTTGTCAGTCATGCCATAGCTACTGATGTAAGAGCTTAAGTGGTTTTGGTTATTATCAAGAAAATGGATAAATATCAGCTCTGAAATTAAACTCTTATGAGCTATTTTTGTTGTTATCATCAAATTTTTCCAAACAAATGTACCTTTAGTTGCACCAGGCATTAAAATGAACAAGAATTTGAAGAAATAATTATAATTTTTCAATTATAATTTTTTCCATGACTGTAGCTCCGTCTGTGCTTCACGGACATTTGTTTTATTTCAATCGATGTTGCTCAGGTTGTTGCACCGTGTGGAGCTGACATGCTTCGGATCATCAACAACACTAAAGGTAAAGCTTCAACCAAAGTGTTTTTCAGTCAAACTGAACCAATATATTGTTCTACATAACAATAACATACTATTCTATATACACCATGATACATTTTATGTGAAAATACACTGGCAGCACTGCAAGTATGTGAGAAAGTGCCATCAATATCAGTTCCTGTAAAGACGCCCACGCTCACACTCAGACTTTGTGGTACTTACTAGTAAAGCACTTCGTTGGCCTCGTGTCTTTCGTAGCGCACTGTCTCACACATTATCCTGCAGGGACAGAAAAGTACAGACTGTAACAGCTCTAATACAGAAAAAAATAAAAGTAACACACAAGCACTGATAATGCATAAACGTTAATATTTTCCTCTATACATGAGTGGGAAATTATTATGATACTAATGTGTGTTATAGTCGCAGTACTTGAGAACAGTTTGATGCAACGCATTTTACGTTGTTTGCGTGACGCCCAAAAGATTCAGTCACTAATTGTGGCAGCTGATGGTTTAATGTCTTATTGTGAAATGTCGTAAAATGTATTTTGACAGTTTTATAAAGATCCTCTCGGGGTTTGAACAAATAATAACAGAGTCACAAATCTACTCCTGCCTCCAAACCACAAACAAGTGTCAGACATGTACTTGCACTTTCACCTCCAAAGTATCGTCTGTTTGTTCGATTTGTATTTCCAAATCCTTCTGTGGTGAAATAGTGTTTACTATGAACTACAGAAAACCTTCGGAAGAGCTGCAGTGATTAATCGTGTCAACTATATTAAATCAGTCTGTAAATAGAGTCTAAAATTAAGCAACCTAACAGTAACTTAAATTATTATTACTATTATATTGTGACTACTATTTGTTGCCGATTGTTGTTTGTTATGTTCTGTATGACCAAATGATAAATAACTAATAAAAACTAGGCCTAAGTGTAAAAAAAAAAAAAGTCTAAATTCTCTGATTCTAGCATGTAACATGTTAATATTTTTCTGGTTTCTTCACTTAGCTATGACAATAACTGACAAACATACATACATTGTGGACCAAATGAGACATTTGGGGAAACGCTGATTAACATACTTGAATTTTCAAGAGCTGCCTTTCAACCTTAAACATAAGGTAGGGACACAAAATGAGTTGCCGGGCTTTTTTTGTTAAATTGGGTTGCTGACTAACGGAGTGAAATTGATAATAAAACAGTAATTGAAACAGTTCCCCTAATTGAAACGGAAAATGTGTTCACAATGTTGACCTCATCAGAGCCAATGCGAAACAGTTGTAAAAGGCATAATGAGATGTTAATTAAGAGTCAAAACATGATAAAATGAGATGAATGTAAAAGAGGCAACATAACTTCTGTTGCCTCTTCTGCACTCGTTAATGTTATTTTTCTGTCTATGCTTCCTACAGCAGTGTGCATTTACTGTGCACTGTTTTGACGGTGGCACAATCGGTAAAACATTCTGATGATTCATGGACTATTTTCAGAAACGTGGATCCTGAGGAAACCAGATTTCATTTATCTTTTGGTTCTTGAGTTTGGGAACTACAATTCAAGATCAAGTGATTAACAGAGGAAATAATCAGCAATGAAAACAATTATTTCACAACATGGAGAGATTAAGGCTGCAAGCTGAACTTAACATAACAAGATGGGGCAAATGGATTGGATTCTTTAAATACCATTAATGTGGAGTTTGTCTCATAGTCCTGTGAAATACTTAATGCTGCTCTAAAAATTTTATTAATGAGGTAACTTGATTGCCATTTCATAACAGCAAATTAAATTATCATTATTATTAGATTGTGACTATTATCTGTTGCTGATTGTTGTTTGTTATGTTCTGTACGACAAAATGATAAATAAAAGGAAAAAAAGAAAACAAAAACAAATGGTAGCTCTAACTGTAACTCAAAAATACACTTAGTATTTGGCCAAAAATCACCACCTGTTCTTTTTGGGGTTTTTTTATTGTTTTTTGCAGCCACATCTCTTGTCTATGCAGCCTCTGATTTTGGAAATAAAGCCCTGTATTCCACCACAGGTATGAAAAATTGATCCATGTCAGGCTTTCCCAACACAACTCAGAGGGACACTACAGACAAAAGGCAGCGACTGTAGTAAACAGTAGCTGAAAACACTGTGGGCTTCAAAAATAGCTGGGGGGCAGTCATCGTGTTGTAGCCCTGTTGCACAAGCAGTGAAAAACAATATGGGTTCAAAAAAAACAAAGTTGATGTGAAAAAGAAAAACAACACATTCCTCCCAAACGAAATGATGAGAAAAAAGAAGGATGGTATAATCCTGTAGTTAGTGGGATGTCTGGCTAGCTGGGAGGTGTTTTTTTTTTTTTTACATTGGGGGGAAAAAAAAGCTGGCAGGAGTGGTGCATTGGTCTGTGAGACCACGGGGACATTCCTCAGGATCCACACAGGGAGGAGGGACTGGGGTTACTGTGGGGTGGGAGGCCTCTGAGGGGTCACTCAGTGGAATGTTCCAGTTCGTGGGTCGTGTACTGCTACATTGTTCCCTCGCCAGTATAATCCACATGTATGGACACGAGGCATGCTGGGAACAGACTTCTGACATGCACTGTTTGGAAAGACGGGTGGGCCGGCGTGGTGACAGGAGGGAAAAAAAGTACAGTGGTGTATGAACAGAAGGGCCGGATGTTCTCATCAGTGCAGGTTTGGGAGTTTGGTCTTAAGTCCCAAAACTTTTATGGAGAAAAAAAAAAAACTTCTCAGCTAAGATCTAAAAACAGTGCTCCGACAGGGGAAAACTGTTACATAATATAGAGATCCAAAAAATTAGCTCTTTGTTGTTACTATGAACAGAACCAGACGGAGAGTGAGGGCAGAAACTGGGGCTGCAACAGATTATTACTTCTATTATTCATTTAATCTGATATATTTTATTCATCTGATCTATAAAAAAAACAAACAAAACAATTCCATATCCTAAGGAGCCTTGACAATTTCCCAAAGCCAAATGTAGCATCTTTAAATGTTAATCACACAGTACTAGTCAAAAAACTTATATTATTGTTGTCATGATAGAGAAATAAAGTGAAAATATATTCCTGAGTTTGAGGATTAGATGAAAAAAACCTTTCACATGAAGGTCAGTCACTTTAAATATAATCAATTCAACAAGACAAAATAGGTTTTTAAATAGAATACAATTACTACAATTCCAGGAGTGACTCTTCCTGTCCAGCAATATTTGCAAATTAATGTGACTGGAATATCAAACTGTAATTGTATTAATCGAGGACTGTGAGCGTGTGCAGACATTCACCTCAGCTGGTGTTCTCTGAGGTTGGACAAGGCCTCCATTCCATGGAGATAAGAGTAGACGATCTCCAGGTCCTGAGGAAGAAGAACAAGTTGTTTAGATACAGAATACCACATTAGAAGCAAGAATCCAAGTAAAGAGCGTACTTTTAACCAGAGCTGGGAATGTTACATAACAAACAGAACCACCGACAGCCTTCTGATTGGGTTTGTTGTTTCAGTTAGATTTTTAAAGCAGAACATTGTCAACACTATGAATTCAGCTTGTCCAGTGTCTGTGTTTGGCACAGTTTTGTTTTCTCCAAAGTTTTTTTTAATTGAATTTTTTTATATTGTAACAATCATAACTCTACAATTAAATGTACATTAAATATAACAACATAGGTAATTAACCCCACTAACACAGTCCCAACCCTGATGCACCTCATACTCCAACAAAAATATATAAAACACACATATTGTGTATTCTGTGGAATCACCCCAAATATCACAGTGACTGCATGACATTCTATTGGGGTTTCAAAGATCTCTGAAAAGAAATTAAATATTGGTAGTGTTCGGCACATTTTAACCGTCATGGATTATATTCTGGGTTTTGGACAGGTTAAGACATTCAATAATGTCACCTTGGACCAAGAGCTGTTACATATTGGCACAGAATTGAGAAAAGCAGCAAATCATAAAATCTGATCTAAGCAATCAATAAGTTACAGAAATAGCAAAGAAATGCCATCCAAACCATGATGAAACATGCTGGATTGTACTTGCATTGATCCCTTAGATGCTCATTATTCATTCTGCAGCGGACACACTGGCTACTCATACCACAAAATACATTTTACAAGGACAATGACACTGATTTATGTGACTAAGTATCGGAATAGAAAGCAATAAAGCACCTCACAGTGAAAAAATAAAGGAACTCCGCTGCACAACTATAAATTCCCCATTCAATTACTTCATCAAGTGACCCAGTGAGCGACTCTCAGATTGTTTGGCATAAGTCCACGTCAGAGGTGAAACAAAGTGGCCCTCTCTGAGAGCTGGCAGCCAGCACAGCTACTCCACTGTCTATTGGTGCACACTGGAGCTCTGACTGTGTGTGTGAGTGCACTGGTCACAGCAACTGGGATGCCTTTGTGAGCCGCGACTGGAGGTAGATGTGGCGACAGCAGAGTGGAGGGACAACACAGACTCTGTGTGAGACCCGCCAGACATACACAAAAAACACACAAACATTCAAAGAAACCACCCAGACCGGCCACACAGTCTCTGGGTTATGTTTCTGACAGCAATAATCACCACCTTATATATGAAATGTTCACCACAAAAGTTAAATAACATTTTATTTGTGCAGATTTGGTGTCCAAGTGTCTGAATCTAGGGCCTTTCTATGATTCGCTATGGCTTATATGGAAGAAACTATGCACATTTATGATGTCGCTTTCAATGTTAAATCAACTCAAGTCACAGCACGAGGCACAACTTTGCTAAAACATGGTCGAGGGAAAATTCATTTTCCAATAAAAAACAACAAAGTGAAAGAACCCACACTCCTCAGGGCTGAATGGCTTCGGTTACATCATACAGTTATATCCTCACTAACCAGATCCTTATGTTCAAAGTGTCTGTGGTCACAAACACTGTCCACAGGAGCTGTTGTTACAGAAGAGCTATCTTTTGGTGTTTACTGCCACCTACTGGTAAAACACTCAACTGCAGTCTCAACAGACCTAGTACATTCTGAACGTATGCAGTGACTGGCAGGATGGTGGAAACGTAGTCTAATTAATGCATTAGGATTGTATGCTGTAAAGTGACATTATTTGGTGAACAACCAAAGAAACTGGTGTAACACGTTGAACATGTCACCAGAGTATGTGTAGAGTATGTGTGTAGAATACGCAAAATGGGATTCTGTTGTAAACCGTTGATGTTCTCCAGCCTAAATACATCTCACATTTACTTGTACATTAGAAAGCATCCAGATCCTTCAGGTCACAGACTCCAGGTCCAAGGATCACAACGGTGAAGTAGTCTAAGTTTCTATGGTTCCTTCCTATAAACAAGCTTCCTGAGTACTTGAACTCTGATACGACCCTCTTTAGTGTTCACAGACTCACCATACATAGTGCCTTCCTCACCTGCACTTATTTATTTACATGCTATTCAATGATTTATTTTTGTATTTGTTTTGAAATGCTATTTTTTATATATATAATGTACTGCTTTTTGTGTAAATAGTGCTATATAATAAATAAATGTGAACTCAACATTAAAAAAAGAGTCTTGTGCTTTGTTTCTCACATGGAAAGTCCATAAATAATCTAAAAGTTATTTATTCTGAGAGAGAGACTGAAGTGAAATCCTGTAAACACTTTGTCTCTGTTGACTTTGTGGTCAAAGACATAACCATGTAACTGCACTCTCCTGTCTTGTAACTCTGTAAGCACATGATCTGGATGTCATCACCTTCACCTACTTTTGTCCTATTCTGTACCGGCAAATTAAAAGCAACAAGTTTTCAAGGGTACTACACTACAAACAGACAGACCAGACAGTGTTTTCAATAGTGTGCTGACAAGAAACAATGATTTATTTAAAACTATCAACCAATTAACCATACACAAAATGGCCACTAGGTGCCAGCCTTGTAGACTTCTTTTTCCACTTCCACAGTGACATCACAGTGAATAAAACAGCGCCACTCAAACAGCAGCCTCACAGGGAGAAATATGCAAAACCATCAATTGTGGCTTCAGTCTCAAATATTTCAGATTGACTGTATGGAAAGAATGTAAAGGACCCCATCTTTTCCACTCCCTAGGCCCTACATTTTCCGGTCTGAGTTTCTTTCCTTTTCTCCAATCTCCTTTTAATAAGAGCCAAACTGCATCACCACAAATAATTTGCTAAGTTCTGTCTTGTAAAGATACAGGAACATTTTATTATGTGGGTCTAGCGATTAAACCCACAACCATTTCTATGAAAGTGACCGAGTTGCTTTACTTCAGTTGAGCATAAAACAACAACAGACTTGTGTGATTTTAATTATTCTAACGCATGAGGTGTTTGATATTAACATTAGGTGATGTCTGTGTCATGTTCTTTTGCATCGACAGCTGAAACCAAGACCAGCAGCCTGTTTCCTTCAAGCTGGAGCCCAGAAGTGACACAGGCAGGAAGGAAGGAAGGAAGGAAGGTAGGAACGAAGGAAGGCGATCTGACCAAGAGTGACTGAAACTAGGACATCCTGATGAGGTCTGCATCCAGCCAAATTCTGCTTATTGTGTGCACTGAATTAAGACAAAGCTTGTCTGTTATTTTACAAATAAACTGCCTGGCTTTTGGGCTTTTGGGGGGAGCTCAAACTCCTAGGCCACACCAGTAACGCCATCTAATTCTAATCCCTCCCCCTTCCTTTTCCACACTAATCCTTCCAGGAATACAGGTGGCCCCTGCAGGAGGAAAAACATACCAAGATGCTGGTCTCGATAAAAAAGAAAAAAAAAACTATACTTCAAAGCTGGTGGCACAAACGTTCCTCACATACCACTTACGTAGTGTCAACTGAAAGCCTTTGTAAACTTCTCTAGTTATTTCCTTGATGCAACACAATATGTCACCACTTCAACACCTTAGTTTGTAAGACACATAGTAGCAGTACAATGCAGCCAAACGAGCAGAGGCACTTCCTCTAAGGATACAAATTAAACAATAGCATGCCTTGTGTTCCCTGTTTGGGCCCTAAAACACATACTGACCAAGGCGTCCTCTATTTTCCATCTATTATGCAAGGCCCAGAGGAAAAGGGTGCTGTGTTGGGCCTGCTGCCAGCCATTTGAGTGGCAAAGCACTCGGTGGGTAAGGCGAGGTCAAGGAAGTTGTGATGTTTTTCCTCCATTCTATAAGTTGAGACTCATATGAAAATAAAGAACCTCAGGTTTCACTGAAAGAAAATCCAGTCTTCTGTGAAATGATATCACTGCAATGATCCACATCGGTAACCTGACATGAGAAAATGCTGCTTGTTTTGCTTCTTACAGTAATGACAAAACGGAGAGCTTGGATTTGGTGTAGGATTAAAAATGCTCAAAGCCGTGGTTACAAGCAGAGATGTAAAAGGATTGGCTTGGCACTGATTTAAATAAAAACGGGGAGTGATATAATTAGGTCCAACAGAGTAAATCTTGCATGACATGTAAAACATGATTTGGAAATCATCGTGAACACTCCGTTAACGGCTGCTGCTGCTATAAACTCCATGACAACAGACAAAAACAGATGCAAATCCAATCTTTCACTGTGAGTCAATACTGTAATGAATTCAGCGGCTCAGGGTCATTCTGAAGTCGGGTTACAAAATGACTCTGCTTTTCTTATCTCTTTACACCACAGTGACTGTTAGCCCGATAGGAAGCTTTCTCAAAGGCACAAATGGTCAATCCATTTATTCATTTGGCTCTGGTTGAGTTTAGATAGCAGACCTCTGCATGCATCTATCACCCATTGTAGACAAGCATCAAAGAAAAGGACTGCAGCCTCTCAAAAACAATGGAGCACTGTGGGAGAGATAGCAGAGGGGGAGAGGACAATCTACACTGCCTTTGTATCTGCTGGATGTGAAAAGACCAATTTTCAGCATGTGCATGAGCCGACAGTCACCTGTTTTTCATCTAAAATTATCCATGACTCTTACTGGGGCTATCGTGAAATTGTAGTTGATTGTCATGAAATGTGCCTTTTTCTGTTCATGTTATGCATTTGGTATCGTATAAATCTAACAATCCTTGGTTTATACAACACATAAAACACCTAAGAGGACAAAGCTGTGTATTTGTGTTTGAGCTCCATCTAATGATTACTTACTTTGTCAATTAAATGTTTTAGTTTTTAGTGTCATAGTTTGGTCAAAAGGCCAAAGCTATGCAGTTGTGAAAGAAGTGAAAAGAAAACATAAAATATCTCTATTAAAGAGTATAGAATCAGAGAATTAACATTTTTTAAATGACTTGACTATCAATAAATCCATTAATTGATTAATCAGTAGCTCCAAGTGGCATTAAACACTGAACATTATCAGCTGAAAGGGCATTTTTTTTGGTGTGTTTTTAGGTTTTGGAAGCATAAATGTAAGTACTTTAAACAATCAGGTTCTATTTCTGACACAAAGTAATAAATGGCACATCACCATGATGACATTAAATGCCACTTGAATCTCATATATGTGAATCATGTCAAATATGTGAAAATACGAAATGTAAGCTCCTTCTCAGTGGCTTTTATAAGTAAAGGGAGATAATTTTCGCAAACAAAAAAAAAATGTTTAGCTAATATAATAAAACCATATGTAATTATTACAGGTCTAGTCCTAATTACTTCAGCTCCATATTCTGTGTAATGCAAACAGATACCAGGGCAGTATCTCAAAGACAGACAGACCTGTTAATCCGTGTCGAGGGACCGATACTGCAAACTGGGAGTGGTGATGTTATGTTTTCATATCATGTCCAAACGACCAATTAAGTGATATGGCCTCATAAAACCCAGACACATGATGGCTGTTTCAGCGATAGGCTGCCCTTACTGGCTCACCCGGCAGAGTAAATCAATGATCGTGTCTCCTTTGTTGACAACATTAACATCTCCAGCCGGTCTGCCTTTGTGAGAGCAAGCCTGCCTGTTATCTCACTGCTGCTGAGGAAATCCCTCCACAAAGTCTTTCAGTGTTTGGTGCATTCTGGTTAATCTGGAAAGCATTTTCTGACATTCATCGGACACGCCCTACATCAGGGGTTTCAAACTCATTTTCATTCAGGGGCCACATTCAGCCTGATTTGATGTTAAGTGGGCCGGACCAGTAAAATGATAGCATAATAACCTATAAATAATGGCAACTCCAAATTTCTGTCTTTGCCCCCCCCCCCACTTACTTTTATAAACTATCCAAACAAAAAAGATGTGAATAGCCTGATAAAACTGAAATTTCTTTACAAAAATAAGTGCAATTTTAACAATATTATGCCTGAACTTATCATTTCTACATGTGCATTATGGATCGGATTTACAAAGACACTAAACACTTAGTAACAGGCAGAAAATTGTTAAGATTGTGCTCACGTTTCTTCAGACATTTCAGGTTGTTCATATTTGTTCAGGTTAATTGCATTTTATTGTCACAGGATAATTTGTAACTAAATATTTTCATAATTCAATGTTACTTTTTTGCACTCAAAGACAAACATTTTAAATTTGTCATTATTTATAGGCATAATGCTTTTTTTTTTTATGAAACCTGAGAAGAAAATATGCAGTCATTATTTTTGTAGGTTATTATACCATTATTTTACTGGAGATTGTATTGGTCTGTATGTGGAACCGGAACTAAGATGAGTTCGACAACATTGACTGTGGAATTTCTGCACTTTGCAAATTCATCCCACGAGCTGGATTGGAACCTTTGGCGGGCCACATATTCGAGACCCCTGCCCTACATTAACTCATCTGCATGTATCCCCATCTGGACTATTCTGAGTATTATTGATGTTTCTTAAAAGCACAGTAGTTACGGGTGCAGAATAAATGCTTCCTTGAGATTGCAATTCTGTGTCTAACTTTTGTTTTGTTCCAGGAGAGAGATTTTTTTGTGTGGCTTTGATAGCTCCCTCATAAGGCATCGTTGTGATAAAGTTTCAGGTGCTGGCGTGTATTTGTGGCATCACCCTGCAGTGTTGCATCATCAAATGTTACTCATAATGAATGCAACTGCCTTCTCTAGTTTTCAAAAGTGAAGTTGGAAAAATTGTGTTTGCTCTTTGCCTCACAGATCTGATTTAGTGTTGTTTCTCTGCAGTTTCAGTGAGGATACTATATAGCCCTCAGCAATAAATGGCTGATTTAATTAAATTCGGTCCATTATTTTTAGCACCGAGTTCTCTTCTTTGCAGTAATTAATCTTCAGACTTTAATGTGAGAAATGAGTATGAAATTCCTATGATGAAGAACTTTTTCTCCCAAAACCACAGAGTCTCTGCCAGCAGTGGATGAGAAGACAGCTATTCTTATCACGCCAGCAGAGACAGGAACAGACAGAAGCAGAGTGAAAGAGAAAGCACCCGCCTACTGAGAGGCATATGTACTTCTATCGGCACTGCCAGGGAATTTGTAAAGACGTTGTCTGAATGAGCTTTCACACCGAATAACATCTCACTGGCAAATCGCGAAATTTGGCAAATTATAATCACTCTTTCTGTCCGTGGCGGCAGTCAGATGAACAGCCATGGGCTCAGAGGGCTGCAGGTTACAATCTAACGATCTGGAACTAACTGTAGAGCACAGAAGCCTCTCTATCACCAGCTCCACTTTGGATCCTCCTGAGGCAATGAAAAGAAGACAGCCCGAAAGTTTTTCCAGGTCAACAAGTACATGAGTGTGAAGAGTGTTGCTGACAAAGCACATCAAACTTCAGTGAATTCATGGCCTTTGAATCAAAAAACAGTGATGCAATTAAACCCTCGGTACTGACTCATGTAGTGGAGTTTGCATTCAGTAGACAAGCTGCATCTTTCTCCCAGCCTGCTCATTACACCATCCCCGTCTAAGATGCTTACGACCTTGATCCTTGGCAGCCAAAGAAGGGAATGGCCATTCTAATCACAGCACTTTGTGCAACGGAGGATTTGTTGTCGTTCTGTTTCAGAAAATAGCTGCGAAAAGCACAAATTAATCCCCCGCGACTCAGGAGAGAGGACGACCTACTTTTATAACAATTGCTCACTTGTCACTGTGGGGTGAGCTTTCACTCCAAACCTTCACCCTCTGAACCGTCCTGTGGTTGCGACAAGGTTGGAATCAAATGGGTTGGAGTTGCTTAAAACGTTTAACTTGTGCAAACTCACTGAACACTACTGTTTAGAATGGACATGTGGACATAAGATCATTAGAATCATCTCAAAATAGGCTTTTATATAGTTACATTCTTAAGATAATGTTTCTAAATCAGGGCTCTTATGTGTGCATGACTATGCGTTTTACTTGTCATTTCCATGTTGCCTAAGTGTTTTTTTTTTTATTATATATTTAACCAGGTTAAATCCCTTTTTCTAAGAGTGAATTGTTTTTAATTAACATTCTATTGACTCTTACTCATGCATTCTTGTGTTTCTTTTGTAATATTGTGATTTCTGTGATGCAAGCTGTTTTTATGAATTTTGTACTTTTTTGATCATGTGAAGTGCTTTTGTTCATTTTAGAAAAAAGCTGTGAAAATAAATTGTTGCTTGCTTTCAGATTACAAATGCCAATATCAGCTCATTTCATAAAATTCAAAAGCAAACTGTAATGATCTTCTGTTGTCAGAAGGAAATTGCTTGATATTTGCAGAAAAGCGTATCAGATTTTCACTTAATTATTCATATTCGTTATTTACGTCACATTTTTGTGCAGTTCCACATAATTAGACAGAACTGCTTTGAAACTGTGACCTTTTCCAGGTTAGCCCCTCTCTGCCTGCGACCCCTCACTCAGTGATGCATCGGTATTCCTGGATCCCGTTACCGTGACAGTGGCGGGCCGTCTTGTGTGTCAGGCAGGGGTGAGGCTTGCATTCCTCAGATGACACTGGCTAGATAATGTCTCAGTGTCCACGCTGCCGGCAGACACACACTGACATGAAGCCTAAAGAGGCCATCTTAGTCATGCCTCACACCCCCTGCTGCTTGTTAACCTATGTGAGGTACTATATGGCATACCGAGCCCAGGAACCATCTGGGTCAGCTATTAGGAGAACCTTCTGCACCCAACGACTGCTTCACGTCTGCAAGGTTATTTAAAGTCCATGTAAAGCTGTAATAAATGTGTTCTGGATTTGTCACACCACCACCCAGACAAACTGGAGCACGAGAAGAAAAATGCAGAGTATATAAAATTTGGTTTCAAAATCATCTAGTATTCTCTAGATCTGAAAAGCTGGCCCTGGAATGGTTTGCAGGTCTGAAATGCTGGGCACATGTCTGCTAAAGGTGCTGAAACCATGCCCAATCACAGGGAGCGTGCAGTCTCTCTCAGGTGTCAAATACCACTACAACCTGAAAAATGGATGCTCCGTCTGTAGAAGCTTTATGGCACTAGGACAGGCAGAACCCAGAGGATACTGGCCTTTGAGAAAATCAGCCAATTCATGAACGTTGGCAGTATGTATTACAGACTAGTATAACCGAACCGAGCTGTAGTAGCTGTAGGGATTTGTAATCTAACAGGAGAACCACTGATGGCATTTTGCATCACACTGACATACTTTAGTTTTTATCATGTTACACCATGAGGTGAGGAGTCATGATAAATATGACTCTTGTGTGTCAAGCCATGATATCTTGCCAGGCAAAAAAACTTGTCCTTAAAAATAATGGCAAAAATGTTTTAACCCATAAAGACCCAGTGTTACTTTTCCGGTGCTTCCCAAATGAATTTTTCTCTCTATTTAACTTTTCTTAAGTGATTTCTCACCATTTATTATAATATTATCCTCTGTGTTTTGTGTTTCCTCAATAAAAATCAATTATTTTCCCATATTTAATTTACTGATCATGTAGATGTATATAAAAGCCCAAATTACAGTTAATTGTCATAATATCAGAAACAAACAAATGACAAAAATGTGACTTTTCAACAAAATGTATCATTAACTGAACATAAACCAAGGGTCTCCATCCACTGCCGTTGATCCAACTCCATGGGTTTTACTGATGAATCAATGTTGTAGAAGATGACGATGTTTCCACATTCACTTCGGAGCCTCTCAACATCCAAATGAGTCATATCTGATGACCATGATGACAAACTGCATTTTACACCAATTATTAACATGAATTGATGGGCTTAATGGATCAGAAGTTATTAAACATTTTATATTGGTAGATGATTTTGGTCGCCAGTGGCTGTTTGGGTCTTTATGGGTTAAAGTCTGATCTCACAAATCGGTACTACCCAGTTTTTATTAAAATATTCAAGTAAAGTAATGCATTTTAAACCATTACATTTAACATGAATAAATATCTGAAAATCCTTCGCACAGACATTGAGACTTACTAACTTTCTTTTATCTAATAAAGTGAAATAACAAACAGATAAAACAAATGACTTGACAATGTACTCCTTCATAATGCTCAAAACAAAAGACAGACATGGGCTTGGATATTATAGAATATATTCGCTACCTCATTACAGAAGAGATTCATTAGTTTTACAGCTAAATGTCATATTCATTACAAACAACACAAAGGCGGTCAAAGCATTTAGGCACTCGGGCTGTCTAATAAAGAGCATATGCCTACCCATCAGTGATATATCCCTGAATAACAATTTAAGGCGAGTGTTTGAGCATAATGAGGCAGACAGAGTGGGTGTATGAGGAGATAAACAGCCTGTAGCAGTGTAACGAGGTAAACAGACCACTGGGAGTCAGACAGCCAGTGCTGAAGGTTGGAAGGTCATGTTGCCTACGGTGCAGTATCCGCTAATGGCAATATATTGCATTATATTGTCTGCGCAGCACAAATGCCGCAGCATGTCTGTGTCAGTATGCCAAGTGGGACTGAGGAGGACCGCCCCCCTGAAGCAGACAAAACAGCAGCGACGGCAGTTTATTTTAAAATGTGCTCCATGTTCATCGTGCGCCTCTGGGGCTGCACTACGATGCTTCAGTGGGTGCCACTGTGAGCATGTCTGTCTCTGTTTGTCTTAGTGTGTGTGTGTATGTGTATACTCCCTTGCCTTTGTTTGTACATTCCCCGTGTTAACAGGGTGGCCAGCAGCTGTCCTTGAATCTCTATTGACAGAGAGTGTGGGATCTGCTGGGTATTTTTATCCATTAGTCTGTGTGAGAGAGCAGGTGGAGGCTTTGTGGGCTACAACAAGGTCACACAGCAACAAGCAACGCCGCACCGCTATCTGCGGCCGCTTTGGACGAACGCTGAGATCTGAGTGTCTGTGCTACAAAGACACAGCGTGCGGGGACTGCAAGGGGCAACACTGGGAGAACTGAGGATACTGCAAGCTTAGTCATGTAAAGAACCTCTGAAAACAAAATGATCCAGACAGGGTTTAAGATTTCCACCACGTAACTGAGCTTCTTTCAATCTATTTCACACAGCTTAACATATACTTTCCAAATTAAGGCTTGATGGAAAAGGGGTGGAATACTTTGTAAATTCATGAGGATGTCCTTCATGTTTTACTGCAACATTAAAACCATTTGCCACCTGAATGAAGTTGGCACATACTACACAAAGCTAATTAACAGTCTGATTAACATTAAGCACTTGGTGTTAACTCAACAGGTTAAGCTAGCAAAGCACATGGCCTTCCCTATGCTTTCTGCCTTTTGATGCTGCATTAAGTGCCAGGCAAATGCTTCCACTTCTACTGCCACCTGTTCAGACGTGTAAGAAGACGACAAATGCTTTTTCTACTCGGCACAAAGGCGTTTAATATTTCTAACCATCAGCCACTTCCACTATTGCACCAGCTTGTCGGCATTTATTGAATGGAATTAAACCTCTGTGCTGATGGTGGGTGGCTGAAGTGGATGGGAAAGCAGTCACAGACACAATTTAAAAGTGCTTGGGAGCTGCTGTTTATTTCCCACCATGGTCGGGCAGCTGGTGGACATGGTGACTGGCTGGAACAGGAATCAGGCAGGCATGTGAATGAGCTTAACAGCACCTACTTGAGCTGCCAGTATAAACCCTCCAAGAACTAAAAAGCACTCAGTCTCTTGTGGCATGCAAATCAAGATGCCTGCCCGACTATCAACACCGACAAATCAGTGAGGTTTTGAGAAAATGGAGAAAC
Organism: Ostorhinchus cyanosoma; assembly: GCA_029814465.1. Classification (NCBI taxonomy): domain Eukaryota; kingdom Metazoa; phylum Chordata; class Actinopteri; order Kurtiformes; family Apogonidae; genus Ostorhinchus; species Ostorhinchus cyanosoma. The sequence goes on along the minus strand of JAPTYQ010000002.1, from coordinate 9,983,701 downwards.
TCCAACAATATTTGTAAGAAAATAAATAAATAAATAAATAAATTGTATGTGCGCATTTCGCTAAAAGCAGCAGATCTGTCTTGGTTTCAGCACGTAATATATGAATGCTGAGGGGAAACTGACCTCTCCAACCAATCTGCTTTGATCAGTACTACAACCAGCTGACACAGATGTTTGAAAGTTTGGAAGTGTGTGCGTGTATCTTTAGCCAAGCATTTCCCAAAATAGAAGAGTGCAGCCAAACCTTCATCAACCTCTTCCACAACGAAAGATCATGTCAAATAAAGAGCCTCATTTATGCCGTGTCAAAATGTAGCTTACAGAATGACAAACGGCTCAAATAAATGTTCGAACTGCAGACTTGATGGCTGTGTGAGAGCACTAACTGTAAGACTAAAACCCTTCCAAGAGAAAACTTTACTACCTTTTTGCTTTTAGCCAAATTGGATTTTGATATATTCTGATTTAATGCTGAATATACCAACCATAAGATGTAGCCGTTTCTGCTCTTGCAGTATATGCTTCTCATGAATAAAAGTAGAAGTTGTGATAAAATCCTGACCTGCGTGTAGCAACTGACAGTTCCCTTTCTGCTGTAATTAGAAGACCTGGAACCACCTCTATGAATGACAGTAAAGAAACTTTTGCGAGAATGAGTCTGAAACCTTAGGTAGGAAATAGTTTGAGAATAACGAGAGGAAACTTATGTTCAGCATTTGGGTACCAACTGCATTGTTCACACTGAAGTTGTACACAGTATTTATAAACTTGTCTGCATCAAAGTGGTGCTGCTTTATTTATATCCTCCACTCAGCATTACTCATCCACACAGATACTGATGCAGGAACTCACAGCTAGCTAATTAACACTGAATGTTAACTGCTGATTCAGTTTCGCCCCATAATGCTCAGTCAAAGCTAGTCAAAGCTATCACCGAACAGCCAACAGCATAAATTGGAAGTAAATTAAAGACCTCGGATTGGACTTTACCGCCCATTAATACTCCAGATAAACAATCTAACTGCCACTACATTTAATGGAGCAGTGCCGCTGATGAGTAAATCTGAGTCAACAGTCAGGGTTTTCCCTAAGCGCCACCTAAGCCAAATGAATGTAAAAATCAATGCAGAGTGCATCAAAATGTACTAAATGGCTTTACCCAAGTCTAATGGTTGCAGTCAGTCCCTGGTGGACTTATGTAAGTTTAGTTTTTAAGCCTTTTGGGTGTTTGTTGTTTATTAGCTGCTGCAGATTTTCAACATTTCTATACACAGATGGATTAATAATGGTGTAAAAGCTGTTAAATTAAAGTATTACCCTTGTCCCCATGAGGATATTGCAATCAGGTCTGCCTGCACTTGTAACTCAAAAACTAAATAACACTATCCTGCAGACGCCTTGAAACAATTTACCTTTAAAATTACCCCATTTACATATCTCAATAACCCCAGAAGATGCTGGGGAATTTTATTGTATAATTTTTTGTCAATGGGAGATTTTTTTGTGATGTCATGTTAAGGCACTTATTCCTCTGCAAAAAAAGGAAATCCTGATCCAGAAGGTCCAGAGCTGAGAGCATATTTTCATTTTATTTCTTAATCTAGCTTTCCTGACCTCACTTTTTTAACACGTGATCTTCAGATTTATTATATAAGCTCATGAAGTTTATTCATTTTTTTGTCATTTGAACCGGGCCTGTTCATAATCAGCCCTAAATAGAACTGACAGTATTGACAGTGAAATCGCATCCACTCCACCCCAAGTAACTTCAGAACAATGGATCACAGAAACATGAATCCAAATCCTGGAAGTCAGCATGGTGCATATGATAAAAGGAGGGTCTGACGTCATTGATTGTTTAGATTTTCTATTGAAAACTGCTGGAACCCAGACAGAACCTCTAGAAACTTAAGGAAAACCTCTATCAGAATACGGAGACTTTCCGGATCCACCTTCTGGAAGCCATGAAGTAAACAGTTCAACTATTGTGTTTCTTTTTTATATTATCTATATTATAAAAGCCAAGTGACCTCTGTGTTCGTGTGTGTATGTGTATCTGCTTTATAAATGAAAAACTGGACAGAGCTAGCCTTTGCCTTTGGTAGTACTTATGTATTTTGGGTCAAGGATCAGACAGGTGAAAATATCAAATTGATAAAACCAATACTTTTGGCCATTCACAGCCACAAAGGGGGGGGGCTGGATGCGGATCAATGGAACTGCTGGGACACGACTGGATAACTGGGTCCGGCTATGATCACACACTAACAAGGTTGATCTGGTTCTTACTGTGGCCCAGTTCCAT
>JAPTYQ010000002.1:9953384-9981362 GCA_029814465.1 Ostorhinchus cyanosoma | reverse complement strand
TAACACAGTGACAGCCTGTTCTGCACAGACTCCAGTGAGATGGACTGGAGTTCAGCAGATTACTGACGGAGTTATTGCGAGTCACTGTGGATGGCAGTGACTCGCAATAACAATGACTCGCAATGTTTGAATGTCTTTTCCCCAGCTGCTTTTTACCACCTAATATGGTGTGGTTTATCTTTTATCACCACTGTCAGACCTGATATGCCTGATAACTTCATTCTTACTTAACACTAGTCATAATTCTCCACTGAAATCCGCGCCATCTGCACTAATGTAGACTGCATTTAAGTAACCACCACCAGTCTACTGCCTCCGTGTAACCACAATGACAGACCACAACCTCAGTCAGAGTCAACCACCACAGACAGCTTAGTACATCAACAACAACTACACAATTAATGGTGTTTTAATTTGGGAAAACCTCAATTTAACAAGAGGAACATTGTATAGATTTGTAAACAGTACACACACCACACATGGCTGCCATAGTTGTCAAGTCTTGTTTTGAATAATCACTGTCACTTTTCAGCTACAAATACTGATAACAAAACCATTAGCGCAGAATCAAAATCATTGTGTTACCATTAATCCTGTTGCTTTAAATACATGCAGCGCTAACCACAATAATAGCCCTGTGGATTCAATGATGGACTTTGACCAATACTGGACACAAAGGGATCTCTCTGCTCTGTCATTGAACCTCATCATCGCAGGTCCCTACCCGGGAACAAAGCCAACTGTCTGGCCAAATGAAACCCGCTCCATCTCGCTCAAACAAAGGCCTCAAAGAGGTGCAGTGCAATCATCACAACGTTACGCAACATATAAAGATCAATTCATGGGAGAGCTCAAAGCAACAACAAGGAGAAAGGGGTAGGCTGGATAAAATAGGGGTGGGGGTATGCTTTAATCTTCCCAAAGCAAATGGCTTGCTTGGTGGCCTAAATGATCCAAAAACACTTGGTTCCAGCTTTATTCTGTTCAATTAACTTGACACAAATAGAAGCCAAAAGCTTGAGGAGGGTTACTAATGAAATCCCCCCGTGATCCACAATGGGAGAAAAATAACACTGAATCCCCACTGTCTAGGTTCAATATTGTGACCATATCCATTGGGTTTGTTTCCGAAACTGTGCAGCCATTAATCCCAAACCTCCCCCTGGTGCATTTGAAATATTTATTGAATTCAGTAATCAATCTTTGAAATCGCTGCTGCATCTCCTATGGCCTTGTGCATAAAGTAATTCCTGCATTACAATGCTACTCTGACTGCCGGTTGCTAGGAAACAACCCGAGAAACTCTTTCACGATGAGAAAAGCTTTCACACCAGCCAGAATTTTCTTTTTAGGACCCAAGGCCACAAACAGTCCCCGGTCATCATCAGAGGTTGGAGTTTGTTTGTGAGAAATCTTATGTAAAACCTCAACACTCATGTAGCTCTTTGCTGTGCTATGAAAAAAGCTATTAATATTCTTGCCAAATCTCTTAATATTTCCCTAAACCTGTTTTTAATCAAATAAACTGCATTTTTCCCTCTTGTTGTGCTTAACCTGTTTTGTTTTTAACTCTTAGTGTGAGAACAAGAGTAACCATTGACCAAAGCTTTAAGCAAATAATGATAAAAAGGAAGTGCACCCAACCTTTTAAGCAGAAAAGCCATAAACAGCCAATACTTGTATTAAAAATTATTAGCTGCTATAAATGGCACAAAAAGAATTCCTGTCAGACACAACAGATTAGAGAGCCTGTAAAGTAATAAAATCTAAACGGTGCATACATGGCATGCATGACTCTTCATAAAGCTAAAACCAAACTGGCTTTAGTAAATGTGATTTGCTCTAAATCTGACAATCTGGTCCACTAAATTCCTAAATTAATTTCAAGCACAATCCAGTGGTCGGCTGGTCGCATGTCTGGAGGGTTTCCAGAGGCTCTCAGTGATGCGGTATCAGCACATGAACAGCGTGTTCTCTGGGAGTTGGGAGCGAGCCAGCAGCATTGTCTTTGTTAGCAGCTAAATGACGTTGTAATTTATGCTTTTCGTGGTTTGCCATCACAATGTGACGAGGTCTAGCGCCTGCCTGTGTTAGGTGTGACTCCTCACCTTTTCCTCTCAAAGGCTGCGATAGTCACACTGTAAACCTTCCAAAGCAGACAATGACACTGTTGTTTCTAAATGATGTTTTTGGTGGGCTGCCAAGTAAGATCACAACAGCTACAAAGACATAGCGGTACAATGAGAGCCACTTAGGTGTATACAGCCAACTAAGACGTCCTTTGTGAAGATCACGTCTAATAACTCTGAGTGCAATCTTGAACATTACACTGATCCAATTTAGTAACTATTCTGCAGCCGCCTTGAAACAAGGGTGGGGCAATGACACAAAAAATGGGATCACAATAACCTTTATGTAATCTATTTGACCTTTGGACATTTTTACTTGAGCAAAAAATGCTATGTAATGCTGCATTCACTGCATCTTGTGCAATCTGAAATCACCATTGTTTTGTTCAGTAAAACAGATGAGATGTTGCCTTTAGTACACCATGAATTCAGAAATCTGTACTTATGTAACCGCAAACCTTACAAGGTTAAACTGTGCATATTTTTTTCTTATTTTGCTTAGTTTAAATACCTAGTAATACATCTGTCTTTACAATGAGGTGATGAAAATGCAAATGTGTTGAAAAGTTTTGCCAGTGAACCTTTTTTCTTCAGGCATTATCAGGAGAATTACTTCAGCATTATCAAACTGTAATCGCTATACACAAAATACTGTAACTATGACTATTGGCCACAGCTCCCAATACTATCTTCAACCCACAAAAAAAAAAAGGATCACCTAAATTTCTAATGTAGACCACACTGAAGTGCCCGGCTCGCTTAGTCCTCAATGGAAATTTCCTGTTTACAGAGTTGCCTTATGATCCCACCCAAGGCCTTTCACTTGACTCAGACTAAAATAGGCCTCAGTTCCAGACGGACAGGGATTTAGGGCTATATCCTGAGGATGTTTTACAAAAGAAGCACGCAGAACCACGCCATTGTGAATTTGTAGGTCACAACTTAGGTGCTTTTTGCCTTCTGCAGCATTACATAGGGCAAACTAAAACGAAAATGACGATTGTTTCAAGTTCATTTTCATGTCATTGTTTAGCATCTCAGACATTTACTAAACCCATTTTAAGTTTTTTTTTTCCAAATCCCTCACATTTCTATGGCACTTAACATCTTCATTCTAATGCAGCTTTTATACATTTAATAAAACTTTGTCTATCGCTTTACTGCTCATGCCCCTGTACATACAGTGTCTAGAACAAGGACTATGGTGTAAGGCTTGGCTCTTTAATTGCCATTATCCAGTTCTTTTTTTTTCATTTTTGTACAATATCTAAAGTAAGGGCCAATAATAAACATACTAGAGGGTTATTGGCTTATAATACAAGTCTTTGTTTAAGTCAGTTTGGAATGTGTACGACTGCAGTCAGTACAATTTCACTAAAACAGCTATTTCCAGTGCAGCGACAATATAATTGCTGTGATTTAAACCATTTTGACAAGCAGAAGCTGGGTCTAATAGGGAGCCATTGTACTGGGTCCACAACACTTACTGGTGGATTCAAAGCACTCAGACCTTTAGGGAAGCATGCATGAATAGCCTGCATCTTTCCCTCCAATTATAATCAAATACAGTCTTCATTATGTCCAATAATAACATAGCCACAGGCAGTCGAACTTACAAAGTGAGGCAGGACAATAAAATGATCCGAAGAGAACACAGCCGCACTCTGAGGCAAAGACTTCATGCCACTTTTCACACCAGCGAGTAAGCTATTTACAGAGTTAAATCTACTCTTAGAATAGACATATTGATATTGTGTGAGAAACAAATCTTTCATATAAAACTGATTTTTGTTTAGATTTGTTTAAAAGACTACATTAATCCTTCCTTTCTGAGAGTTCAGCACACTGGTGAAATTCCATGAATGACTGAGTGACAAAACGTTCAGTTTCCAAAACAAATGCATACCAGGAACAAGAGAGCCTTTTAAGCACCTCTTGGGTCATAGCGACACATGTTTGTTTTACAATGTGGTAGTGGTATTTGCTTTTCTCTACCACTGACTACAAACTTGATTTCAGTCTTGATCTGTGAAGCTATACTGCAACACTGTACAAAGGGTTCATCAGTAAATCTTTGAGTTGATAATGAAAAGGTAAAGATCTCAAGAAAATGAAAAATGTCAAATACAATAAAAAAAGAGCAAAATGTAATCATTTAGAAACTTAAAATTTTCAAAGACTTCCTTTGTGGATGTGGATTTCAAGTGGTAGACATTAAAAGAGACAAGTATCAGGGGTTACTCACTTGAGTTGAATCATCTTTAGTTCACCTCAAACAGCAGCAGAAACAGACGAGCAGCTCTGTACAACTATTCGCTTTTGACATAGCGTCACAAGAACGGTACGATGTTATTATGAAAACGGTCAACACAGCAGCTTTTACAGTAAATAAACTTACAAAACCACTTCATCTTTACTACTTCTTAGTTGCTGTGATTAATTCTTGCCCAAACCCTTGTCCCTCTCTCTAATTTACTTCCCCCTGAAGCCTTTCTACATTGCTTACAAATTTCTCAACCACAAATAAAAAAAAAAAAAACAATGCTGCTGTAAGAAGATCAAGAATTAGCCTCTAAAACCAACTGCCAATGTGACATTATGCAAGTTTATTTTAGAGACTTGTTTGTTACTCCATCAAGGCTACATAACACATAAGCAGATCTGCATGGTAATCATGGTTGAATTGATTAATGTGAAGGGTTTGGCCTGAGGAAGAATGGTTGAAGTGTAAGTGAAATATATGGCCATATGGGAAAAACGTCTGGCAGAGGATGGCTGTTAGAGGTCAGCCAAGGCAAGTGTCAATTAGCCCGGGCAAAGTCCAAGGAGCTGATGAGCTAATGCTATTCAATAAATAACGCTCAGCTGCAAGTGCCATTGTGGCATTTAGTGCAAAAGTATGAGCTCTGATGGTGCAAGAAAACTTAATACAATGTCACGATTAGACTGAAATCAATGCCGACTGATCAAAAAGAAATGTTGCATCACTGCAATAAAACAGTCTTTGTCCCAGAGGTGAAATCTGTACAAGTCTGAACACACGCAAACTTTCTGGTTTAAGAGAACGAGAGAGTGATCTGATAATCTCCACTGGCACCAAGTAATCTGGACTCATTGGCCTTAGAAAGAGAACATAATCGGTGTTTCAGTTGAGAGAAGCTAAGATAATTATCCGTCTTCTTACTGAAAGCAGGAAGCAGAGAGAAAACTGTCAAACATTCCAGGGAGAATCAGATTATGTTCAGGCTTCACCAGCGAACGGACAATTTCCCCTGATGGGTAACGGTGGGACTGAGGGCTGCAGAGTTGGAAACGTGACCAGCTACAGGTTAGACAACCCCTGAGGGACCAATTACAAAGATAAGATTTCAGCAAGACAGATATCGTACACCAATCCGCTCCACTGCACACAGGAAGTGGAACAACAGTATTCTTAATCACTGATTGATATAAAAGGGGAAAATGTGTGGAAGTTTCTTTTTTTTCCCTTTTTATTTTTAAGGCTGCCCGATTCTTCCGGCTCTCCCCTCTGGCACTGCCCAAGGACTGCTTCTGCAGCAGTTTTCACTCTTGACAACAACATCCATTAACAAAGACAGCTGTTTTGTTCACGTTAGCGCTGAAATAAATCACCTCCGTTGGCTGACACGGCAAGTAATCACCTGCCTCCCACCGCAGATGTTAATAAACCACAGTTTGCACGAAGCATGACAAGCTGCATCAGGTTCAGTGGCAGATCCAAAAAACAGCCTTATGACTCAACATTACTGTATGACATCTACTAGAAGGCCTCTGTAAAAGAATGCAAAACACTCCATCAGGTCAAAAATATGTACTTAATTCGACATGAAGCGGATGTCAGAGTGATGAGTAGCACCTTCAAAAATGTGCAGTTACACACAGAGGAACCATTAATGTGTCTGAAAACTACTCACCAATCTGTCATCAACACACACTCTCACTTTCCAGGCCCCCTGCCCCCCTGTGTGTATTTGTTTACACTGGAACGGGGGAGGATTTCCTTCACATAAGAACACACAACTGGCTCCAAGAATTGGGTTAAACGTATTACTGGGATTTGATTGGCTGTAAAGATGACACTTGCCCTCTGGCACTGAAGAGCAGAGTAATTACGTTGTATTTTCCACCAAGATAATTATTATGATAATTATTACCATAATTAACCAGCGATGTAATATGATCAAAGAGGAACGACATGAATTAGGCTAAAAGATATAACAGCTGAATACATTACCACAAGGTGTAGGCCAAGTAAAAGAGAAATTAAAAACAACTGACACACTCGCTGTGTTTACATGAACACTAATAACCAGCTGCTGCTCTATGATAATATACCAAATTGTGCTATATTCAGCTTGTATGTTGAATTAAGCCTTATAGATTCTCCAGTTCAAACATGGGACAATCCAATATTATCATTAAGGTAGATTTAGCATCATTTTGTAGATATGCATACATTGAGTAGTTACTTTTCCATTGGACATATGTGCAAAACTTTACCGATATTTACAAAATGTCAAAAAAACAGAAGTTCGTAATGTCGGTTTTTCCATTAAATCACAAACGTGGTGATTTGTTTAATCTATTATCGCGAGATGACAAGAGAAATCATTCCATAAACATGGCGATGAACATAAACATTGTGTTGATGTACAGATATATTCATTATTATCATTATTATTATTGTTATTATTATTATTTTGTTATTATTATTATAGTATATTAGGCTACCCCTCCATCCCGTAATAAATTTTAAAAATATTCGGTTTCATGGTGTGACCACACATACTGTGCCATGTTTCTTTTAAAACTCTTCTTCGTTTGTTGTAATGTCCGTCAACATCTGTTTTTTTTTTTTTTTTTTTTAATTCACATGACTCTAGTTGCAGAAAAAAGTCTCTCCATTGGAGTTTTGCACGACATACCATTTGGACTAAGCCCAAAAAAATCACCTCTTGCCAGCGCAAAAACTTTTAGTTGAATAACAAGAGTTTTGGTGAAATTGACATTTTCCCATTAGGTAAACTTTTATGTGCAAGTTATATTTGCAATTTGAGGGTCAATGGAAAAGTGATGAGCATCCATTCAGCATTTTCCTGCAGTTTGTCACTTACAGTCTTATGGTCAGATTAATGTGTAACATCCAAACTGACCAACCAATCATTTTTCAGAGTGGACATGCAAGTCCAAAAGAAAGCCCACATTTCTCGTCATACTTCCAGGGATGGTTCTACAATGGGGCAAGGAAGGGCAGTGGCCCCCTGTAACTATGGTATTCTTAAAAAGGTGCACTTGTAAAGAGAAACCACTAAATTATGTCCACATGCTTTTCAAAGCACTGAGACAAACAATACATTGACCAAAAGTGATTTAAAAAGCGTTATTTTCTGCTACTCAACAATGTCTTACAGGAAATTATTGAGCTTTTTACACAGAACTTTTACTTGTAATGAAATATTATCTGTTACTATTAATACTTTTACTGCTGCCCAGTTTGTTTGAACACTGTATTTCTTCCTGTTTATGCATTAGGAACACTTGTGTGATGTTTTTATAATGGGCATGATAAAAACAATAAATTAAACATGGATAACAGTATAAATATTTTGTTGAATTATTGACACATACAGGGATTCCCCCCATGCCAACTCGTGAAGACCTCTTGCCACACCATGTAAAATTTTCTAGCTCCACCCCTGCATCCTGTTAGGGTCTAAAACAATAATACTGAAATGATATTAAGTAATACTGATGAAGGAATGAAAGAGTAAGTCCTTTTACATGGTGTCAGTCAGTTCCTATTATGATGTAAAGAGGCAAAATGGTAAAAGCTTTACCAGGCCTTATGTCAACAATGTTATGTTATGCAAGCATGAACGTAAACAGGAATATTACTGGACTGCTTAGTTCCAACACAGCTTAGTGGGAACAATGGGCTTCATACCAGAACCATGTGTACTAAATTACGCATTCTTAAATGCCACATGAGTGATTTGTATACATGACACAAGTGATGAGAACATGCTGCAGTCACCTTTTTCTCTTTTTTTGGATTTTGACACACAATTGACAAGTGGTCTAGGAAGTACTTTGCCCTACTACTATGTATTTCATTACATTGAATCAACTTTGACTGTGAAACTCCTACACACCACCAGACATCATGTTAATGCAAGTAATTTACAAGGTTTTCTAAAGATACAAGCATTTCCTGAGTCTGATACAGTACATTATGCTAAACAAAAATAAAGAACACCAATGTTCAGTTACAAATATTAAAATGTTCTTGAATGATTACCATGTATTTTTGTGACGAAGGACAAAATATTTATAGTATTGTGCTGAAGTCTTGATTAATTTTGCTGTTTTTGCCGAGTTTAAATGATTTCTCATTCCGTTTTCTTCAGATGAAAACAAGCCTTAAAATACACAAAAAACTGAACTAAATGGGTTGTAAAGGTTAAAGTCACTACTCATCTGACATGTGTTAAATGAAACCCGGTATAAAACATCAGAAAATGAATGGAATAAATCTCATTTTGTCTGTACAAAAGGGTTAAAGACATGTTAAGTGCAAAGGGAGGTCACACTAAATACTACCACTTTGGTTTCCCTGAAACTTGTGTTTTTACTGCTGTACATTCTTCACTTATATCCATGTTGGATTTTAATACAGATACTGACAAATGCATATGTGCGGTCAATAGAACTTTACTAAAACCAAAAACCTAAACTAGGACTTTTGCAGAGTACTGTATACATGTAATCTATTGTAGTCACTGCATCATTTTCTAACGGGGTTCATAGCAGGAAGCATTTCAGAGCAGACAGAAAGACTACCAGTGCCTTATGAATATTTGAACACGTTAACTTAAGCAGGCGACTCAATGGATGAATGGTGTTAATGAAACTGGCTCCACAGATACATAAACCACACAGAAAATAAACCCGGCTACAATAAAGAACAGGATATTTAGTACTGGTTACTTATACAATGTCAAAATGGCAAATTATTTCCGTCTTCAGCTGAAACGTATGTAATGCAGCTACATTTATGTCTAAGAAAATTAATCAGATGAAACAGAATTTCAATTACCACTCAAAAATTTAACCACTGACTCTTACGTAGCACAGTTTACATAATAATCTCCAAATAAGGACCTTCAGGGACAATAACATTTTGATTTTGTTTATATCCAGCTCTGCCAAAAAAAAAACTCACCCTGATCTTGACCCTTTTCACATAACAGCAGCCATCTTTAAGTGCCATTGTTATGAACAGTGTAAACAAGCATAAGCTGCGTGGTGAACCCGTATCCTTAGATTTAGAGATCTCTAATCACACAAATTAATCAGCTCTCCATCTGATCCACGTCATGTCTGAGCTGTTCACCAAGAGGGAGGATTATGCACCAGATTATACACCACACTGAGCTGGTACTATGTGGGACCAAGACTGAAACACAAATTCACTCAAAGTGGTCTGCTAAATGTTTATCCCGATAACCTAACTGTAACAGTAACTCATAAAAAGGCTAATTAACCCATAAGGACCTTGTGTGACTTTTGTGGCAGTTCTCAAATGAATTTTTCTCCCATTTAACCTTTCCTAAGTGATTTGTCACCAGTTATTATAATATTATCCTTTGAGTTCTGCATTTTTTCCAGTGAAAATTATCTATTTCCTATATTTAATTAACTGATTATGAAGATGTTCATAAAAGCTCAGATTAAAGTCAAAGGTTACTGTTTTAAAACAGAAAAAAAAACATTCAAAAAAGGTGACTTTTTCAGTAAATATATCATTAACTGAACATAAACCAGTGTGTCCATCCACTGTCACTGATCCAGCTCCATGGGTTTTACTGGTGAATCAGCGTTGATGACAAACTGCATTTTACACCTATTATTTACATGTATTGATAGGATTCGTGGATCAACAGATCAGTAGACACTTTTGGTGGAAAGTAGACATTTGGGTCTTTATAGGTTATGAGCATCCTTTGTTTTTATTGATAATGTTAGTATTTATGGGATTAATACTTTTAGGTTAAAGTTCTGTATTTTGTATTACATTATTGTAGCTTCAAATATGAAAAATTTGTTTTATGCCTTGCACTCGCAACAAAAATGTTTAATGTGCATTTAAAATTGTGCAAAAACAAAATCTTAAACTGCCAATAACAATGATCATTCATTAATGATGTTCTTTACCTCCATTGTTACTTGATTATATTTTCTCTAACTGCCTTGCGCGTGTCACCCAAGTCAAAAAAGGGCAGAAAACTAGTAAAATCATCACATTTCAAAAGCAAATGTTTGCCATTTTTGCTTGAAAACCCAGTGAATTATCTCAATTATCAACGTAGCTGCCCATTTTTTTACTCAAGTAATAATTTAGCTGTTGCGGCTGTGGTTATGTCACTGAGGGATTTAGAGGTTTCCTTCAAAAAGTACCATCATTTGTTTCAGTCTCTCCTGTTAATGGAGGTGTCACTTTTTCCACATGCTGAAATTTCCAAAATCTCCTTCTGGAATGAAGCTCTTAATGACAGACGTAGCAAGAAGCGTAACTCAATAGCAGTCATGTAAATAGTGCACGTCAGGAATGGTTTATTCTCTAAGCTCGCTGTGCAGCCAAGTGGGTCTCCGGCTCAGTTATGTAAAGATTGTGGTCTCTCAGTGGCATGAGGTCTGTTGCGTTCTGCTGTGAAGGCCAATGGAATTTGTGGAGCCTTGACTCCAGAGTTGTTTTTCTTTGTCTTAAAAATATCTCATGGAATGCGAACATAAGGAGAAGAAACATGTCTTCTGCATTATACTGTGTGTCATTCAGCGGCGAGTAATGTACATTATGACCCTGACTGCAACATAACAGGCCATCAGACAAGACAAAAGGCGAGCAGCGATGCAACCTCAGCAAGGCGTATGATAATTAAAATTACAGAGGGGAGGACTGAGGGGTCCACGGTGCTACGGACATGGAAACAAAAGAGGGTAACACATTCTGTTATTTTTCTGAACATTTGCTGAATAACAGAAAACATCAAAGCAAGTGCTGAATGAATGGTATAACCTGGAGTGAGTCCTCAGTACGCTTTCAAGAAACTAAAAAGACCAGAATAGGAACGTACAGTAGAGAGAAAAAAACTGCAAAATAAGCAACTCAGCATGTGGTCTCTTGATAAACATTTTAGAAATTGTGCTAGTTCAACTTTACCCTCTGATGCTGTAAAAGGAACACTGGTGCGATTCTGCTAAAGGATATCTAGGATACTTCTGCACACTTAGCAAAACGTACAGTTTTTTCATGTACCTCCTAAGGACAAATGTCGTACTGGTAATGTACTACTGGTAATGTTTTTTATATTCGTTAGAAACACTGCACACAAACATTTTAGTGCAGAAGTGGGAAGTTAATTTTCTTATGGGGCCACATGAGAAATTTTGACAGCTGTTAAGAGCCAGACCAAAACACTTGCAGTTTGGCTCAATATATATAACAGTAAATGAAACAATACAATGAAAATGTGGAGCACAGAAGACAACTATTTAATGAATATTCACAAAAAAATTTTCAAAATGTGCAACGCCAGCACCACATTAACTCTACATGAAAAACAACAAATGCATCCCACTTCCTTTGTTTGCATATCTCAGTTTGTTTTTTTGTTTTGTTTTTTACCTCTGACTTTAATGAAGAAAAACTTAAAAGTCCATGTCTTGTTAAAATCCCTGCATTCTGAATCAATCTTTCTTTTTTTGGCATTAGCTGACATCTTCATGGGCTGAAACTGACCAATGAACTAATCAGTGCATAAGCCTTATGCTAAGTATAGAAAGCATGTGCAAAAAACGTTAATTTAGCAGATCCTTCAAAATAAAAGCAGTGCCGTTGTATTGGTTGCATCTATCACAATGATATACATTTGCATTGACTTTTAATTTGCCGTGACCTCATGGGGGCCAGTCAGGGTCAGCAATCGGACTGTTTGTGGCCCGGGGCCGTACAATGCCCAAGTCTGTTTTAGTGCAAGAACAATAACCATCAGGGTTTTCCCTAGTGTCTTTGTGTCTAATCCCTTTGTCTTTTATTCTTGTGAAACATTGAGGAAAACCTAGAACCGATAATACACAACATCAAGAATTATGCATTAGTATCCATACATTCATTCATTTTCTTTCAGCTTGGTTGCGGCATATCACCAATGTAACGGAGGGAAAATATCATAAATTAGGAATGAAGTTTAAGAGAGAAAAAATTAAATGTAGACAATAACACAAGGAGGAATCTAGTGTACAGACAACTATGTAATACAGTCACACATTACGTCTTTACCATAGACTAAAAGCAATAAGTGAATGATGTAAATATGACATGACTCATTAGTTTCTAACCTACAGTTTTCAAGTCAGTTGTTTGTAAGTTTACCAGAAGCCAGAACTTGCCATACATGGGCAAAAAGGGCGGAACTATGGGAGGGTGAGGGGTCAGAGGGCGCTAATGCTAATGCTTGTGCTAGTTTAACGAGGTGGTTAAACAGTAAATTACATCAAGCGTTGTCTGAGAGGCACTGTACCATCTTGTCATTATAGCCTATTAAAAACTAGTCCAGCTGTCTGTTGAGAAAAATATACTTTATTAAATAAACGTAAACTCCAAAAGTCCAACTTGGCAGATGAGCCATCATAACGACTTGTTAAAGCTACTATTTACCCAGAGATTTAATTAATGGAGGATAACTATAAACAAAGAGCACTAGATCACTTATTAGAGGTTTCAGTCAAAATGGATGAGACCAGAATGACTCCTGCAAAAAACAACTGTTCACTTAGTAGTTTTTTAAGGTAAATTCTATACAAGTCTACAAAGCACAAGATGTTTGGAAGCCACGCCCAGTGACTGTAAACTGTACAACAACTTTAAAACACTTCTGCATTAGCTTCATTTTTTAAGCCAAGGTCTTTGTGCGTCCATTTCAAGGGTGTAGCATAGGTAATAGAGAAAATAAAAATAGGAAAATAAATCCTTTTTATCCTTACTTCACAAGCAAAAGTACAAAAAATAGTCAAGACATTAAAAGATAAACTACCTGGTAGAAGATGATGCTCATTTGATTAAATATTCATATCTACAAAACACAATGTGAAGTAATGCAAATATACACCTACCGTGGTCATGGCCTTAAAAATAGAGAAAACCAACTGATTGGAAAAGTAGAAATACACCAACATTAGTCACAAATCAAGAGCTTTAGTTTGGTTCTGTGGTCCACTAGTGTTTCCCTTCATGATTCACACAGTGAAAAGGCCACTTTCTACAGTCTCAGTGGTGCATTTAAACACAAACTACACAGGATTGGTCTTTTCGTTATTAGATTTTCAGGAGCTACCCGGCGCCTGGCCTACAAAAATATCCTTGTTTTTGTAGTACGCAACGGCGTATGGAATGTAAATGTTTTTTTGGCTTCCAGTCAACAATGATAATGATATCAGGCATTTAGCAGAACAATTAAACTATAAATCAGTTATAAATGTCATAATCCTGCACTCAGGTCACATATTTGAGATTAACGCTGTTCTTCAGTTTTTGCAGCCATAGCACTGACCAAGTTCAATACGAGAGTCAATGCCTTTTGGAAGATTTGTGAATAAAAAAGCTGATGTGGAATTAAGAGCACCGTTCAGGACTGTTGTGCAGAGACGCTGTTTGTGTAGACATCGTACACTGGTGCATTTGTTTCTTTTTTCCCTCCTGAAATCATTCCCTGTATTTAAACCAGGAGGAATACGTCACTGTGACCACGGTGTGTGTAACCACTTCAGCCTCTACTTTCAATACAAGAATAACATGTGACATCACTTCTCCAGGAGCAAGAGCTGCAGCCTGCAAGGAAACGGCAACCAGCGCCTATATTTACAAGATGCATGGGAGTTTTGGACAATTACAAAACCCTGCGTTTCCTGGGAAAATTACACCATTACAACTCCAGAAGACACTTGCTGCAGAAGTCCGTCCTACTTTTTGAGCCAGTGATTCGCAGGGCTTTTAAATAGATGTCCACATGCTCCTGACGCCATGACAAAAATAGGAAGGCAGTCACAAAACAACACCCAGCTTCAGAAAATAAAAATACCACTTCGGAGGGGAAAGGGGTGCTGTTGTCAAGCCATTCTTCCTGCTTCAGTTCAAAAAGCATCTTGACGCCTTTCCTCTTCCTGCTTGGACACAGCAGGATGCTGAGAGACCGGGCAGCTTTGTACTCATCATTCACTTAAACCATTTCCCCTTCAGGTTTATTGTTGCATTGTTAGGAATGTACACATGCTTGCTGAATTAATCATCAAAATATTTCTTCAAGTTTTAATGTAGTGAGTAAAACAATGGCTTTTACAGAGCTCTTTTTTTCCATCACACATATCTATGCTAATTGGATGTCCAGTTTCCACTTCATTTGCAAGTAAATGTTGTTCTTTTAAATAATTTTAAGAGCTAATGCATCTCTGATTGTACTATTATACAATGAAAGGGCACAGTCCCGCTGTGTTGGCATTTCAGTGATTTTCTTTACCCTATTTCTTCTCTGTAATGCCATGACCATTCTGCAGACAAAAGAATGTGTTAGCATTTTTTGGTTTTCGTATTTTAGTTGGACTCTTATTTCCTTATCACATTCATTAAAAGTCCAACAAATGCCCAAATGCACATATTTCTCCTAAATTTCTGTGAACTTTAATAACAAGCCAGTACTGGGTCTAGTCTAGGATATGTTGAAACAAAATGGACCGTTTGTCCTTCCAGATGAAACAGGGTCATAACACTGAAGGGCTGGTGTTCATGAACTTTAGCTTTGCCACCTGGCTAAAGAAGATGACATGTTCATCTTGGATCCAGTGACTCACTGCAGAAAAATGGCTGTACAAATGAAAGCAGACTTATGAAGCTGGATGGCCAGGGAGTCAGGTTTTTGTATCTCTGGGTGATTTCACACATTACTTCCTGTCAGTTGATATTGTATGTCTTCCTTAATGCAGTCCCAAGTATTGACATCTGCACTTAAAGGTACAGAAAGCCTGGGGTATTGACTTTATGGCACAAAGGAAAGAGTATTCACAAGCATCAGTTGAAACAACAATATTAATACACACTCAACACCTACATTTTCAAATTGGATGTCAAAGATGCCAATGCTATAATCCTGAACATAAAGACTTAGTTTATACTGGTAGTTCCAGTAAGATACAGGAATAAAATACTGAAAAACAGCGTCAAATGCCTGTTTTGAATGACCCAATTTTAAAGTAACAATCTACAGAGTTTAGTTTATTTGAACAACAGGCATTGATATTAGATATAAAAGACAGCACCTATTCACACAGTAGTCTATCAGAAATGTACGGTAGTGTACCTAAGTGTTTTTGGTATAGTGCCAAAACTGAAGCAACACAAGTATAAGTTCAGAAGAGACTGTTTAAAGGGATATCTGTTATTTCTTAAATTGGTTTCATCAGTTAGAAGATTGCTTGCTGTGAGCGAATCTCTAAATACTGTAATAATACAAGTGCAAATACAAAAATGCACTTTTTTCGGCAAATAACAACAGCAACAACAACAAATAGCTATCATAGCACCTAAAACCCTGAACTGCCTTGTGCAATATTTCATTGGGCTGAATACAACCACAAACCATCCCTCCTGAGGGAGACTCACTGTCACCCAGTCATCTGCGAAACTGATAATATGGCTGTCCCCTGCAGTTATCTGTACAGAAAATAAAAGGACATCACTATGGGGAGACAGCAGAGGAGAAGCTCCTCTCGGTTAAAAGTCCATCAACCTTCATGAAGGTAAAAAGATAAAACCCATCAACTGGTTTTCTGTGTAAATTCAGGTTCAACATGTAAAATAGAGGGCATTTGTGCTCTGCTGCTCTTGCAAACTACTGAAAGATATTTTAGCTTTTTTTGCCACTCAAACTGATTATATCGTTACTAATACTGCAACATTTTTTCTGGAATACAAGAATTTTAACTGCAAATGAAAAATAGCCATGTCATCTTAATTCTTATCACAACTGCAATAATGTGGAGCAGCGTTTCACAGACAAAACTGTATCCTCCTCCTACTGCGTCTGCAAGCAGTGAACGTCTTTTGTCCATGTTCAATTAGCCGGTACTCTGCTAGATACTGTAAAAAAAAAAAAAAAAAAAAATCATGCAAAGGAGGCTGACAAAGGCAGTGAGGTCAGAAGCTGTCAAGTGGTCAGTTATTTAACCTGTCATGTGACAATAGGGTGAGGCAGAGGGTCAAATCCCACTGTGGTCAGTCTTGAGCGATAAAGACAGATCCCTTTAACCGTTAGCTAATCCTGACAGAGAGGCCATGCCAACACCATTAGGATAAACTGTGTCAGCCACTGCAGTCTTAAGACATTTGAAAGGAAGACTGGGAAAGGTGCTGTTATTCAGAGAAAAGGCCAATTGAAGCACACAGTCACATGATAAATCAATTGTTAAACATTTCATTTAGTCACAGTGAGACCTACATTTACCTCTACTGCATATATTGTTTCTTTTTTCCTTTTTTTTTATTTTAAATGACTCCTAAAAGCCATGTTTGCATACGCACTCAGCATGAATTCATACCACTGCTCCAGTCTTTTGGGGGACCACAATCATGCCAGCGATTACATTTTACAACATCTCATCCAAACCTCAGTATCTTTTCATCCGACTGGTTTGCAGCTCATGAATTCCATGTATTTATTTTATCATTTTCCAATTCCGTAAGCTTTTAAGAAGCTCAGAAGCTGCAATTAGCAATGATACATATGATTCTCCACTTACTACTAACACTTACAAATCAGAGTCCACTCTCTCGTTCCACAATATTACTCATGTCCAAACAAACCACAAATTACGACCCCAGTTTTCCTCATTTTTGTCAGTTGGCGCCACTGGTTATATTAACTGACCGTAACCATGGTAACAGATGCTGTAATTTGTCAATAATAGTCCCTGGTCATGATT
Organism: Ostorhinchus cyanosoma; assembly: GCA_029814465.1. Lineage (NCBI taxonomy): Eukaryota > Metazoa > Chordata > Actinopteri > Kurtiformes > Apogonidae > Ostorhinchus > Ostorhinchus cyanosoma. The sequence goes on along the minus strand of JAPTYQ010000002.1, from coordinate 9,964,182 downwards.
TTTTTTTTAATATCATTCTACATTTGCCTGCGACTCTCCAGTGTTAAAGTGACTGAAAAACAAACCCAGCCTCCACCCCTTTTTATGGATCTGCTCCAAAACTTAAGGGGTTTGCATTTTTCCCAGGCCCTACCCTTCCTCCAAGTTTCATGGAAATTGCTGCATCCTGCTGAAAGACCGATAGACAAACGGGAATGATCACATTACCTACTCAGTGGATGTAATGACAAGCAAATTTGAGGAGAACACGGGGTGCTTTGGGAGATGAGTCTACAGGTTAAATCACCAAAAGCAATCTGACTCGTTGACTGACTATTAAAAGTCCCTGTTAATGCTTTCTTCCTGTCTTGGATGATGACTACTGCTACAGCTGCCAGACAGATCCTGCTATTTGTTGCTACAGCCATGAAGGCACCTGTCATCCATAGATATTACAGCTAGCACAAAGCTGCAAAGACCATGAGCCTAACAAGCGGTCAGTGACAGAATAATTGTTAACTCAATGCCATATAGACCAGTGGACTACCATGCCACCAACTGTAGCCCACAGCTTTAAGTGGTCTATTGATCCCCCATTGTGTGCACAGCCTTTAGTTGAGCAGCAGCATCCACCCAAAGTGGAAGCACTGCTCAAATAATTGATACCATTTTTTCAACCAGAATGGATTTTGTATGTGCATTTGCAAAGCATGGCTGCTAAACCCACGCATGCAAGATTTGGTGTGTTAGTACAGCAAGCACAATAACCACAGCCCATTGGATTTGCATGATGTGAAGCTATCCAACTGGAGGAAGCTACTGCATGGATCAGATGAGCTTGCATGTGCTAAGACAATGGGTGATGCCATAGATTAAAAGAGCAATAGCAGGAAATATGCACCAGTCAAAAATGGTGTGTGTTAATGTGGAAATTACCCTCGCATCCTACTGGGACACAGGAAAGTACAAATTCTGGTACAATTTCTTTCTTTTTTTTTTTTTTTTAAAGATACATGACTGCATTGATGATGCAATTTTTTCATGCATTTTTTTTTTTAATAGAATGTTCTTTGCAGTGAACAATGTTTTAGTTTTTATAAAGCTGTAAAACTCTTGTCCACTACAGAGGACAAAATGCATTGCTAGCTCTCAAGAGGATATGGGATATCCTGTAGGCTGTTTTTTCCTTGTTTTATTTGTATCGCACAATTCATACATAAAGTGCTTACAAGTTCTGAATACATACACAAGACTGAAACGGCACAATACAGAATTTTATATAGAATATCAAGATAAAAAGAGAAGAGTGCAGATAAACCCATTTCAGGTGGCATGTGCAGATGCTTTCAGCTTGGACTTCCACATTGTCATCACAGAGACTATTCCAGACTGTGGCTGCATAAAACAGAAGTGATGCTTCTGCCTGGTTAGTCCTGACTAAAAAGGCTCTAAATAAGAACCCACAAATGCACAGATTTCGCCGTGTTTCTGCTCCTAGCACTGCCGTAGGTCCTGTTATGTTAAGTGTTCATGATTATCTGTGCTGATAGGGGCTTAGCGGGATGTAGCCACACGTACACTGGAACAAGCTCAATGGCAACAGTTGCACATAAATACTTCCAGGGGATGTTGCAACCCTGCAAGTATCGAAGGCAGCACCTGAGTGCACGGGAAAAACCTCCAACAAGAAGAGGCAATGGGTAGTTAAACAGAATAAATGATGTTCTCTGACCTGTTGCGTCCTCTCAGCCGGATTCATCATCACAGCCTGTCGAAAGCTGTTATCCACATAAGACGCCATTGTTTTGGAAGACGCCGCCTGAAGGGATACTGGATCCGTTAATCTAAAAAATACTCAGTTATAAATATCCAGAAGTAGGGATAAATACAAAAGAAGTCCTCTGCTGTGTTGGTGTTTTGTTGTCGGATGTGTTCCGAGGCTAACGGATGAGCTGGGAGTGCCCGGAGCCAGGCCACGACTTGAGCCCGACAGCCGAGGAGTCTACTCGGGGTGTCTCTTTCTTAACGCCCGAACCCGAGACGGGAGTGCCACCGCCGCAAGCACCGGTCCCAACTTCTGTCAAAAAAACAAACGTCCCACAAACACTCTGTTAGAATTATTCTCTTAAATGTAAAACTGTCCCTCTATTCAAGACAGCGTTCATCAAAGCTATTCCTTGTCTCTTCAGCATTCTGCTAGCGACGAAAAGAAATCCCATGGAGAACCGCCGAACACTGGAAGTAGGCTAGCAGCTAACGGTTAACCGCTCCACGGCAGCCTGGAGCCCATTACCAGAGGCAGACCCCGGTCCGCTCACTCAGAAAACGCCTTAAATGAGCATTTTTTAACGGGTCTAACAGTGAAGAGAGCTCCGCCGCTGTACTCTGTTGTATGCCACCATGGTGACTGACACGCCACGGTCAGACGCACGCGACACAAACAGTATTTCCGCTACACACTTTCACAATAAGATACAAGACTTATTTATTGTCAACACATAACCGACGTTCAATTTGGTGACTCGGTTTTAAGAAAAGAAGTCAAAATGCAAACAACATACAGTGAAACAGAGACAAAAAAACCCCTTAAAAATAATCTTAAAATAAGTAAATACACAAATAAAACATCTGGGCATACCAATACATATGTGTAATATGGATAAATAATAAATAAATGTCTGATGAAATCAACGTCTGACACTAGACTAGACTAGACTAGACTAGAATAGAATAGAATAGAATAGAATAGAATAGAATAGAATAGAATAGAATAGAATAATGAAGAATGCTCTAGATTAAAAGAAAAAAGATAAGAGGACATTTTCAGTATTACAGCTGCATATGAATAGGAATATCAAAAGTACATTTTAAAATAAAAAATATAAAAAGTACTCTCTAAATTCTAGAATAATATTCTAGAATAGAATACAATAGAATATACTATATTAGAATCTAGAACAAATTATTCTAGTGTTCCATTATAGTGTAGAATATTTTAGAATATTAGAATGTCTACTCTTTGTTAAATGTTTGTCTTTGGCCCTGTGCAAATATTTATCCACCACAAAACAATGATAAGACACACAAAAATATACACATATGATGAATAAAATTTAACAGAAAATTTTTTCTTTGTATAATGAATTATGTTTCTTTTCCCCAAAGAAGGTGAAAACAATGACTGAAGGAATGATCACATCCACTGGCAGTGAGACAGTGGTGCTTGTTTCAATCTAAAATTGTTCTGCCTAGTTTGTACTATTTTGGAGATCTTAGTCCTGTTTTTAACACTCAAGTGTTCAAGCCAAGAAACAATGTTTAAAAGATTGTGTTTAATGTGAACTTTTGTTGTTCTTTTTATCTACCATTTGCTCTGATGATGCTTTGGATTGACATGCTCTTACCTTATTGAGAAGGGAAAGTCATTTCATTTCCTGTGTCGCTATTGTTATCTTCGTGTGACTTGACACAGATTTAGTCACAAGGGGACGGCTCATGGGCGAGTCCATTTAACAAAAAAAAAAAAAAAAAAAGGAAAAAACCTTTGGGTGTGGGGAGGGGGGCGCGACGTGGCTGGATGATGCTTTGGCGCCACCTAGTGACTAAACAAAGGTATACAGAAGTGTCTGGTGGATTAGTATTATCTATTGCTACTGTCATTGTTTATTACTACTAGTACTTCTAATGTGCATTTGTGTTTTTACTACTGTTTTATAGTTATTCTTATTTTTCTCCTCCTTTTTATTCAATTTTCAATTCAATTCAGTTTTATTTGTAGAGCCCAATATCACAACAAGGTTATCTCACAGGGCTTTACAGAGTTAATTGGATTGGATTCATTTATCTTATAATTCTTCTTATATGTGTACATACAGTATACACATATCTAATCTATTGCAATTCATGAATGTTTATTATCATTATGTTCACGTAACAAAAGTTTTCTTTGAGGTAGTTCTCAGCAAGATAAAAATAAAAAGAGAAAATATAATGTAAATGAAAAAATGAGATAAGGTCCACACAACCTGTGAGCTCCCAAGAAGATATTTATTCAACACAGTAGTGAAAGTACTTTCTTTAAATTCATACAAATTCATACATATAAGACTGTCATGGAGCAATAAATAAGTACAGTATTCTCTCTGTGTGCATGTGTGTATTTTTCTGTATGTGGTGACAGAACCACAGCATTAGTGCAATATTTACTTAGTTACAAAATATATGTTTAAAGCAGTGCTGAAGTGCATCCAAATAGATATTTTTTCATCCACTGTTTTTTTTGGGGGGAGGGGGTGGGATCCTGAATACCTTTCAGCAACTGGATGTGTGTATCATCACCTCTTTTCATAAAATATAATATAAAAACACGAAAGAATATGTACATCAATATAAAACATACTAAAGACTTAGTGTATCAAGACAATGTACAATGTACTGTGTTATAGAAAGAAATGTAAAATCCAGTATGTACAGTCCAGTGCAGTAACAGTGCAAACAGTATGTGCTGTTAGGATACAATTGTGTGCAATATTGTGTGCAAAAAGGTAGCTCTGTGTAAAGGAACTGCAGTCCCAGGGAAGTTGGAGAGTGCAGCTCAGTAGTCTAATCTAGTAATGATATAAATACATATAAACATAGAACTCAGTGTTTTTCAACCTTGGGGTCGGCTGGAATTCAAATGGGGTTGCTTGAAATTTCTAGTAATTGATAAAAAAACAAACAAACAAAAAACTTACAAATAAAAAAATGTGGTGAGTTGAGAGAAACAATCACATTATACAAAAGACATGACAAAGTGAGTGTGAAACTGAAGCTCTGTGGTTCTGTTTATCTGTCAAATGTTCACTGTGGTCGGTTTCAGATGCTGCATCTCTTTCATAATTCATAGTTTGAGTTATTGTTTGTTCAGTATTAATTGTCTCCTTGTAAATACAAGCTGGACTGACTGTACATATCCTGACCAAGGAAAATCAAACTCTCCCTTTTTGCAGTAATCTACACCTGGCTTTTCTGCCTCTGTCCATAATTATATACGTTTTATAGACTAAATGTCATTTAAAATTAATATTTATTTGCAACATAGTATAGCAAACGATTACATGATCAAAAACAAATTAATTTTAGCCATAAAAAAAGTCTCCGTTTTGAATGTTTGGGGTCACCAGAGATTTATGACATTAAAATGGGGTTCCGAGCCAGAAAAGGTTGGGAACTACTGATATAACTGCAGCCGATTTAGATGAAAAAAAAAAAAAAAAAGTAAGGACTGTGATGAGCTACAGGATAAAGCACGACTCCCGGATATGTACGATTCCATAAAGAGATAAAATAATGCTCTACGATGAAATAAAATCATCAGGATATTCTACTTTCCTGTTAACTTCTTATCTTTGCATGAATTGAGATCAGTTTGAGATGTGGGTTCCACAGGTGAACCATCCCATAGTTTTAGAATGTAACTAGGCCAAGAGCACTGCCGCCATGACAACCAGTGGTTGCATGACAACTGAGCGTGACCCCATGGACAGAGCCGACCGCCGGGCTCATGTTATCACCCAAGGGTGCCCATTATATAGGTTTATCTATCCAGTGACGACTGCACATACATCAGCCATAGTCAGAGGAACAATGGCCTCCAGTGACGCAGCTGTGGAAAAACCACAGTACGGACAAAGAATGATTTTCACAGGTATGTCAAGTGTGTGGAGAGAGGGCTTTTACTTTATCTGTGCACAATGGTTTCATCTTTTACAGAGTCTAACGGCTTATATTTTTATCTCAGTTAGCACTTAAGTAGCTAACAAACTAAAGCTGATAACACACTGATGGAATGTTCTGTTTTGTGATTCTTCAAGTGTTTGGAGGTTTACTTTTAACAGTGTTTTTCCCAAGAGATTACAGAACACTTAGCTTTAAATGCAAATTAGAATGCGTTCTTTAAGATTATAATGAATACTTTGTTTGTTTGTTTTTTTAATAACTGGCCTGCATAATTTTTTGCCTTTAACTGTGTAAATAAATGTGGATTTGTATAAGTTTGTCACCTATAGTAAACTGAATCTAAAAGTGACCTAAACGTGCACTGCCAACCAAAACCATCAACTCATTGAAAATGTTTAATAACTTCTGATCCATTAATCCTATCAATATATGTAAATGCAGTTTTTCATCTTTTCATGGTCATCAGATATGACCCATTTGGACGTTCACAGGCTCCGTAGTTACCGTGGAAACACCGTCATCTTCTACAACATTAATTCAGGAGTAAAACCCATGGAGTTGGATCAATGACAGTGGATGGAGACACTTGTTTTTATGTTCAGTTACTGATATCTTAGCTGAAAAAGTCAATTTTTTTTTAGTTTTCTCTGTTTCTGATATAATAACCCACAAATATAATTGGCACTTTTATGAACATCTACATGATCAGAAAATTAAATCCAGGAAAATACATGTTTTACACTGAAAAAAATGCAAAACAAGTAGGATAATATTACAATCAATGGTGATAAATCACTTAGGAAAGGTTAAATGTAGAGGAAAAATTCATTCAGGAAGTACTGCAAAAGTAGCACTAGGTCTTTATGGGCTAAATACAAATAAATGCATATATAAACTATTTAGAAACACAAAAAACACTATGATATTTTGTCTGATAAAAAAGAATGAAGGCCTGATTTTACTAGAGGTTTTATTTTCTACAGCATTGACTCTTTAGTTTCTGAATGAACCCATAAAAACCCAGTGATACTTTTGTGGCAGTTCTCAAATAAATTTGTCTGTATTTTTAACATTTCTTCAGTGATTTATCCTTAACATTTTTTTTCTAATATTATGCACTGTGTTCTGTAGTCTTAAGTGAAAATCAGGTATTTTCCTATGTTTAATTTATGGATCATGTGAATGTTCATAAAAGCAGAGAAAAACAGAGAAATAGAGATTTTTTTAAAGTACAATAAATTATTAACTGAACATAAACTAAGCGTGTCCATCCACTGTCACTTATTAAACTCCATGGGTTTTACAGGTGAATCAATGTTGTAGAAGATAATGTTTCCACGGTAACTACAGTGCCTCTGAACGTCCAAATGCTTCATATCTGATGACCATGAAAAGATGACAAACTGTATTTTATACCAATTATTTACATATATTGATAGGATTAGTGGATTAACAGTGATTTAACTTTTTATATCAGTAAATGATTTTGGTCAAAAGTGGATGTTTGGGTCTTTATGGGTTAAAAGTGTACAAAAAAAATCTGAACTAAATAGTTTCCCCAGCTATTTAATGTACAATCTGTTGACTGACAGTAACCTATACTATAAGAAATATTTGACTAACGCTGAATGAAACTTGATGAGAAACAGCAGAGGATTAGTGCAGTTAATCCAAGTGAAGTATAAAAGGACATCACACAAGTACTTTCCACTTTGGGTTCATGTGTAAAAGCTGTTCTCATCCTGAAAGTGTTGTTTTTAGTGCTGTCTACAGCTGTGGAAAAAATTATTAGACCATCAAAAGTCATCAAAAACAATGGTTATGCAATAATGTACTAACTCCTGTGCGTATCCTATGACTAAAACACACAGAAAAGAAAACATGGAATACCTAAAAGCTCCTACACCTACATTAATAATTGCCCAAGACTTTTGCAACGTATGTCATTTTATCTCTTTTTCAGCAGGTTATTTCAACAGCTGTTCATGATACACTGCTGAATTTATGTTAAATATATCAAATATTTGGCTTAATGCTTATTTCTCTATATTATGGGTATAAAATCTATTTATTCTGTGCATTTTGTTTGATGAATTTCAGTGTATTTCTACATCCATATCTGCAGTTTTATAAGACTGAAATCTGTATGTTTTGGTAATGTTTGCCTAAAATCTATGTATGTAAAACCATCCAAAGCAAAAGAGTAAGAGCTGTAAACTCACTGCGCAGCACATTTTCACGCTCTATTAAATAAATGTGCTAAAAGTCTATGAAAGTCATTTTGGTTATGACTAATTTCCTCTTTTTTTGGTCACTGCTCATTGGTTTTAGGCCCAGATGGGATCGGAGACTACAGGCCCAGATCACATTATTTCTCCCGGTACATCGGTGAGGGTTCTGCATCACCTGAGGCCACAGGTGACCTCCGTTATTTGTTCCGGGCTGCACCTCTCGCCCCCCCGCCGACGCCCAAACAGAGCTACGTGGGGGAAATCGGCTGGGGTTGGCGGTATAACCAGCAGCTGAACGAAGGGACGCTGCTCAGTAACATGCAAATAAAGGTACGTTTGTCCACCGAGCAGCATAAGCAAATAAGAACACACCAACAGACCAGTGGAGGTAAATGGAAAAGGACTCCTACAAGTACCAGGATGTGACAGAGTACAGGACTTTCATCAATTTTAATAGAAAATACCAATATAGAGAAAATTAGTCAAGTCTGGATCAGATTAAGAGTTCTGATATTTTTAATTTTTGTCTTGAACTTTTTAATATTTAATCCAGAAAACTTTGTTCGTGTCATTATGATGGATAGTTTCATATCTGTAGACAGTTTTTAGATTATGTTTTAGATAAAGTTACAAGTTGGCAGCATTAATATGGATTTAGAACAGGGTAAAAAAAAACCTCAAATTGAAGTTTAACATCTTACAAACTACGTTATTGCTACTAAGATTCACCTCATTTTTCACTTGTACTTAAGGAATTGATGATTTCTTCTCTTTTCTTTTGTTTTCTACATTATTATCATCTATTTTTATTTCTTTAATCTTTTCTTCTCTTTTTTCTACATCCTCCTTAATATACAGAAAATATGCATTTATCCCTCCAGATAAAATATGAAATAAGTTAAATGCTATACTATACTATACTATACTATACTATACTATACTATACTATACTATAGTACATGGTTATCTACCAGTTCACTTCTGTTATCCAGTTAATTTCTTCGACATTTTAAATGAATGATTTACTGTGTTTTTCCCAGTAGTTTATAAATGCATATATTATGTCATTTCATGATGTTTTTTTTACCGTTTTGGGTTAAAATGCTTCCGCCACAAAGAAAAGGCACAAATTGATGCATAAAAATTCACCAGAATGAAGGAAATTAAATATTAAACGCTCCAAATTTCCCCAGAGGAGGACTATTTGACCCTCTTCCAACCCCAATATATCACCTAGAGAAGTAAAAACAAAACCTGCACCAGCGCCTGAGGGGATAAATAAAGTGTATCTATCTCGCTTTTCATTTTTCTTGTGTTTTTTTTTTATTATAACATGTTGTCAAATCAGATAAATGGCCAAAATGCTCTTTCCTCACAGAAAACGGACATACGTGTAGCGGTGGAGGCCAGAATATCTCACAGGTTCCAGACAAACAAACAGTAAGACAGCTTTTGCAACGCCTACTTCGTATTTGTCGACGGTCTTGTGTTGCCTTCGCTCAGAATCATGTTACATGTGGGTACTGAGTCAAATGGATAAGTGAGAGGGCTGTGTAGTGTTGAGTGTCTGAAGGTTATCTGCTTCCTCCATCCATAATGCAACACTTACACTTTTACAGGAACACACTGTCAGATGCTTTAAATAAGACATCTACCGGACAGATGGGACTCAGTTGTAACAAGGAAACAAAACATACATCAAAACAAGCTGATGTTAATAAAATAACTGAATAGATAAACCTTTTTAACCTTCAATGGCTTAAACATCCACCAGCGCCAAAAAGCATCTACTGATCATGTTTAATACCTTTAAAATTACTAATCCAATCAATACATGTAAATAATTGAGAGTGACATTTGTTTATTTCCTCATTTATTAATCTTTTTGGTGTTTATTCTTAGTGTCACCTTTTTTTCTTTCTTTCCTTCTTTTCCAATTAATTTGTTTGTTTCATCCTACACTCTTCCATTCATAAAATTTCATGATTGACTGTTTTTAGTCACTTTTGTCAGCTCCTATGGGGCACTATAAAACAAAAAATTAGGCAGAAGTTTTGTCTAACCTGTAAATTTGTAACTAAAGCAGTGGTTGGTTGAGAACCACTGCAGGACACACTTGTGGGTTGGGGGGGGGGCACATACTCTCGGTACATACTCACCCCCTGCTCACAGATTGAGGTCCGTCGTGAGGTCGTCTGGTTTGCTTGAATTTGAACCCTCCAGGTGCTGCAAAGCTATCTTTATATTAATTCTGGCAAAAATCCAGTGGTCGTAAACAACCCATCCTATATTCATGTTATATCATCTTTGGATGTATTTTGTTTGGTCTATTTGATTTCTTTCAGTATGACCTTACAGCCAGCTGTGTGTGCTAAAAAGTAAGGCTATTTTTATTTAAAAAGGGGCAGGAAACATAAGATTTTCTTCATCCTGTTCCTTTTCGAGCATGGTTGTGTGTATGTTTGTTTACCTGATGTTTATGGAAAGTCTGTTGGTTAAGTGAAGTGCACATCCATGAATGAAATAAACAAGCTCATTCATTCATTCTTAATTTGTTACATTTTATAACTAGTTATGTCTCAACATTTGCACAAATAAGGTTAAGACTTCCGATGAACGTTTCTCCGAGTATGACATAATTGTTTATCAGTAGCAGCGGTTGGAGTAAAAACTGAAAATATGTCCAAACTTTGAACCGATTACCTAAAATGTTCACTTGTTGGTTGTATAAACGAACTCAAGTGGTTGAACGGGACAGAAAGTACAGTCAACAAACTAGAGGGGGCGGGGTCATGTGCATTTAAAGGGCCAGCGCTCCAAACGACCTTTCTGGTGTCATTACTCAGAAATAGTGTTGAAGATGGACC
>JAPTYQ010000002.1:9915015-9927763 GCA_029814465.1 Ostorhinchus cyanosoma | reverse complement strand
AAATGAACCCAGAGTCATAAAAGAACCCATCTTCTTGGATGTACTGCATATACATCTAACCCAAGTTTCCACTGCACGGCCACATCAAAATGTAGCTGCTCACCTTCTAACAGAGACTGAATGTATAGCACAGGGGTGTCCAATCCTGTGCCTCAAGGGCTGGTATCATGGCATTTTTTAGATGTTTCCCTCTTCCAGCACACCTGATGGTCCTTATCAGGCTTCTGCAGAGCTTGATGATAGGCTTATCATGTGAATCAAGTGTGTTGGAAGAAAGATGAATCTAAAAAATGCAGGACGTTGACCCTCAAGGACCAGGATTGGACACCCCTGGTATAACACACCAGTCCAATTGTAGCTGCTGATCACTGGATTCCTGTTAAGTACCATGTTGTTTTTAAAATTTCATACATTTAAGGAATTTAATGGGAGAACCCCAGAATATAAAACGGAACTGTTATTGCTGTAGTAGTCACTTCATATCTTCAAAAAAAAAAAAAAAACAGGTTTAAATATTCTAACATCAACCCTCCTGCCCCAAAAATGTGGAATATATAATCACTAGGAATCAGGCAGGTGACCCACCTTTATACTGTACTAGTTTTATGATTACAAATGCATTTTATATTGGTATTTATTTATTAAATTAAGTTTTATGCATCAACATTGTTTTCAGATTGACTGGCATGTACAGTTGTGGAGAAAATTATTAGACCACCCTTGTTTTCTTAAATTGTTAGTTCATTTTAATGCCTGGTACAACTAAATGTACATTTGTTTGGACAAATATAATGATAAACAAAAATAGATCATGAGACTTTAATTTCAGAGCTGATATCTATCCACTTTCCACATTTCCTTGATAATGACGAAAATCACTTCAGTTCTTACATTAATATCTATGGCACTGTACTGACAAAAACAGTGCTTTTAGGCATTTCATGTTTTCTTTTCTGTTTTAGTCACATGATACACACAAAAGTTAATACTACTTGATTGCATAACCATCGTTTTTGATGACCTAATTTTTCCCGTGACTGTATGAACAGCAGCTGCACTGTGACTATGAGTTTTCTGCTATTTTTAGTGTCAGGTTTTTAATTATTTTTCTTTTCTGTCATGAAATGTTTTATAATAAAACAACAGTTTACACAGTGTTTTGACATCGAACGGGACAATCAGAAAAGTAAGTGCAACAGCGTTACTAAATGACCAAACAGTAGTGAATGAACAAGGCTTAGAAAAAAACTGGGAAAACTGTCAAAGAAAAATTACACGGGCAAAAATAGAATTACTTACTTTAAATAATTAAGCAAAAATAAAATTTAAAAAATCTGCAAAATCAACAAACAATCCCAATAAATTACACTTCAGTGACGGTAATAAAAGGAGGAAGTAACCAATAAACTAGAAATAATGGAAAGTAAAACCAGTAAGACAGACGTCAATAAAATAAATTATATGGTAACAATAATAACTAAACACATAAATAAGTAATTTTATTTGCTTTGTTTTGTGTTTGTTTTGGAAAGTTCTATATAATTAGAATGTTACTCCATTTTTATTATTCATATTAGAACTGTGTGTTTATAAAAGCTGGCTTTTTGCTCTTAATTATTAAAATTCCCCCCTTGACTTTTACCGTTTCAATCATATGAGCAAAATTAACTCCATTTCCACGGGAATCTCACAGGTTTCTTAAAAACTGTTAGCTTCAAACAGAAATGTCAGATGAAATGTGAGGGTTGGTAGTTTTAATGTTCCTTTATGAAACCGTGGTGGGATATTTTGTATACTCATCATGATTTCCAGTTTATTTGATCAGAAATGCTGCTGTGAACTCCCTACAAATTTTGTATGTAATATATTCTTGAAGCTATTTCAATAAGTGTTTTTTTACTGCAAATATTCAGTTCCTCATACTGGCTACTCTAACTTGAATACCAATAAGTGTAGTGGAAAAAAAAAAAACTACAGGTCGACTCCTAATATTGTATACATACCATACATCTGCTAAGCTTGAATTAGGTTAAAAGTTAATAATTAAAAACACCTGCTGTCTGGAATATAAATGTTCCCACAGTGCTTTGCAGTTGCTGCACACTTACCTGTAATCCTCCTTCATTCAGGGCTCTGGCTCCGTATGCGATCCGGTGGCCTCCCTCCAGGGTTGGAGCTACAAAGGGATGGTGCTTCCAACGCTGAAACTCTCTGAACGGACTCAGATAAGGGTTGGTGTAGTCGAGACCAACCTGGAGAGAGTGAAAGGATTAACTGAGTCGGTCCAAAACTTTTTGAGTGAAGTGAAAAAAAAAAAAAAAAAAAGGACTGCTGTGTGGAATTCTCTGAAGCTGCTATGACTTTAAAAAATTCTATTTTCACCATTTTCAATTGTCCCTCAGCAAGTGGATTTGGACATAAATTTTCAGAATAGATAGAATTTAGACCACGTTTTCTGTCGTTCAACATCCTGGCAGTTTGTGCAGATTGGTGTCATGGCTCAGTTTCCTTCTGATCATCATGAATGGGAAACATATACAAAACAGTCAACCCTTCCTCTCATTGATGGTAACCTTTAGCAGAGCATCAAAACATGAGCAAACCAGAAAATATAAATGTAAAGACTGGGTTAATAACTGGCTTTAGAAATACTTAAGAGTCCTTGGCCTGTGTATTGGACCTGTACACACATTTTGGTGATAGATACAGATACAGGTGCTTGTCAGTGTTATGTTTATTTTATGAAATGCCACAGACTGTAGAGGTATGCTAGGGACAGATTTCCTCCTGGGAATGATAATGCCACAGTGAAAGCCAGAGTCAGCCTTACTTCATAAAGCACTGCTAAGAGGTGGAATGTCAAAATGGAAACTAACAGGACTCCTCAGGTCAGAAATCCTTTGGTCAGACACATGACACTTCTGGATATCAGGGATGCTCTTTTATATAGTTTCCTGTACTTATTCATAATTACACTTCATGCATTTTTTTTTTTATTTTCTACACTTTTTTACTTCAATTTCTCTTTTATTCTTGCTATCCCTTATACTACAAACCTCCCAAATGTGGGACTCATAAAAGATTATATTCTCTTATCTTCAGTTATGGAGGCATCAAACACTTTTACAGCTTTTTTTTTTCAAATCATGGAGATTTTGTTTACCTAGCAACAAAAGGGGAGTAAAATCAACAAAAACACCCAGACACAGTAGCTGAGTTTGCATTACCATCAGAAATACATAAAATGTAAATTGCACAATAGCAAACTGGCAGTGGAAACAGAAATGTTGCACAAACTGTCAAAGATCGCAAAAAACTTTTTACGCTCTTATGAGGCATTTTTTGAGATGTTTTGAAATAGAAATATGGCGTAAAAGTGTAATGGAAATCCATTTTACGCATTGTCACGAGTCACGGCCATGACAAGTCTGGAGCCACGAGAGGTTCAATAACATAACAGTTCATTAAATGTCCAGACAATTCTGGATCCACAGCTCCCAGAAATCCATTATGCGTGGCGACTGCCATAAGTAAGGACTTCTACTAGGGACGATCAGGAGCACCTGCAGAATGAAATTGTGAGGTATGCATGAACCGCAACCCCCCAAACCCCCCTCCCCCGACTCTCTCTCTCTCTCTGCAAGTAGACAGGTCTTTACTAGAATCACCCATCAGAAGCCAAACACTCTTCAATGGAGACGCCTCCAAGTGGCAGTTATACTTTGTCAAAATTCTACAAATATCGCTTTTATTTTGCAGAAAATTCTAATGGAAACCCAGCTAGAGACACGCAGACTCCAAACAGATTGCATCTAAACACTTCTGCTCGATGAAGTCATATGTTGTTATGCTGCATCTTTACAGACTGGAACTACATCTGCAAACAGACGTCCATCAGCCCTGGTGCATCCACAGCCCATCCGTCACTGTGGTTCTCCCTCAGGTTTCTCTTTTCCCACTAGGTTTTTGGAGTTATTTCTTGCAGAGAAGGAGGGTCTAAGGACGGGGGATGGCCAGGACATTGATCCATTTCCTTCATCTACTATTCATTTCACTGTTTATTTTCATATCCAACTCATTCTGTAAAGCCCTGGGAGGCAACCTTGTGATAAAGATGGGAAGCTGCATTCTATATATTCAAGTTGGATTAGTATCTATCTGCAGGATACAGAATATTGAACAACGGAAAACTACCCAGGGCTGTCCTCGGGTGATTTATCACACACAAGACACTGCTGTCAAACCTATTCACATCACTGTCAAAATGTAAACAAAGATGTTTACCACCAAACCCAAGGCCACCAATGGCTCGCCCTCATTCAGGTGATACAGGAAAGAGCCTCCGTATGTGTTCCTGTTCAGAGGCCAGCCAACAGAATGCTCCACTCGACCAGGACGCCACTTCTTCTCATCGATCGTCCACACCTACAAAAAAGAGAGAAAAAAAAAGGAACGAATAACAAGTCAAGACAAACTTGTATTTATATGACAAGTGCATTCAGTATTATTATGAAACAGTGAGCTTGTTTTTAAGTTAGTATGGAAATGCTCTGTCTTAATAAATACTTATTTATTATACATTTTTCAGTTTCAGATTCAAAGCTAAACAGGAAGGATGAGTTCTGTGACAGTAGGTTCAGCTCTGTTTACTATAGTTACAGCTGCCACTACAGCTGCAAGGTGTGATGAAGAAGTGATTTTTGTGGTAAAGATTGGGTTTCTATTTATGTGGTTATCAATGACAATGCACAGAGGACTTATTTTAGAATCCATTTCATACAACAAACATGCAATTTGACTTGCAACTCCAAATTTTTGTCTTTTTACCCCCCATTTTCCTCCAAAATCAGTAACTCAAGTTCAGGAAAATATTAACATCCATTGGCCGTGAACAGAAATAATTTATGCTCATACAAATGCTTTGTAAAATGTTCTATTGACACAGATTAATCAATTGATTGATAAATGGGTATTTTAGATGTGATATTTTGTGGGGCCAAGCAAACTTAAGCCTTCATCAGACATGATGAAACTGAAATTCCTTACAGGGCAAGTCACAAACCCATATAAAGAACTAGTTCAAAATAAATAAAAAGAAAAACAACAGCTGAACTAATGATGTAATATGAACCCAACAGAATCTTCAGAAACACCACAGCAAAAAAAACTAAAATAAGACTGAAGAGCAAAAGACGTTACATTTATGTCAAACCAGATTATAGACTGAATGTAGGTCATAAGCGTTCTGCCTGGTGTGTGTTATCTACCTCCTTCAGGCCAATGGCGTAGGTCTGGGGTTCACAGTTCTCCCGCAAGTTGAAATGTTTGTAAAGCTGCTTGGCCAAATGGCCATGACAGCCCTCTCCAAATATGGTGACTTTGGCATGAAGCTCCATTCCACGTTCAAAAACATCCTGAAGCAGAGGAAAGACACGTTAATACAAATGACAACTGACTGAACAAAGGGTATATTTTTACAGTAGCATGGTAGCATTTTATGGCAAAAATCAACAGTGAGTAATTACTTTTATATGGTATTATCAAACAAATCTACTATAACAACTAATATACATGTGTACCAATACAGTACCTTGGGTGAGCCATCTTTGGCAATGCCCACGTCATTAGTAGCAACTCCTTTCACACTTCCATCTTCATGAAACAAAACCTAGGGGCAACAAAATTAATATATTTAAGAAAGTGAGAGGGAACAAACAGCAGTTGTGTTGTAACTTTAAGGGTTTAACAGGAATATTGTACGTTTAATTTGCAAAAGACATTGCTTTTGGAAAGAAAAAAAAAATCAACATGCGTTCAAGCAGAGATACTTATAATGAATCAGGTGTTGGCTCATATTAAAGATTCAAGGATCATATTATGACCCACATGTCCTGCACACTGCAGCTCGCACAAGTGAGTACATTTGGTACGTGAATATCTAAATATCTCAACCTAGAAACTTTCATGTTTGGCCCAAACGGTGTCCAACAAAAAGTATGAGCTCTGTTTTGTTATCACGATTTTTATACATTTTTATGGATGATGCGTCATTGTGTTCCTTTCAGGAAGAGCACTTTTATATGTGAATATCAACTGTACAATAAATGTGAAATCAGTGACTCACATCTGATTTGAAAGTTGAAGGGAAGCAACTCCCTGTAAGCAAAGGGCCCACTTACACTTTTTTCTCACTTTTTGATGGACTTAATATAATGTCTCCACAGGACACACTGCAAAATGAGTCGATCCTTGTTATATCCTCTTTAGCTTTACATGGTTGAATAATCAGTCTGTTTTTCAGGTGGTGTAATATTTGCAGTTATTTCTGTTTACAGGTTTGATGTGAATTCTTTACAAGTTTTATATCCAAGTAAAAATTTCTACTAAAACTACTTAACTACTATTCGAAAAGAAAGAAATATATGCAGACATCTACATAATGTAACATGTCAGTGTATAAAACCATAGTCTATAATTAGCTGCAGTAAGGGTTCTTTACGTAATTTCTTCTGGAAAGTATTCTCAATTTCAAGGTGTTCTTACTTCAGAAGCAGCATAACCTGGATACAGTTCCACCCCAAGCTCCTCCGCCTGCTCCCCCAGCCAGCGTACAAAGTTTCCGAGCCTCACAATATAGTTACCGTGATTTACCATGGGCAGACCTGGTCAAAGGAAGTCAAGTCGATTTATGCAACAGGAAGCGAGAAAAATCATGCAGGCGCCATGCAGCACCTACTTTCAAGTGTTTAACTGTGACAAGTTGGGCTGAAAACACAGAGTCATGTGTTAAGTGGATGACCTCAATCCAAAACCATACACTTGATGCATGCTTAAGCACTACATCATTTGTCTGTGTATAGAATTTTTTTTCCAGATTGTAAGTAATTGTCATAAAATATCTGCATGTAAGAGGAAAAACAGAGAACCATAAGATACGTCTGATGTAACATTGGAAATTCACTTTATAATTGAAATGCAATTCAGATTTTATACATTTTACATATTCAATATTTTCTAAGATAATAGTAAACTTTCTAAGCAGAAAATAGAATAAAAGATGCATTTTACCTGGCAAAATGGGGACAGGAATTCTGTATTTTTCTGTTAAAATGCTGAAAATATCTTCAGTCACTGGGGTGTTCAGAGGTGCCTAAAGGAGCACAATGTGTTATTCTATTATAAACTGTCTGACTTTAAATTAGAATCATTTGAAGGAATAAAAAAACATCTTAATTAAATTATGTCATCCGGGATTAACCCTATAACCTGCAATTTTGATACAAAGACAAATATCCCGAGTAGATTTCTGCTATTATTAATTAATAAAACTGTGCTGTGGAGTTTTACTATTAATGCAACATATAGGCAATACAATACCAGATATAATTCCTTCTGGTAAAAGTAATTTTGGAAAAGCCAAGTGAACATTAGAGTAAAACTAAAGAATCTTACCCCTCGCTCCTTCCAATCAGGGATGAGCTCAGTGAGGGAGCTGGGCTCCAAACAGGCTCCTGACAGCGTATGGGCCCCAATCTGAGAGGCTTTTTCCACCAGGCACACTCGCAACTCCTTCTCTTGTTCGTTGGCGAGCTGTTTTAGGCGAATGGCTGCTGAAAGACCAGCAGGACCCCCACCTACTATGACTACATCAGCCTCATCAGCAAACCTTTCCATTTCAATCCCTGAGAACAGAACAAAGATTCAGGAAGAAATATATGACATTGAAAAAGAAGGGGGACATGAAAACAGCAGGAAATAAATATGCCATCATCTTTTAAACGGTGGAAACTGTAGAAACTCAGCAGTGTTTGGAACAATATCTGTACCATTGATTTTATCTGTACCACGAAGATTAAATACAATCATGGAGACAAAACTGATGCTGAAAGGTCAGTACATTTTGTGCAACAGCAAAATACATCTAATCATTTCTAGTTTTGATATCTTTTTAAGGTAAAGGTAGCTTCAGTATTGTTGGAACCTCAATAATCGTCCAACAGCCTCCACCAACTTTACTGTTTTGCATCTTGACCCCATATTTAAAGATAATTAAGTATGTGATATTCATACAACTGCTCTAGTTTTCTCTATTAAAAGACTCCACATCCACTATAACTATGAGGGACATAATACAAAATAAAAAATTACAGTTATTTAATCAGCCTTCAATCCATGTTGTGATATAGCTGCTGTTTAAGGTCATCTAGAGCAGAGAAAGATCCTCTCAAGTAGTGATGCTCTATAGAAAAGTATACTTTTCTGATTGGAAGGAGATATATACCTACTTTAATTTATTATTATTATTATCCCACCCCCCAAAGAGGAGGCAAGGGGCATTGTTTTTGGTTTGGTTTGGTTTGTTAACACCCTAGCAGTAAAATTATTAGCCAAGTTCATACCAAATTGGGTTTATAGATAGCCAGTAACCTAGAATAGATCTCATTACATTTTGGGAACAGTAGGTCAAAGTTCAAATTATCATCATTTTTTCCCCCATTTATTTATAATGGGCAAAATTTCAGATGTCTGTAGCATCAATTGTTTCAATTTACGTCAAACTTGGCACATAGAGAATTGATATGCTGACATCAGCACACGCATAGACATGATGACATCAGCTGGACCGATGCCAAAATATGCTACAATACGTGCGAAGGGCGGGGTTTGTTGTGCCTGGAACCACCTGTTAAAGAGGATATTGGCAGGTTTTAAGACATGCTCAAATATCACAAAGCTGACGTTTTCCACACGTTTGAAGACAGAAAGAGGAAGGCTGTGTTCACACAGTGGAAGATCTTAAATGGAAAACTTAAAAATTAAAACACAAACTAAGGGTTGGATGGTTTTGTGGAATTGGCAAAGTCAGCAGAATTTTCCATGTAAACAGCTTATTAGGAATTTTGGCTTTTTTCACAATATACTCTTATGTAATAAAGTATATACGTGTTACTGTGTCTAATGAATCTTTAAGTACATGCACAGCTGTACTTAGAGCTGTCTACTTGGGACTGACTCCAAAATGCATGATAATTTTATTTGTGAACAAGCCCTAATGTCAAGAAAGCTTCATATCCTGAATGTGAACCAAAGTAGAATTTAACTCCTAATGTTCATGTGAAGATGTTATTTCAGATTACTCATTGGTGACTTTCCTCAGTGTAGATGTTAAAAGAAGTTTATTGCTCAATAACATATTCAGACTTTCACTTCTGTCTATAACAGATAATTAAAAGTGGATTGCAGTCATACCTTCCCATCGTGGATCTTTCTCTCGGGGGTGGATGGTGTAGTGTGTTGTGATGCGGGGAGTTGACACTGAGGAACAAGCCCGTCTGTGTAGTGTTGTGTACAGCTGAGGGGACACATGGTCTGTCTGTGTCGATTTCAGAGCCCTGAGACACCTGTGGGCTACAAGAACAGAAAACAGCTTCCAGTCAGGACCAGCCTAATCTAGTGGGCATGTTACTGTACCCTCAGGAATAGACAGTTTATCCTACTGAGAAAAAAAGGCTGTTCAGGTTCAGCACAAATCTCCCACAAAAAACAGGTTTAACAAACTCATCAAGATGACAAAACACAAAGTAACTTTTGAAAACGTTTTAATCGACGAACGATTAACTACTTAAATAAAAAGCAGCTGTCCAGTTGCAAGGTTGTAGCACCATGCTAACTGAAGTTATACACCAACAGATTTGATCAACTTAAGCTAGCTACCTCGTAAACAGAAAAAAAACAACTATAATAACTGTGGTAACCATTGCAAGTTACAAACACTGGACTGTTTCTAGAGAGGTGTTAAATGGTCTCTAAGCCAAGACAAGGACGCTGTTCAAGTGACCTATATATTGGTTCAACTTTGCCCCATATTTTAGCTCGATGCTAACAGCAGGCTGTACTGTTATGGTCAATGCTAATACGTAGACTAACGTCTGTCACACTCAAAAACTTAACAAGGCACATAAACTGATTGGCATTGAAAAAGTTTAATGTGAGCGGATAAAAATATAGTAAAAGCTGGATGACAAAGTCAAATTAGCTGCCACAAGTCCAGCCCTGTCAGTCTGCAGTGTGTTAGCATGCTACTGAACTACTAGCTTACGTACCCTTAGTGGAATATCTGCTAGCTGGAAGCATTATGGATCTGCTAGTGAAAAGTCACTAGCGAATTTCTGTCAGAATCGGCCAAACTGAAGGTTGCTGCAGTGTCGTCCGTTCTTCGCCAGCCTAAGCTTGTGTAACCTCCCGCTCTGCAAACAACAAGCCCAAATAGTGCCTTACAAAACCCGTCTCATAACACCGGCAGTAGACAGCGTCAAAAAGTTGCGCAGCTGCGGCGGTTTTGTACGATAACTGCGTTAGAGTAGATCTATACATTGGACGTACTGTCCACACCGGGGGAAATGATATAGAATAGATTATATTGATCAGACAATGTCCAACGGTAGACGTGGATGTCATTTCAGGCCACTACACGAAAAAAAACAAAACACATACAGGACTCTTTCTACTTCTTAGGTTTTTTTTGTGTTTTTTTTTTGGGGGGGGGGGGTTAAAAACAGGACTGTTTGTTGAGTATACTGTATTCCAACTGTACATCAAATTTGAGAATAATTTTTTTAAACAAACAAACTATAATTTGTGTTATCTGTGAGTAAGACGTGAAATATCAAGATTCTGTTCTCTCTAAATGTGAATCGAATGGGGTTTCTTCTTCGCAAACAAACATTAAAATACACTATGTTTACCATCAGATCTTATTTTGTCTAGTAATAAAACAAGACCCTACATTTATTTCTTCATGTTGAAACTGTACAATCCAAGTAGATTAAAATATCATATGCAGATAAAGTACCAAATTAACATGTCTAAACAGAACAGATCCCCTATTCATATTGACTTTAAAAGTACTGTTGCATCCTATCAGTGTAAAAAAAAAAAAACTTAAAGACTGTACTAACTACCAATGCACTGCACTAATTCAGATTCATGTGGCATTAACGTAGCCCATCACAATTTTTAGTGAGATCTAATCAGAGTTTTAAAAAAAAAATGCATTCCAGCATTCAAATCCCTGAAGTTATTTCACTAATTTAGATTCATACAAAACCAAAGACAGCCTGTTTAAGACCTGGTCAGGATTCTTTTAATTGAGATGACTAACTTTTAATGATACTTTTGTGTTTTATTTGTTGAAAATCTCCAAAAGTATGAAACTCCAGTAA
The DNA here is from genome assembly GCA_029814465.1 of Ostorhinchus cyanosoma. Lineage (NCBI taxonomy): Eukaryota > Metazoa > Chordata > Actinopteri > Kurtiformes > Apogonidae > Ostorhinchus > Ostorhinchus cyanosoma. Next base: position 9,916,541 of record JAPTYQ010000002.1, on the reverse strand, counting down.
CACTGATAACAGTTACAAACCAAAATAAAGACAAAATGTAGGATTTATTGCCTAATATTTCATTCAAGGAAAAAAGCACAGAAAAGCAGTCTTACTCAAAATGAATTTTACTGTAGGACAAAGTCAGTACAACAATTTAAACAATAAAACACTGAAAACATTGAATGTACATATGCACACCTTATGCAAGTATCTAAAAAACTAATGACTTTATGTCTTTATAGCATCAATGGAAATGTAAACAGTACAACTATGTATATAATGGCACATATGTATTTACAAATCATAACTTATTTTCATGTGGTATTTTCAATAAATTCATACATTTATACAACATCTGAACTCATTTTCCAAATAAATTGGGGCTTCGCTGATTTGGGTATTCACAGTGGAGATGAATGACTAATGTCTTCACTGTATAAATCTCTAAATCAAAGTTTTTGATGGGTGCAAAGGTTGGTGCAATAAGTTGCATTCCCCAGGCCAGCTGGGAAAATTTAGACAGGATGTAAAGAAAATGTAACACCGTTAAACTGTAAAAACTGTAATAAATATGTTGGCTTTGTCTGACTATTTAGGCTGCAACCCATCAAAATGCCCATTTACACTTGCGCCAATCACAAATACATTCTTGATCATATATCAACATTGCAACATTGATATTTCTATTATTTAATGTAAAGTCTCAGATAAATAAAGGTGTCTTTCGGTGGGTTAAAAGACAAACAAAGAAAAAACACAAGAATGTGTTTTATCTTTAAGTAAAACTCCTGGATAAATCCTAAAACCCTGTGGTGACCTTGATGAGCAACGCGTTCTTTTCAGACACTATGATTGCATTTAATCATTAAACAAGCAAAGTACAGCATGAAATGAATCCTGATGTGCCATTTCACACTTGAAAGCAGAAAGGCACAAGCTGAGATTGACTCAGTGAAAAATTAATAAAACAAACAAACAACAAAGAGGCAAAAAAACAAACAAAAAAACTTCATTCCAATCTTCAAGTATGCTTTTCCAAAATGGACATTTTTATTTGAATGATGATCCTTTGAAAACCTTGGCTGCATCTTCTCTCTCAGTCTTTTTTTGTTACTTCATTTTTTATCTGTGGGACAGGATTACAAAAGGGAATAACTAGTAAGGCTGGTGAGTAATTAATGTGTTTCATGTAATTTAGATCCAAAGTGAGCCGTATAATGATGCCTGTGCTGGTTTTCAGTTGCGAAAATCTGCTAATTAACAAGTCCTTGAGGTCAGTGCTGTTGTGTGATGCTCTGCAGTTCCCAGAAATCCTGTTGGAGAGATGTCAGCAGTACTGTACTTGAACATCCTGGCTCACATCATGTGACTGTGGATAGAAAGCAGCTACAGACTTAAACTGTCTGGACTGCCAACATAGACACTATGAATGTTACATACAATTAGGTGGCAACATTAATGATACACTGGAAAAAATCTAAATCTTACCAAATGTATTTTTCTCGTTTCTAGTCAAAATATCTCATCACATTTAAAATAAATCA
>JAPTYQ010000002.1:9792612-9810406 GCA_029814465.1 Ostorhinchus cyanosoma | reverse complement strand
CCCAGACAACATAGCTCCTGGGGTCATTCGGGCACGCAAACTCCCCCACCACGATAAGGTGGCAGTTCAAGGGGGAGCATGTTAACCCATAAAGACCCAAATATCCACCGGAACCCAAAACCTGTTTTAATACCTGTTGATCTATTAAATATAAATGTAAATAATTGGTGTTAGTCATCTTTTCACGGTCATCATGGTCACTGTCATTGATCCAACTCTATGGGTTTCACGGGTGAATCAATGTTGTAGAAGATAACGGTGTTTCCACGGTAACGACAGAGCCTCTGACAGAGCAATCGATCATATCTGATGACCATGAAAAGATGGAAAACTGTATTTTACACCAATTATTTCAACATATTGATACGTTTAGTGGATCAACAGTTATTCAATAGTTCAGATCAGTAGATAGTTTGAGTCGCTGGTGGAGTTTTGGGTCTTTATATTTACTAAATATTTACAATACATAATCACATTCATCCATATTTTATTTTCTAAATGCATATATTCCACCACTCTCCAACACTGAGTAGAGGGTGTCTTTTGCAGAATCTGCTTAATCATAATCCTTGTCATTTAATCCATATCCTTATAATCACTGACTACATGGACATAAGCTTAAACTTCTCCCACCAACATTTGCATTCCAACATTTAACTATTTAATCAAGGGTAACCATCCTCACAAACAAGTATTTTAAATGTAACTCTGTTAAACTGAATTCCAATGTAAAATTATTCTGCTTCCATCCCTGTAAATAGACAATTTGAGTGGATGAAGGTGATGCTTAAAGTTCACTCAGTGCGTTAACGTTCAACACTTCACACCTACACTGTACACCCGAGGCTCTCATCCAGCAAAGAGCTATCACCCAGCCCTGGATCCACCAACATTTATTTCTGTTCTTTCATGTGGTTCTATGCCGGTATCTCCATAAAATGTCAGGTGAACTTTTGAACAGTCACAAAAAAAGGGTGGGTTTCCATAAAATAGGCTACGTTACACACAAGGATAATAAACAGAGGAGATAAAAAGACTAAAATAGACAGTGTGGGATTGATCTACTAAAGGTTTGCGGGTATAAAAATGTGTGCAAACTCATTGCACATGCAAAAAAACGTGCAAACTGATTTACTAACAGTGCACAGTAAGGGTTGCATTTTTCAAAGTTGCAAAATAGTGCGTCTGCATCCAGTTAGTACGTTTGCCACGATGAATATGAAATATGGGGCAATTGTGCATGTGCTGGGAGGAAAAAATATAAGTGATTTATCGAACCTGAAAGAAATTTTGTTGATAGAAACTGTGTCTATATTTAACACGTGTCAAACAGAGGAACAAACGGTTTGGATGTGGAATCGAACAGAAATGGAAGTGGTTATTGTCCAAGAAGGAGACATGGAAAGGATGAAACAAGATGCAGAGAATGCATTTTCACCCTCGTGTGAACATTTTTGGAGTGACGGAAGAAACTCCCCCCCCACACACACACACACACACACACACACACACACACTTTACTTCAGCCAAAAGCCACTTTTCCACTTCATCAGATAATTGTGTTTAAAAATACGCACAAACTGTAGATGAGTGGGATCATTTGGCCCGTTCATAGGTCAGTACTACCGGTTCTACTACCAGCAAAGTTTTTACATTTTATCAGAGGATCTGGGAAGACAATCATGTGAAATCAGTGTGTTTATTCTTTCTAATCTATCACAGCAATACACAATTACTTGAAAAAAAAGCCCCCCAAAAAACCCACCCACCCCTTTTTGCAAACATTTTAATTTGATTATTCCCATAAACACTTCCCATTCAAAATATCAAAAGTGTGTGGACGTCCTGAACTAAGAAACTATCATTCAGCCACACAAAATGCTTTTCCATTAACGCTCAAATATCACAAATACAACTTGCGTATAAAAATTTACCAAATGCAAAAATGACAATTTCGACAAAACTCTGATCTTTCGATAAAAAGTTTTTGCGCTGGCAAGAGGTGGTATTTTGGGTATTGTGAAATTGGTATATTATGCAAAACTGCAATGGAAAGAACTTTTTTTCGCAATAGTCACATGAACTAAAAATAAAAAAAACAGATGTTGACGGACGTTACAACAAGAGAAGAAGAAGAGTTTTAAAAGAAACATGGTGCAGTATGTGTGGACTCACCAGGAAAACACATTTTTTAATTTAGTACTGGATAGAGGGGAAATATATAAAAATAATGAATATATCTGTAAAACAACATATTTACGTTCGTCGCCATGTTTATGGAATGACTCGCGATAATAAATAAATCATCGCATTTGTGATTCAATGGAAAAACGGACATTACGCACTTCTGTTTTTTTGACATTTAGTAAATATCTGTAAAGCGACTGAAGATCCTGAAACTTCAGTTTTATGTTAAATTAAACATTGTTTACATGCATATATGCGTCTTATACTGTCATGATAATGTAACGGTGTATATATTGTAGTAGTGCTTCATCTTAAAAAGGTAAGTAATTCTTCTTTTGGTTGTTAATTAAAGGATTATTAGGTTATTTTGGTGACTACATTCACCACTCAGCGCCCTGTGCACAGTAAGTGATCCGTTCGATTTCCCATACAAAATGTTGAAATGTAAATTAAATACATAGGTATATTTTCCTGGTTCTGTTTTTAACTTTTAACCATCCACTGCTGTGTCAGAAATGATTGGCTTAGAGCCAGGCTTCTCAGAGTGCAGACCTAGTTCCACATCCTAATGAAGAGTCAATCCAAAAAAAAAAAAAAAAGGGCTGTAATATTTTTAGTTTTTTCACGTCCCGGTTCGGCTCAAGCCCAGACCTGAAAAATTAGGAGGTGGCAGATTCGTGTTCGGGTCCATATATTAACGTTACACCAGAGACTTTTACACGTTGGCTCCTAATTCAAGGTGACATCGTGCGTTTGATTTTTCTCCAATACATTTGCACCAATCTGAACAAAGGTGCTAATGCATTTGTCAGATCATGTCTGAGTCAGTTAAAAATATGGGCCAACTGTAGGAGCTGTGACTCTGAGCCTGAGTTCCACAGAGGGTTAGAAGAGATGTGATGTTTATGGAGTTACGCACATCAGCATTCAGGGAACGGAGCTGAACTCGACTCAGACCACCACGCACTTCGACAACAGGTCACGATGCGGCTAAAGTCACTATTATCATTTTATTTCACCCATAAACTGTTGCTGCTGCTCATGTTGCTATTACATGCACCAACACTTTAACTGTTACTGTAGCTGTACATATTCAGAAGCTTATTTTTTGATATTTTTAGCACATTTTAATTCTATTCCGCTTTCTATTTCATCCTTTTATCTTTTTTTTTTTTCATGCTACTAACACTCAGACCTGGGCAACTATATGTCATTCTATTGTGTCTATTGATTGACTCACAACAAAGCTGAGTCTGACTTTGAGAACTCTGTCAATTCAATCACATTCAGCTGTTCAATACAAAGACGTGACTATTTGCTCCTTATGTTCCTACAAATACAGATTTCAGTCATAGTTGTAAGAGTGTTCAGACCAAACTTTAAATGAAGTGTCTATATCCACAGTACTCAGATTACTTTCTCATTTGTCTATTACCACAGAGCCAATCAGTGCACTCATTATGTCATGTGTAGACTGTAACCTGTCATCCTGCAGCCACAGCCCTATAAGCACTGCACATGCCCCGTGCCGATCCGGTTAGAGGAAAAGGAAAGGGTAAGAGGAACAGGAAGCTGATTATGTGCCCATTCACACTTTCAGTTTCAGCACGCAGGCAAACAACATGCAAAGTGGCGACTGTTTTGCCTCATTTGAGGATTTTTCACAGGTTTTTGATGAATATAAATCAGCCACTGGGGCAATGTTCAGAGTAGAGAATTTGGATCATTTGATTGGCTCTGTGGCAACAGGCAAACTGATATTTGGTGCCACAGTACTGTGGCATTTTAAAAATTAAAAATCAATAAAGGTAGAATGAAGTCCAGGATCAAAAACTGATTAAAACCACAGGAGTCAAAATCAAGACACCCATGCCTGTCTGAAAATAAATAAATAAATAAATAAATAAAAAGCATCACCAAGTATATTTTTTACAGCCTTAAAATGAAGCTCTCAGAACTCGTTTCCTCTCACACCCAAATGAAACACAAATAAAGGAAGCTTCAGTTACATAGAGTAAAAAAAAAAACCTTGAGCACTGCCGTTTTATGATCTGGTTGTTGGTTGTTCGACTAGTTTTTGTTTTTTGTTTTTTTCTCAGCTAGTTGTTCTTGGGTGGTGCTGAGTACAAAATGCTGCAACAGTGCTTCTGCATTTTAGTCGAACATTTGCACATAAGGAACTGTATCATGGTATTAAAATAAACAGCTGATAAAAAAAAAAAAATGTGTGTCTTTGTCAAAACTTTGCATTTTCAGAGTGTAGTTGTAGTGTGGAGGCTGGTCATCTGCCATGTAGAGAGGGGGACTTTCAAAGCAGGAACACACAGATATAAAAAGGATGGAAAATGACGGTTCTGCCACTGAGAGACTAAAATATGCACCAGTATTCTGGTCGATGCCACAGTGAGTCCTATTAGCAGAAAGGATGCCTTATAGGAGGCATTTTAGGAGACTGTGGTTCAGGTCCTGTGGATAATATAGATTTTTTTTTTCTCCTTTATTCTCCTTTTTCTAATTTGTATCATCATCATTATTGTTATTATTATTATTATCATTATTTATGAAGCAGCAAAATCTACTTGTTTAGGGGCTTTTTTGACAAGTTTTTTTTTATTTTTTATTTGCAAGCAGACCCTACTTCAGCTTTCACACTTCGTCTCCACTCCTTTTCACAATCCTAAGTGTTTCTGTTCAAATGAAACAGAATGTACTAGATTAAAGCAAAGTGAATACACATTTATCTTTCCGTTTGTCCTATACTTTTTGCTCAACCTTTCTTTGAACATTTTCACATCTTCACCTCATTGTTAATGCAAACGTTCTGTAAAGATTCTTCATTCGACTTAGACTTGTGAAGGGAAGGATGTACGAGTACTTTTCTCTTTTTAATCCGTGTACAAAAACCCACCCGTCTTAGCTCTTTATGATATAGATTAAGTTCGAAGGTGCAGGGGCTTTTGATGAACCCATGGATGCAGCATAAAATGCACCACCTAACTCTGCATGAGGCAGAATCCTATGATATGTGTTTGAGAAGGAAGGGACTAAACCAGTGGTTCCTGACCTTTTTTGACCCCATTTTAAACCTCCCATTCCTCCATGTCAGGTCCAGCATCAAAATGTGGTTCAACAAAACTCATAATAAAGACTATAGAATATCAAGTGGAGCCTCAAATACTTTATGAAGTTTCCCTTGGTAAAGCAAATTTGTTCAGCACAAAAAAGCAGCCAGATTATGATGCTGGACTGGACAAGTAAATAAAAAAAAAAAAAAAACCTTTCTGATTGCTACTTCATATACAGTACAGACTAAAACTATGGACACACCTTCTCATTCAGTGTGTTATTTTCATGACTATTTACATTATAGATTCTCACTGAAGGCATCAAACTATGAATGAACACAGAGTTCAAAAAAGTGTGACTGACTCAAAACATTAGATTCTTCAAAATAACCACATTTTGCTTTAATTACTGTTTTGCACATTCTTGTCATTCTCTGGATGAGCTTCATGAGGTAGACACCTGAAATATTTTCTGGAGTTTCCAGTGATGCTGAGCACTTATTGACCGTCTGCGCTCCAGCTCGTGCCATTTAACTGACAAGGACTATCTGGAACCTGGTCCGGCATCATCTGTTCACACTATAAATGTGTAGAAATTTTCTGTGCAGTGACGGAAATATAAAAGACAGTTAATACAAACAAACCTGCTTGTTACTGTTTTATTCCCTCACCCAAAGAGAATTGATAAAAGAATTGCTAAGGAATCGGATCGATAAGAAAAATCAATACTGGAATCGTAATTGTTAAATTCGTATTAATTCCATCCCTAGCAGGGGGAGACCCTTTTGTTTGGAGAGGCTGTGCAGAATGACAGATGATGATGCCAGACGTACGTACAGCAGTGACACACCGCTAATGGAGTGTGTAGATGTGGACAAATGAGACTACCGTTCATCCACGAAGAGGCTGTGTGTTAAAATAAGCTCTGTACAAACGCGTATGTGTGTCTTACATTGTTTATAACGGGAACTTAATGGTTTCATTACACTTAAGACGAAGCACAAATACAGGTAATTCATCTTTAGGCGGTTAATTAATGGAGCACTGGGATATTTTACTGACCCCGTTCACCTGTGCACAGTGTATGATACGTGTAACTGTAGCAACAGCATTGAGTTGAGGTCAATGATGCAACAAATTGTCTGTGACACAGTGTGAATACCAGGCTGCTGAAACCCAGAGCAAGAGAAAACCATTAGGCAGAGCTTGAATCTTTAACTCTGTCCTAATGCTTTTTTCACGGAAACACATTTCAAGTAAATGAGTGACTGACTGGAGAAGGCGTTCCGTTCCAGGTTTTATAGGTTACTAAGTCCATTTAACTCCATTTATAGTAATTCTTCAGCGTCCATGAGCACTTAAAGTGTTTCGTTACAGGAAAAAATGCAAACATATTATTTTCCACAACGCCGGAAACCTTACATGAGAAACCTTTTCACTCCACTTAGCAATCATCACTGAAATGAATCATGATAAAAATGGCCGACAAGTTGTCAAATCAGGGCATCAGTCATAGTTATAATCATCATCATCATAATAATGGATTGGATTTCTATAATTATATCTATATATTTTATATAAGTGGTCCATTATTCATTCCCTCACGGATGCAAGCCTGGCTGCAAACCCACACCACACAGTCCCTCCAACCACTACCAAACTGTTAATACACATTCACACACCAATATTAGTGACACTATAGTGTGAATAACTGAGCACAGCAAGCTAACAAACACTGAAATGAAATAATGGAGAGTAGATATGGTGCATTTTTAAAACAACCCATACATTACAGTAGGGCAATTAGAAAGGTGTACATCTCAATTTGCAATGACACAATAAATGTTGCAGAAGGTAATTAGCTAAAAAAAAAAAAAAAAAAAGTCAATATAACTGCAATAATCAGTACTTAAGAACCATAGTCTTTTATACTCACGCATTGTTCTTTTATTTTCCATATGCATTTTTATTATAAGTCTCGTTATGTCCTCCAATAGCACACTAAGGTTGAAATTTAGTATTTCTGTGAGTGAACAATAAAGGGTTAATTTATGCTGTATTTATTATCTGTTATAAGAAGTAACATTTGGAAAACCTGTGAATCATTTTGATATTTCAAATATTATTTTCATGTCTTTGACTACATAGAAAAGCACTATATAAAACAGATGTATTACTATTATTTTTATTATTAACATTATTAGATTTAAATCAAAATAGGAAATGTTGTTTATTTTGGAATTGGTTCAGACTTCCTGAAACACTAGTGAATTATGGGTACTATGGGTATAAACATGCATGAGTTATCACACCTAAAAAAAAAAAAAAAAACTGGAAAAAGATATCATCAGTGCATCAGACCCCAGATTCAGCAAGAGAAAATGTATCCTCCGAGTCGAGTAATCACATCCTCCCTTAAAAAAAAAAAAAAGAGCTGGCAATGCAAGACTGAATAATGCAGCAGAAAGACGGTGCAGTCTGAGTATCGGAACACGTCATATTACCCACGGTGCTTGTACTTACTCTCACTAAAGTCCTCAGCACGCGCATGCAGCCGATTACAGAATCTTCAAGTGTTTAGTACTTACACCCCTAGAGGCAGCCTGCGATTTACAGCTGGAGTTTATAACTCATGGAAGCTTCAGAGAAATGTGCACTGTTTAATCTATCGAATGCCCCTACAGTGAATGAATCCAGAAAACCAATAAAGCCCTCTGTGAAAAGCCAATAAGCTCAGAATAAGCTAAAAAAAAAAAAAATCTTTCGACCAAAGTAACAGTACACAGATAACTCAGTTTGACTTTGTAGTTGGATTTGATCCTTTATATGTGGTACTTTCACCACTTCTCTTAAAGACACTGATATATTATCCTTGACTCCACAGATCGCTTTACAGAGAACTGGGAGCTCAGTGCCTCTTTGAGGGAGACTTGAAAATGAGCGACTGTCTAAAAGCTCCGAGAGTGTTTTATCAGCGACCTGAGAGTGTGACTCCAGGCAAGTGTAATATCCGGAAAGACCTGGGGTAAAAATATGGAAAAAAACTTCAGAAACAGAGAGAGTGTTAAAAGTTTACTTTGTCGCTGAAGTTCAGCATATCACCACCAGTCATATCATATCATTTCAATCCTTTAAAATGACAGACTATGATGATGATGATTATTATTATTATTATTAAGTTTAACCTGTTCATTCCACCCTGATGTGTTCATTTTCACTTTCTACACCAAGTTCCAAAGCTTATAACTGAAGAATCAAAAGACCAATATTAATCAATGACACTTCATTTGGAAGGTAATAACCTCTAGTTAAAGAAAATTTCCTTTTTTCGTAAGTGGCTAAAATACAACCCGAACTACATCCGATTACATTTATTTGAGACAGTTTTTCCCACATATTTGAATAGGAATATAATTAATCATGGAATGGTGCAGTAATGTGTCCCGTTAGCTTCGATCACTGTCCAGGTGATTCATTCACTAATTATGTCTAAGGATGAGAACTGAGAATTTAAGGATTCAGATTCCATTATTGATTTTGTTTATCAATCTGATTCCTTACTGATTCTCATTGGGTGAGAGAATAAAAGAACAAACAGCTTTGTTTGCATTAAATGCCTTTTCTATTTCCATCTGCACAGAAAATATAACATATACAGTGCGTATAAATAATAAGAACAGATGACACTGGGCCTATTTCCATTTAGTCATATATTAAGTGGCCATCAGGAAAGTTAAGGAGGAGTCGTCAGGGCCATTTCATGATTACCTGGAACATCAGTCTTACAAACAGCACCTTTAAGGTCAGTGTTTGCGTTCTTCACTGAGCTTACATGTATTCATTTGGTACATGTTCGTACTGTATCAAAGGGCCTAAACTGAAATAGTTCAGTACAAACGAGTGGACCGTTACACTCCTAGTAAATCCACCGCGTGTGATATGAGTGAATTTCGGTCACATGTATTCCAGATGTGCTGCAGTTGTGTCAAGTACTTAAACATGCATCAGATACCTCACGTGTTATTTCGTATGTTTAATTCTCACCTACAGCTGCATAAACAAAATCACATTGTTGTTGCAAAAAAACGGCAGTTTCATCCTGGGGTCGAATGAAGAAGACGACGTGCTGTTAATCCTTCACACAGAACTGGAGATAATAACACTGAGCTCTTCTGTATGTTTACAGCCGTGCTCTGCAGACAAATGTGTGCTCCTGTTTTTCAGCATCATAGAGTCTAAACGCATGATGGGAAACTCAAAGAAGGCCACGAGGGCGGGGTCTACGGCGCCCGGTCGACCTTTCTAACATGGAGTGACAGGCCGGGTTGGGCTGATGGCATCTCATTTGAACAGAGCTCAGGTCGTTTTCACATTATTATGAGTGGAGTAAATCATGGATGTCAAACATAGAGCCCACAAAAGGGTCGAGTTCAGCCCATGGGATGAATTTGTGAAATGCAAAAACACTGTTATTTCTGTTCAGGGTCCACATTCAGGCCAATCTGATGTGAAGTGGGCCATACTAAAATTTAAATAATAAAAAATACTAAAATTACATTATAATATAATAATATTTGCATTAATAAATGAACAAATGAACTAATATAAATAACTTGCAATAACTTAAGAGACATAAATATAATTTAACAATTTTCTGCCTGTTACTTTTTGTGTTTTGTAGATCCACTGTGATCTGTATGATGTAATGCAAATGTGAAAACGATAAACTGAACCAGAATATTGTTCAAAATGAAACAAATTAGTGGTTTTAAGTGTCATGTAAATCTATTGAATGTTACAAAATAAAAATAACAGAGGAAATCAGAAAAAGTAATGTGTAGAAAGTGCACATATTTGTGTTTTAATATAAGGACTAAAAGTTTATATGTTTATATATTTTACCTTAATTCCCACCTTTGTCCAAGGTGCCAAAAGAACTAATAAAATGTTTTCTTTTCATCTATGCATGGGAGCACCTCTGCAGCTTGAGTGGCTGCAAAAAAAAAAAAACAACAAAAAAACAAAACAAAAATAAACTCTAAGTGCAGACCTCCAACAAGTCTCCCCGATCAACAAACAAACAAACAAACCCTGGCGTATATCCCCGAACTCCCCCAATCCTTCATCAGACATGAGGCATCCCCTGGTCATGACCTTTTATTTGCATTTAATTTGAAGCCAAACAATTAGTTCCAGAGATATGGACAAAAGAGTGTTTAGTGATTTTAAACTTTTGAGCAGCCCCTTGTGGGTAATCTAAAAATGGAAAATCATCCAAAATCAAATAAGTTCTTCCTCTGTGATATTCATTGATATGGAAAATATGGAATTTCTAAACCCGATTTTGTTCAAATTATCGCATATAATAAAAGGCCAACCTGTCAAAGGTAGGGTGAAAAAAATACCTATGGTTACTTTTAAAACTACTGCAGAAATGATAACCCTGAAATTGTAAAGACAGGACAAATGCTCTGCGGTAATGTCATAAAAAAACAAAAAAACAAAGGCAGTTTCATCATTTCTTTTCAAAACAAAAACACCTCCGTACAAAGGTGTATTTTTCTGAGTTACATCTGAGTAAGAGTCAAAGAACCCACAGAGAGGAGCTGCTGCTGCCTCCTGGAAAGCATTCTCACTTCACTGGCTTACGGGTAACCTGCACAGCAGCGGTAGTGCGGCATGCTGGGAAAATAGAGACGCAGTAACTAAAGGCTGACAGATAAACAGTACTTATGACGTATGCCCATTTGTTCTGGACACATGGCAGTGAATGTGCTGCTGCAGAGGAGGAGCTGCTGTTGTGTGTGAGGGAATGAGACGTGTGAAAGTCAGCGGAAAAACAACAAAAACCACAGGACAAAGAGAAACCGTACGACTGCGACTACCGAGTCAGTGTCTCTGTAATCTCAGTGTGGTATCTGTGTACCCAGTGATACATTATTAATCTCGTATTTGCAACTGCTGCTGGAGATGTGAAGATTAGAAACTGCCCGACAGGTTCACAGAGAAGAAAGATGTGTTTTCTCCACAAATATTAAAATTCAGTAAAAGGTACTTGGAAGTTTTACAGTCAAGCAGTGCTTTTCAGACCCAGCTGACCCCAGATGACTGCTCCTGTGGGGTCAGAATATGTGGAAAAGTCCTATTTAAATGAATGAATGAATGAATGAATGAATGAATGAATGAATGAATGAATGCTTTTTTCTCCACAAATACAGGATGGGAAAAAAAACTACTACGACTACTTTAAGCGTTTTTTTTTTACGGTTTTGAAGGTAAAAAGTCACTGTTTCCGGTACCTTTTTCCACCGTTTACTACTCTTGCGTTACAGTGGTTTGCATTTCTTTAACTCTGCTTGTTTCCTCTAGCTGTGCTGTGGCTTTTCTTCCAGTTCAGTTTGACTCTCATATTGTTTAGGATTGCTGTCTCTTCAGGTGATTGAACAGGTTTCTCATTCGACGTGCGAACCGTTTTAAAATCACTGTTATTTGCGCTTTGTCGTTTGGGGAAAAGTCAAACCAATTCCATACGATGGAAGTGGAGTTCTTTTAAGGAAGCAGCTCGTCTCTTTCGCTGTCAGCCGTGAGTCCTTCCATACAACGTAAAATCCGTACGACGTGGACCGACGTGATGCGTCTTTGCATCAGCATGTAACGACATCCTATATATTATAGACGATTCCACGATCTCTCCGCTTTGTCGGATCGTCGATTCATTCCAATCCTTCACGATCTATCATCATATCGCACACCCCTACGCATCAGTTAGAGTCAAATAACCTGTTACAGCTGACAGATTATTAACCAGTGCAGTACTTATGCATGGAAGGATCTGATCTACCTGCTTATTTAAATCCAGTCAGTGTCTCCTGTCATCAAAACCAAAGCTGGTGCTGTGAAATATGACATTTGTCACTTTTTTTTTTGGCTGCTCTTTTACAAACTGCCCAGAGGAATTGGCACTGATCAGAATCTGTTTTCCCATGTTCAGAAACAACCTGAATTTTTAAAAAATGTTTTATTTATGTTTTTATTGTAACCACGACAACAAAGATTATCTACTATTAAAACAATAGTGATGCTACTCAAAGCACAAAATGCCCTCAAATCACCATGGTCAAGTTTGTGCATTAATTTAACACAGTGGGAGGTAACCTATGGCTCCTGCTCCACATTTGGCTCCATGTAACTTAGTCAAAAAACATGGAAAAAAATTCTTTAAAAAAAAAACAAAACAAAAAAACACATTTGGATATTATTTTCACAGCCATAAAGTTATTCTGATGTTATGCAGTTGTAAAAATGTAGACTAGACTCTAAATGAATCAAAAACAGTAAAAGTAAAATCAGATCACTTTTTATTGTATGACACTGAAAGTATTCATCTGTATATTTAACATAATGACACACTTCACCATTTTCTTTAGTTTAGTTTTGTAATTTATTCCTAGTTCTAAAAATGTGTTTTACCAAAGTGAAAGTTTCAGTGCATAAGGATGTTTTTTGGCTCCAGACATATATTTTTTTCTTCATTTCTGTTCTAAAACGGCTCCTCAGATTGCAAAGGTTGCCGACCCAAGATCTAACCAAAGTAAGAGAATAGAATAATGTATTTTTTTGTAGTATGATCTGTTTTACAGAGTTCTAAGAGCATCTTCTTGAATGATCGTCACTCGCAGTGAATATAAGGAATAATCCTCTAAAAAAATGTCCTTGCTGTATCCTTTCAGCCTTCCTCTAAAACTTTCCTTACTGTTGAAGTTAAAAGGCGAAAGAATGAATAACTTTACATATTTTCTCTTCAAAAAGCACCACAATTATTAGCAGCCACAAAGAAGTTTCCAGTAACTTCTAACTTTCTAACTTCTTTGTGTTTCTACTTTTCTAACAGCTGTTTTTGTGTGAACTTACTGAACCTCACATCATCACCGTCAGTATCAGTTCTCCGAGCCTCGAACATTTCAATAAACAAATGAAACCTTGCCTAAAGGGTCTCGTCTGTCTCTTGTTTCGCCACATTTCTTTTATATCTTTACATCTATTATACATCTACATATGATAGACCTTGCTCTTATGGCCCAAGGTTTGGTTTTTGTTTCTTGAATGTGGCATTTCTCCATCTGTGTTGGCTGATGAGGAAAAAAATTCTGGATAATCGGTCTTTAATGTAGTAAAAAAAAAAATTACCAAGTCTGTTTCACCAAAGGGAGGTGTATTAGGCAGGGTTGTGTCATATCAAACTGGTCTGATATGAAGCCAAAGACCAAACTGAACCGATATTCTTGAGTTGACCATAACGTGTCACACTTTCAATCAGCAGCAGAGAAGAAATGAGACTACCAAAGCCCATGATTGTAGGTGTAGTCACTGCACACTATCTGAATCTCTAAACAAGTTGACCAAATGCAGATAAATGCCTAAAAATTAGAGGAAGAAGCAGAATCAGCACAGTTTTCAGAGCCTCTGAGACGGGGCTGCCTTTGTGAGACACTGAAAAAAAAAATTACCTGCCGAGATTTACTCAAGGGTGTACAAAATTAGTGTTGGAAAGGTAGATTCATTTGTACGTCATTGCATATGCATTTGTAAGAGTTCCCAGATGAACAGCACTTAAATGAGTCATGTAACATAATTTACTCAGGTTTGCAAACGTTGATTTACAACTGATTACACCATTATTTAAAGCTATACTGTATGATCTGGCATGTTTACACTTTTCTTTTGTAATCTTAACCTCTTGAGACCCAGCAATTTATTATTGTTCTCTGTAGGGGACCAAACTGTAGCAGCTTTACTTCAAAAAAGAAAAAAACAAAAATGCTACTCACTCAAGACATTCTATAAAAAAAAAAAAATCAACAAAACTGCTGTATAAGGCAATTTCCAATCAATGTTAAAAAAAAAAAAAAAAAAAAAAAAAAGCAAAAATTCATACTTTCCTGAGTCTTCAGAGGTTAAAATTCTTCTAATAAGTGCATGTCAAACTAAAATGCCAAAGAAATCCACCAGGTTTTTGGAACTAAAAAATGTTTAATTCTCTTATATTTCTGATAAAAGTCTAATTTTTCATTTTATTCGGTCTGAAAGAAATGATTGGCCGAGCTTGGCTGAGCCTCCTGTCAATCATCCGTTACCGCAGATACCGGGGCCTGAATCTGACTCCACTGACCCGTTTCATTGGCGCTGCTCCTCCTGTCTAGGGGTGTAAATGGACAGGACTCAAATAAAAATGATTTATTAACTGAAACGACAACCGAGGGGAACAAAAAGAAAAACCCGATTGCAGCAGTCTGAGTCTGGTGAATGAAGGATGGGGATAAAGTCTGGGTTAAGACCCCTATAGAGTCAGGCGTACTTAACTCCGCCTACACGTACTCAGTGTCACACCATGTAGGATGACGTAAATGTAGAAAACTGTCACGAGAAATGCAGGAAATGGGTACGTTCGACTATGAAACCTCGATTGTCTGCACGCACCTGGAGACGCTCCCAGTTCGCCCGACTCTGTGGGAGACTTTATTGTCGGTGATGAGGTGCAGTTGATGACAATGATCCGCAGCTCAGACTCTTAAATACAGGGTTTCCTAATGATAAAGGAGCTCAGCAGGTGGATGATGATGTGTCTGATTGCTGACGGAGGGGTCTGCAGCCACACCAGAGCGGACCGTGACACCTCCGCTTCTACTGCCGCTTCCACCATGTGCGTTAGGTTGAGGAGGGGGAGTGGGCGGGGCTTTGGAGGGAGAGAGGCTGTTCATGTTTATATTTTTTCTGAGTGCTGTGCGACATGCCAGATCGGTAGGTTTAGCTTTAAGGTGAGACACGGGAGGTAAAAATATCGATTTTTCATGCGGTGGTCAATTTTGAGATTTTGTTACCTGCCAGGTTATGAAATAATCAATTTTAATGAGCTTGAAATATTCGGTATTATTGTTACTAAGGGCCTGAGCATTTGTTCTGATTTTGAGCAATAGTTTCCTATATAAAGGCATTCAATTCTCCTATGTAAATCTATAAATGCCATTTGGTAAAATGACTTTTTGGCTACACTCCAGTAGAAACATCTCAGTCTATGAAGCACCTACGTACACCAAACTTTCCAGTTCAACACTTAGCAGAATTCTGAAGATATTTACAGAAGGATTTGTTTATAAATCATTCCAGGCCTGATTTATGTGACATTGTAATCAAAAAAATATGGTGAAAATAGCTTTTTTAAGGCTATGGGCAATATATTTTGAATTCCTGGGCAATAAAAGCAGATATCCGGAAAACCCTCTAATTTTATTTTCATCTGGTGTGTGAACAAAATGACAAAATAATTTTGCAATTGGATTCATCATATCCTCAGACTGATCGACCGAAAATGTTTTTTGTTTTTAATATTGACTTTTATTGTATTTCTGTATATTACCGTGGATGTATGGCTGTGATTTCCATTCTGCTGTTACTGCTGTCTTGACCTGGACACTCTTGAAAAAGCGATTTTTTTTTATCTAAATGAGCTTTTTCTCCTGGTTAAAGGTTATATTACATATTAAATGCATGCAAATGTGCGCATATTTAACGAGACAGAGCCTAATTTGCATAATTAAACATACACATTTCAAAAACTTGTGTAAGATTTTACCCTATTCACCCTTTAGTGTCTCACCTTAAGAACCTAATAACCCATTTTCACTAGCGCTTACGTACAGTGGAGACGCTGGTGAAAACACAGCAAGTGGCAGAACAGAAGATTCTCTCCATTGGTGTTAATTTATTAGGAATAACTAAGGACGATGCTACCACAGCAGATTGAACCCAAATAGGCTCCATTTTAACCCACATCCTTCCCTCTATGACGCCCACATTTGCAGATGCTTTAACTGGTCTGAAGCACGTGGTGTTTCCTCTGTGTGACTAATATGAAAAGCAATAGTCAACCTGCAAAATGTGGAACAAATATATGTAGGTTTGAGCACAGAATATTTATGAAAGTCCGAATCCTATGTGTTAGCGTGGCTACATGTCGTCGCTGTTGGCGGAAACCTTCTAAGCCCTTTTTTTTTTCTTTTTGTTTTCTGTCATAGAATTAGATGGTCTAGATCAGGGGTCTCAAACTCAACTTCCCTGGGGCCCTCTGGAGGTAGAGTCTGGGTCATTCTGGGCCGCATGAAGTATTCCAGAATAAAAAGGGTTTCTGTACTTTACTCACACTAGTAACATGCACTTTTTGATGAACTCCCCTTCTTTGAATGTCTTCCCGGCCCTCGCTCTCATCTCACTCACCTCATCGCTGCTTCCACTGCTGCTTCATTCCCTTTGTTTGCTTTTTTGAATAAATCTTGTTGCCTCAATAGACATTTTTTAAGATTGTCGACCTGGTTCTTTCTCGCCTCTCCCTGGTATTTTGCATACTCCTCAGCATGTCTAGTTGAACACTGGAAAAAAATCCAAAGTGTATTTTTCTCATTTCTAGTCCAAATATCTCACCACATTTAAAATAAGACAGAATCACCTAAAGAGGAACTTTTCAGTCAGATATAAGAACTGATTTTTAGACAATAGATCTGGGGAAAATCTTATTTCAAGAAATCTTACCAAGATAATTTTCACTTGTTCCATTTGCAGATTTTTTTTTTACTTGAATTAGGCAAAAAAATCTTGAATTAAGGGGAAAAAAAATCTGCCAATAGAACTCTTTGCATCTCGTCTGCATCTTCTTTAACTCCCTCTGAGGAACGCACCTGTCACCTGATCTACTTCCCTTGCTAACAATAGTTATCCAGACAGGCCGTTATGAACAGGTTGTACTTTGTAATTTTAAAGTATTTTAAGCCGCTATGTTAGAATAATTAGCATTTATCTACTCACTCCTCCACTTTTGCAGCAGAAAACTCCTCCTTCTGCTGCTTCTTTTTTGTCTTTGCTGCCAATTCCAGAGAGAAACACATGCACAAAACCTACACTCCTATTGGTATCATTACAGTAACAAGTGTTTTAATCATTTATTTTATTGTACAAGTCTGTTATCCGTTGTGTTTATTCTTCCTTTCTGGTTGTTTTATTGGAACTGTTGTTTTTGTTGTACACATGGTTCATTTCAAACTGTGCAGAGTTTGTGGTAGACACTGAGGAAAGGGTCTGTGTGCAGCTGAGCTAAAGGGAGAAGCTGCTGCTATCCACACAGACGCTGTTTTAATCATTTATTTTATTGTACAGATGTACAGATGTGATCCTATGCACCTGCTTCAGTAAACAACTGAATCTGCAGCCGCTGTGATCCAAGTTGTCCTTCCTGCCAAACACAACACAGACTTAATGGATTAAAGCTGTGGTTTCCAGCCTTTTTTGGCTTGTGATCACATTTTACCATCACACAGTTCTGGCACCCCAGACTTTCAAAACAGAAACAATTTAACTAGAATGAATTAGCTTTTAATCAAATAATAGTTTGCAATATTATGTTGCAAATAAACGTTAATTTTAGACGACATTTAGTCTGTATAATGTATATTATTATGGACAGAGGCAGAAAAGCCAGGTGTAGATTACTGCAC
>JAPTYQ010000002.1:9748495-9760149 GCA_029814465.1 Ostorhinchus cyanosoma | reverse complement strand
CTTTCTGGTGTCATTACTCAGAAATAGGGTTGAAGATGAACCTGTGGAGTTGAATTAATGAAGAATTCAGACCCAAGGAGAACATTTACAGTTTATGTAGACCACAGGGAAATGTTTGAAAATGCAGAATTCCATTTAAATAAAAGCAACATATCACTCCTTTAACCGAAGGTGGAGGTCGGCGGGTAAATCGTCTGACAGTTGATTGACTTAATTCTTTCCAAGACGGTTCAGTAATCAGTCAGTCAGACCTCCTCAGTTCACTGTAACCTAGTGATGGCTGTCTTCAACTATTCCACACGTTCAGACTTGTTTTAACTCTCACTTCATTCATTCTTGTTTCATTTCAACTCTACCCATGTCTAACTTCCTTCCTTGAAAAACCTAAGGGCTCAATGTGCTGCTAACAAGGTTGGACCTGAAGAACTCTATTGATCAAGTCACGCACTAACAACTGAACATTAATAATCAAACAACCACAGCTACATTTGCATTTCATGTCCCGTAATCATTATCACATTTCATTATGCGCTACAGAAATGTTAAAAAATGCCCTGTTTCATTGAATTATATCCTGTCAAATACAAAAAAACAAACACTGATGCACTGTTTCGGAAAAGTGTTGGCTGTTACATAATAATCCCACCCCCATGAGGTTTGTGTTACCTTTCATCTGAAACTCTGTAGGTCCAGAATGGATCTTCAATATTCTTTTCCCATATGCCAAAGTGTCCTTGGGCAATACAATCAGCCCCTTGTTGCTAATGCTGAGGGAGTGTGTGGGTGAAAGAGAAGCAGTGAGTACCAGTACTGTAAAAAAAAAAAAAAAAAAAAAAAGAGTATGCAGTGGTAAGAAAATGTATGTGAACCCTTAGAAAATGTGTAGTTTTCTGCATGAATTACTAAAAAAAAAGTGATAAGTAGTTACCAAAAGCACTCAGTTAAAGTTATTTCTGCCCCAAAATAAAAGGTTTAACCAGTTAAATCCAAGAGTTTACTTACTTTTTCCTGCAGTACTATGAAAATGTTTACAACAGGCGTTCAATAAAGACACGAACCATCATCAGTGTATTTGTGGCGTTAGGTTAAAGCCTTATAACCCTCAGGGATCATCGCTGACACGTGCATATGCAGTTTTGAACGGCTTTAACTCTGTCACTGTTTGTGTCCAACTTGTTTCTAAAACCTGAGATGTTGCTGCGCTTTATAGGTTTTATTGGGTCATTACAGTAATTACACTCACATTTGTACTAGAAGCCATTTTATCACTTTTATAACACGTAAATTGTAAATGATAACTAGATTTGGAAAGATCTGGGGGAAAAAAGTGCGCTGGAAACATGAGCAAACGGACTCACAGCATATTTTCTAACCTTTTTGTATTTAACACTTACAGTAGGAGTCTATATTTTAGCCATTTTTCAATACTTTTGATTTTTGATTTTGATTTTTAAAAAAAAAGTGTTTATCTTGCCTTATTTGGTATCATTTTTTCAGCACAACCTCACCTATATGACTGTACAGTTATTTTTTTTTATTATTTGACATGCTGTATTAAAATAAAAAATTTAAAAATCCAAGTGGACCATTTTAGGCTCAGTTTTTAGAGGGTTAAGAACATTATTTGTGACACTGTCGCAGATTGGGTAACATTTTATAACCAATTCATAGACAACAAGGACATTTAACCCATAAAGACCCAGCGCTAACTTTGTGTCAGCCATTTTGTTTCTTCCAGTAGATCAGCTTTAAGGACGAAATGTTCACTTGCTGCCTCGACTGGTCCCATTGGAATGAAATACTATCATCAACACTTCTCCTGTCAGTGTTAAAGCTGATCACTGTATAAATGAGTTCTTCTGCCATTTTTATTATATTCTAAAGGCTTATGAGAGTAGTTTGGATTCTGCTAAATGGTACAGTTTCTTGCTCTGTTTTATTCGTCGTAGCAGTTGGACTAGTTTCTGAAAACCAACTTCCTGCCTCCATTATTGACTCTTGTTCCCTCCCCTCTAGGCAGCTCGGAGGATAACTGTCAATCAACTCAATTCAACTTCACACGTGCGATTTCAACATAAGAGTGTTCAAAATTAAGATCTAACGTCCTATTTTCATCAAGAAAAAGTTATGCCTTTGATTTGCAAATGAGTTTGAAATCAAACCAAAAAAAAAAAAAGGTTCTTATCTTGTGGCATGTAGTCATAACTATTCTCCTGCAAAATATCAGTTTCAGAAGGTAATGATACGTCTGTGGTCTTTATTTCCTTTTCATGTCTGTGATAGTCATGGATTATGATTAGACTTAAACTGGATCTGATGTGTTAAAGGGCTGCAGTGAAACGCAATCAGTGATCATTTGAGTAACAGAATTTCTTCATTTCTTAGAAAAAGAACTGTTCTGGAAGGATGGAAAGGCTAATTGTACTTTCTCATTACTTCTGTCATATGGAAAAGGTCCACATTTGGATTTAGATCTTACAGAAGGAGCTTCTACCAGTGTCACTGTCTTCACTCAAACGTCATCAGAAACAAACACACAAGAAAATCCTTCATTAGTTTATTTGCTTGATTGGGGTCTTGGAGCCCCCCCCCCCTGCATACTGATAACCCAGACCTATTTATGTTTCCTCACGCTTCAGTTTGTTGTCCTCCACTGAGCGGTGGATAGAGGATGTAATCTACACAGCAGGATAAGAACCAGGGGGATAATTCAGTGTTTTGTAAGGATTTATGATATACAAATCCTGACTAAACACAGGGTACTTGTTTTTTATCCAAATAAAAGTTGCAGACTTTTTCAAAACTGTTACTTTTTCCCCCCAAGACTTTGACTTTATGTGCTTTTCTACTTCTTGCCCATTTCTTTGGTTGGGATTGTACCTGTTGTGTGGAGTAGAAAAGTTCGTTTTAATAACTAGCCTTACACTGTCAGAAGCGACGGCTAGGCGTATATCCCCGAACGTCCCCTATGATATCATGATGTGAAGTCAGACAAAAAGTTCCAGAGATATGAACAAAAGGGTGTTTAGTGATTTTAAACTTTTGAGCGGCCACTTGTGGTTCAATCTAAAAATGGTAAATCATCCAAAATCTAATCAGTTCGTCCTCTCCATGATATTCAATGATATGGAAAACATGGAATTTCTAAACAATACCATAAACATAATTCCGTTCGGGGACATAAATAGCTACAGTCTCTCAGTCTTGTTTTATTGTTATTGTTTTTGTTTTTTTTATTAGATATACAACTCTTTTTCTGTCATAAAATGTAATCATGGTAAGAATTTCTTCAGATTAAAAGTTTTTTCATTTCATTTGAGACTTAAAAGAGTGATATTTTGCTTTTTTTTAAAAATGGAATTATGTATTTTAAAACTGTACAGAAAACAGAAGCGATTTGTGGTTTAAATGTGGCTGTGGCTAAGCTAACCGAGCTATAATGTAAACTATCAGCTAATGCAGCACGTGACGACTATAAAACATTGTGTTACTTTAACCAACTATCAAAATAAGCCTCAATGAGCTTTAGTTTGAAAAGCAAACTCGATGATACCATAATACAGATCTGTATAAACAATGAACTTCCTACTTTATTCGTGTGTGTGATTTAACCCCCCTTTATTGGAACATTATGGAAGGATCCTTTGACTACTTTACTATCTAATTATCGCACTAACTGATAACTCACCGCTGTCTCTCTGCAGATCAGTATCTCTATATCGTCTGCATTTATAGAAACTTATTAGCATATTTTCTACCTGCAGCATAAAGTCACTGTTCCTCACTTCACCACCCAAACACTGCTCTACTTTCAAATAATCTCTCTACTCTCGCATCTGTGGATCTTAATACTGTGGCTTAAAGGTTCCGGATATTAAAACAGTTCAAAGTATAGCAAAGTATAGCACCAGAGAAAAGGTCAAAGTATAGCACCATGACTGATCGAGTCTTTAGCCTAATCATTTGATTTCCATTTAGTATAAAATTCATGAGATCCTATATATTCGAAAGTCTATTATGAAGAGTTTCTACCCTCGTATGCCATGTCGACCTTGTCTATGCATCATTTTTCGTTAGACTGGCTAAGAGCAAGAGTTTTTTTTTTTTTTGCATTTATCTGAGATCATCATTAGATACATCCTTGGAGAGAATATGTATAAATTTCTCTTTTATTATTGGGTCTAAAACGCTGGCAAAGTTCCAGGTTTCAAAATCAACCCAGTTTCATAGAAGCACCCAAATAGAACTGACAACACTGACAATGAAAATCCACTCCATCCTAAGCAAACAATTGACAATAAAAGCAACAGGATGACAATAACAGAAATATACAGACCAGACCTGAGCATTTAACGGTCCACAGGCCATATCTGGTCCTTTGGTCATAACTATCCAGCCTGTGTAAGGTCAATCGTAAATTAGGAAATAAATGTAAAAGTATTTATACCATGCATACTATTCAAATGTGTTGCCTTTATTTTGAAAAGGAGTCTTTTATTATGCACATAAGGATGCATATGCGCACCTACCTGCAAAAGCGAACACCTCTAACACGATTAGCTTAAAAGCGCCAAAGAGTGAGTTTTACCGGCTAACCGTCAAAATGTCAGCTGATGTCAAAAAAGGACGGTGAACACAGAATGTCGTCTTTTTACTGAAAATCAAAACACACTTATTGCTTTTTTGGATAAAGTTGTTATCTTTAACCTTTTGCAAAACAACTTTTTATTATTGGTTTGTGAAATTAAAAGGCGAGGTTCAAAATTAAATGAAATATTGAAATTATTGTTTCTACTCTTCAGTTCTTCTATTTGAACTACTGCACTATTTCATATCTTTGTTCTGGAATGTTATTTTGATTATCAGTTGCTGTGCAAAACTATAAAATATCATACTTTTTTGTTTCGTTTTTTTACAATAGGAGAAAATTAATATAGAGTAGAATTAAATTTGACTTTTTGTTGGTTTGACCCTCCGACACAACCGGACTTTCTCATGTGGCGCCTCGGGAAAACTAATTGCTCACCCCTGATATAGACGAACAGAACAAAAGGAATTGGAATCAAAGTTTGAAAAGTCAAAGAACTGACCTTTAACATCAGCTCCAAACTCGCCCCCATCTCTGACATCTACGTGACCTGCATCTGGATCAAAGGTCTAAAACAGTACCTCCTGTACCCAGTGGGCTCCATCCAAACAGACTTCCAGGTTCCACTAATGCACTGCAGAACTGTCACTGCCCTGTGTTGCATTACTGTATTTACAGGAACCTGAACTGACAGTATTAACACTGAAGACGCAGCCTGTCAAGAGTTCAGAGATTGATTTAAAACATAACAGGCTTTGGAAATTTCCCACATCCTAAGGTTCGAACCAGCAGGAGGCGCTTTTGTCTGTCCTCATGTGGGTCAAACTGTGGAATAGTCTGGATCTTCACCACGAGCAATGCCAAAATGTGCAAAAGGGATGGGCTGGTCACAGTACAGGGGGCGGGGCTTATTGTTAATTGCGGGGTCATTCCATCCTTGGCTCTTTCTTACCCTTGTTGGTTTGTGCTTGTCGTTGTTTACCATTGTTGGTATGTGATTATTGTTGAAATATATTGCAGACTATCATTTAGATAATTACTCTGTGTAATATACATCAGTTTTCCTAATCTGTTTACTTCCTATTTACATTTGGACTCTAAACAGACGTTACTTTATCATTAAGGAAGCATGTGTTATGTTGTATAAATGTGAGATAGGGGCGGGATTTAATACATTTTCTTCTTTCCACTGCTTTTTGAGTGGTATATATTGAATTTATTTGTTATTACTAGTGTTACAATTGCTATTTTGTCTTGATCACCTTTATTTATTAATGTATTTGCTCTGATATTAGTTCCATTTGCACATAAAAAGGTTTAGTTTTTTCTTCTGCTCAACACAAATAAATCAATGAATGAAAAAAACGTAACATGTAACCTTCTTTTTGAGAGTTTTCACAAAATAGTATGACATAAATGACCTAAGCAGGTGATTTCTGATTGTTTATTTTATTTTTAAATGGTTTTGATTTACCTTTTCTTACACATTTTTGACATCTGACATATTTTTACTTGTGTATATTTACCTTTCTGCTGTTCTTGGAGTGTCTGCAACATGAATTCTGATTCATTTTTAAAGGTCAGTTGTGAGTCTGTTTTACTAATGCCTTCACTGGTTTGACGTACACGTTTGTTTTAACTGTGTAGGAGTTTTTCATCTTAAAATATATAGTGGCTGCGGCTTCTGCTTCACCTCCACCTGGAATTAAAATATGCTACAGGAATGAAGTTCAGCTCTGCTCTCTCTGGGGATTTCAGCTCTGCTTTCGATGATAAATTAAAGCAACTGTGAGTCAGCCACTCTTCACGCCACTGAATTTTAGACTCCCTATCTTTCTGGCACAGAATACAAGTAGTGGAAATTAATAACAGAAAACTCAATGAATAAATATCTCTACATATCTGTGCTCACTGGACAAAATTTAGTTTCACTATCTTTTATTTATCAAAAATAAATGCATGATTTTTATACAGACCTGGTTCATATGTATACATACTGTTTTCATAGGAAATGCATAATGTTAATACTGTTAACCTTGAACCGTTAAATCACTGACAGAAAACTCCAGTTCTTTGAAACTGGAGCCTTTATTGGTCCTTCTGAAAAACCCCATTTTTTTTCTTTTTTAATATCAACTTCCATGTACGAGTTTCAGTTTTGTATCATATTTGATCCATCGGGTCTCAATGCTCAAATACTATCATTTTTTTTTAACAAACATTAACATAATATAATATAAACCTGTCAAACAAATTGGTAATTCCTTTTCTAAATTGTCAAAGTTCCGCCTTCTTCCTCGTTAATGACAGTCTCGTAGTGTCACTGGAACGATCTTGGGTGAATGAATTCCTCCCCCTGGTGGATTATCTGTGTACTGTATGTATCTGATTGTATACATCGGGTTTTTCAAGAAAAAATATATCACACTGATCATATAGAGGGCTTCAAAACTTATGTACAAATATGTTATGTTCGGCGTTATAGGGTTAATAGATACATACTGTTATTCATGATCATACATACTGTCAATATTATTCATAGATATACATTCAGTCACATACAGATAATATTGTAAATTGCGTCTGTTTTATCCAATTTTTTTTATTCTACTATGCTCGATTCTACTTATTGTGTTAAATTGTAATTTTTAAATTATATTTTCTTATCTTATTTTTAGTTTTTGTAATTTTATACCCTATTATTTCTGTAGCACTAGTGTTTTGTTAAATTGCTGCATTTACTACAATGACAATAATGGCTATTCTATTCTATTCTATTCTATTCTATTCTATTCTATTCTATTCAATATGCAACATTTCGTGTCCTTCAACTCAGGAAAATCAACCCTGTGGTGAGCTGGTGAGACGTGGGACAGCCATCAGTGGTTTGAAGGTGATGTGGAATGACAACTCAACCTGCGTCAATCAAAAAAGTCCACAAAATGCTCTTTTTCCTGTGCTAGCTCAAAACATTTGGGTTGTCTAGTCATGGAGACAAATGGAAAAGAATTGTTTGCAACGCCACAAAAAAAAAATCATCAGCTGCAAACTCGCCCCCATCTCTGACATCTACATGACCTGCATTCAGTGCAAAGATCTAAAAATACAACACCATCCTGCCAACCTCCTCTAATAACCGTCCTCCAGGGGAAAGGACTCCGTCAAAGCTGACATCCAGTTCTTCGCATTAGTACCGTCGAAGTGCTTCAAAGCAATACCATCCGGTTCTCATCAGTGGATGTTCTGACCCACTAAAGACATTTTGATATAAATAATAATGGATAAGACTTCGATAGCGCTTTTCAAGGAAAGGTGGGTGAAGTGTATTTGCTCAAGGACACGACGGCACATGACTAGGACGGAGTGGGATTTGAACCGCCAACCCTTCAGTAATTAGACAACCTGCTCCACCTCCTGAACCTTGGCCACCCCCCTGTGGTAATAAAGTTAACGCCACACCCCTCAACTCAACCCTCCCCCCAGACCTCCATTTTACACCATGTACATATGAAACCAGTGTAAATGTATGTAAACAATGTAAATATGCAAATACGATGTTAATAATGTACATTTTACTCTATATTTTCAATTCTAAGAATGCTTAATTCTATTTTCTCCTCTATTTATATAAACACAAGATTTTATTTTTCCTTTATATTTTCACTCGTATTTTTTATTTATTTTTCTCTCCTACCTGTAAACTGGTGTACTGTTTGTTGCTGCTGTAACTGTGAAATTTCCACATGGTGGGATCAATAAAGTCTTGTCTTATTTTATCAAATCGGACTTATTAATGAATTATGCAAATCAGTCTATATCTGAAAGATGCCACAAAATAATGTGAGTTCTTTGCCTTCTGTGAACAGTGACTAAATCAGTTATTATAACACATAAAAACACATTGCAACTTCTATATATATAAAAGGAGAAAATGTATTAATCTAACTAATAATACAGAGATAAGTAAATGAGGAATAACAGACACGTAAAAAACACAGATGAGACTAAAGACATTTGTAAACAGACACAAACAAACAGACTGAATGGTTTATATAAAATTTTATGATGAATGATGCACTCAAGGACCTAGAGTAACCACCTAAGTATAATTCATAATAACTATATATATTATAAAAGTGGACCTCATTGATCATTACCCTTGGATTCACACTGCAGTCTCTGACAATGTTCACTTTACTCTAGGGGCCCAATTTGAAGTATGTCCTCAGTTAAGGGACTCTGCAGGAGCTCAGCAGGAGACTGGATCTGCTCTTATCTGAGAAATTAAGGAGTAAATGAAATGAGTGGAGAGAAATATAGTCATGGCAGTTTTGGGGGATAATACGCCTCCCTCTGTGAGATCCCGACTGTCAGATATTATCTTGAAGTCCTGCAGTGCCTTGGAAAAAAAAAAAAAAAAGGCTATTATTTATTTATTTAAATAAATGAACAAGAGCAAAGCTGTGTCCTCCCTGCAGGCCAAAATAACTGGTGTGATTTAATATGCACAAGGCCTGTAATGGTCTTAAACTCATAAAGTAATGAACACTAAAGAATACGAGTGTGGAAAAAATTCAATTCTTGTCTTTATTAAAAAAAATCTTAAAAGTATATAAGCATCCTCCAAAGTGGCATAGAAATACAGTAAAGAAACATTTATTATTAAACCCTGGAAAACACCTGTGACACTATCATCACTTTCGGTTGCATATATTTCCATTTTTTGCCACAAAACCTACAAAAAAAAGACGATTTGCAACTTGCTGTGTCATCTAACTTACAGAGTCTCTTTTTCCCCAACAGGGGCTACAAATAAAACAGAACACCAGTGGGAGTCTTGCTGGTTAATTGGTTGCATGAAGACATTATGAAAGGAAA
Organism: Ostorhinchus cyanosoma; assembly: GCA_029814465.1. Lineage (NCBI taxonomy): Eukaryota > Metazoa > Chordata > Actinopteri > Kurtiformes > Apogonidae > Ostorhinchus > Ostorhinchus cyanosoma. Next base: position 9,750,683 of record JAPTYQ010000002.1, on the reverse strand, counting down.
AACAAAAAAAGGCTACCGTTGTTTTTCCAGTCTTGATACAATACTTAAACATAATCAAAGTGAAGTGTTGCGCTTTACTTCTGGGGAGACCTATGCCCTCTCGACGGGATACATTTCTAAAGTAGTTATTTTCCCCTGTTTTTTTTTTTTTTTTTAAACTAAATATACACATTCTGTCATCTCTGAACTTCACAAAAGATCTCCTTCCATGCTGAACTTACCCCTGCGGACACTGTGGATAGTATTTTTTTGTAGCAGAGGTCATGAAGTTGAGCTGCAACAACAGATTCAGTCCTAAACGTCAGTTACTTTCGCTGTTGGCCTGGTTTATTGAAGTGTCTTCTTTACATAACACAGATTTTGACACACAGTTCATGACTGGTCTGATCCATTCTCAAAGTGTCTGTGTTGATTATAATTCCCTGCAGGTTGTATACAGTCACGGAAAAAAAAAAGTGACAGTTAAAAGTCATAAAAAACAATGGTTATGCAATCCAGTCCTAACTCCTGTGTGCATCATGTGACTAAAACAGACAAAAAAGAAACATGGAATGAATAAAAGCACTGTTTTTATCAGTACAATGACAGATATTAATGTAAGAACCGAAATGATTTTGGTTATGTAAAAAAAACATGTTAAATGCATATATATCAGCTCTAAAATTAAACTCTTATGAGCTATTTTTGTTGTTATCATTATATTTGTCCAAACAAATGTACCTTTAGTTGTACCAGACATTAAAAAGAACAAGAAATTGAAAAAAAAAACAAGGGGTGGTCTAATAATTTTTTCTCCGACCGTCGGTTTATGCAACTACAGCGTATGACCTACATTAGATGCATCAGGTGCAAGTTCATTACACAAAGCAACAACACACATACTTTTCACTTGGATGATCAAAATCTATGTTTTTGGAACCTATAATATCATGTGAATTTGAAGGAAAGGCCCAAACAGACAGAAATATTAACTCGGTAAAATATCCGCAGTCGTATGGACATGATACTAAAGCAGACGTCAGCTCATTTTGATTATTTTTTCCCGTACATGAGTTTATTTGTTCTCTCCACAGCCCTCTACTCTAGTTTCCTCCCACCTTTAGAAGCAGGTACTTACAGGTTGTTTGGTACCTTGAGTGCCTTCAATGGCAGCTCATTGCTCATGTGCTATTTGTTAATGCTGGGTACTGTGTGCTAAAGGATGGGTAAAATACAGAGACTGAAGTTACCTGTAAGGATAATAAAATGAATAAACCTGCATCCATAGCCTGTCACTAAGGGTTCCAGAGGACTGAGCACAGATCTAAACCACTACTTTTGACAGGAGAGGAAATGGAGAGAATATACTAACTCCTTGCAAAAAGATCTTGTCCAAACAGATATTGTTTTTGGAAGTTGTGTTCTGTGAGGCGACAATCCCGGAGCTGTATTTTAATGTAGCAGATAATTCTAAAAATATCTAGCCATGAGAGGGTTATTAGAATAATTTGTTTCGGTTTAAAGGAAAAGGAGTTGGCAGCACAGTACGTTTAAAAAAAAAACGATGCCATATGTTTGAAGTTTCATCTGTTTCATATTGAAAACAAATGCCAGTGAGTTATGAACTAAACAGGTGGGAGTTGGTCAAATAAGTCTTGAATCTTAACCTTCAAGTCTTAAGAAAGTCCTAAATGTCTACGATGAGTCCCTGGTAAAAGCAAAGAAAGATAAGTCGTCGTTCACCTCAAGTAAGTGATGAGTCACGTCAACATTTATTCTACGTACATGAAAAGCTGAGCCTTGGATTACCAGTTCTCCAGTGAGTGGTACTCCAATAGGTACTACATCCTTTTCTGCGTTTTACTTCAAGTGAGACTGTTTTACCCATTACATTAGAAAATCACTCTGTCATATTCTGAGAACCAAACTTTTTCATCTGTTCCTGACTAGGACGACTTATCAAATGATTTACTGTAAGTCAACTGAAAATGCAGTATTCATCAAGTTAATCTCAATTCATAAAAATTGTGAGTTAAGTCTCTTACTCTGTGACGGAGTATGAGTATTAGAATACAGACGAGTGCGTTGACCTGTGGGAACTGCTGGTTCTAGTTGTGGTAGATAATAAACTCACCTCTAATACAGTTCATTCCTTTACTTTCTTGGTAAATTCCACTTGCCTTTTCAGTTGAATAACCTCTCAGCTGGC